>JAQISU010000008.1:4022500-4622500 GCA_029339505.1 Unio delphinus | reverse complement strand
AGTGGTAAGTGGTATTATGCATACCATTAAGTACTGTAATGTAGTGGTAGTATGCATACCATTAAGTACTGTAATGTAGTGGTAGGTGGTAGTATGCATACCATTAAGTACTGTAATGTAGTGGTAGTATGCATACCATTAAGTACTGTAATGTAGTGGCAGGTGGTAGTATGCATACCATTAAGTGCTGCAATGTAGTGGTAGGTGGTAGTATGCATACCATTTTGTACTGTAATGTAGTGGTAGGTGGTAGTATGCATACCATTAAGTACTGTAATGTAGTGGTAGTATGCATACCATTAAGTACTGTAATGTAGTGGTAGGTGGTAGTATGCATACCATTTTGTACTGTAATGTAGTGGTAGGTGGTAGTATGCATACAATTAAGTACTGTAATGTAGTGGTAGGTGGTAGTATGCATACCATTAAGTACTGTAATGTAGTGGTAGGTGGTAGTATGCATACCATTAAGTACTGTAATGTAGTGGTAAGTGGTATTATGCATACCATAAAGTACTGTAATGTAGTGGTAAGTGGTAGTATGCATACCATTAAGTACTGTAATGTAGTGGTAGGTGGTAGTATGCATACCATTAAGTACTCTAATGTAGTGGTAGGTGATAGTATGCATACCATTAAGTACTGTAATGTAGTGGTAGTATGCATACCATTAAGTACTGTAATGTAGTGGTAAGTGGTAGTATGCATACCACTAAGTACTGTAATGTAGTGGTAGGTGGTAGTATGCATACCATTAAGTACTGTAATGTAGTGGTAAGTGGTAGTATGCATACCATTAAGTACTGTAATGTAGTGGTAAGTGGTACTATGCATACCACTAAGTACTGTAATGTAGTGGTAGGTGGTAGTATGCATACCATTAAGTACTGTAATGTAGTGGTAGGTGGTAGTATGCATACCATTAAGTACTGTAATGTAGTGGTAGGTGGTAGTATGCATACCATTAAGTACTGTAATGTAGTGGTAGGTGGTAGTATGCATACCATTAAGTACTGTAATGTAGTGGTAGATAGTAGTATGCATACCATTAAGTACTGTAATGTACTAAGCGTGCTGATTTCATTCTGCAGTGCGAATTGTAGTGCATAGTGGCATGTAAATATTTCCAATTGTGCTGTACATATTTGTTTCTGGGTCTTATATTTTGTTACATTTTTCATCTCTGAATACTGTAAATACTCATAAGTCAAATCAAACTGCAAGCTGTACAGATCCTATCTGCCATAGCATAATGTGCCTGCAGATCAGGGTCTATGTTGTTTGTTCTATGGATTACTCTTAACAAATTGCACAGACCCAGACTTTCCAGAGCATTATTTGACACCAGATCTGGGTCTGTGCAGTTTGCAATTGGACTCATAAACGAGTATATACGATATCACTTAACTGTAGCACAAATCTTTGGTGAAAACAAGTATTTAAGTACAATACAGGACAATTTAGGCATTGGAGATAAAATTAAATCTTTGACCAGTTCATCTATGTTATATATTTGCATTCTAAGAAATGTTTGCTTATAGTAAACAGTATTCTTTCCCACAATGAATTCTTCATTGTGTCATAAATTTATATAGAAACCCCCTTACAAAATTTTTTATGTAACCTTTCTTCATATTTCTATTAAGACTGGCACCCAAATAAAGACCTATACAAATAAATTGATGTAAAATTAATTGGCCAATATTGGCAAGGATAATGAAGGTTTCACCTCATATCCACATTTTAAGTGACATAATTTTATAACCTAATTTTGTTTCAGGACGTTAAGTCATCGTGGAAATATTATTCACGATTTTCAAAAACATTTCTTATGCAAGGTCTAACTAATCGTCACCACTTCCTCATGCAAAGTTAATTTACTTACAAGTATACATACCAATTACATCACAACTGCAGATTTTTTTATTTTATCAATAACCACCATTGTAGACTGCATTTTATCCTTCCTGAAGGATTGCAGGATTCTGCTTTTTTTCTTCTTTCATTCAGATGGTGAAGTGTAAGTATTGACTGTATGACATGTTTGTACATTTTTATTTTCTTTCTTGCACAGGTGAAAAGAAATAATACACATACAAGATTAATTACTTAACAATGATGACATGTGAACTTACCTCAAGAAAATTACAATGGTGCAGTTACTATCAATATATACATATAAGCAAGTATATTAATTGGATGAAATCAGTTGTTTTACTTTCTGCTCCATTTATACTCAATATAAATATATATATGTACATTTCACATGACAGGACAGTTCTGAGCACGTTCTGATGTGGAATCCTTCCTCCCCATTTCATGGGAAACACAGGTAGCATATATTAAACATTAATGCTTCACACCTTTATAAGGTAGAATTATTTGGGTGTTAGTGTATCCTAACATAATAACCAGGCAGATTGAAATTCAACCAGTTGAGAAGAATCTGCGCACTTTTGGTGTCAGCAATTTTATAAAGGAATGGGGTATCATTGTTTTTGACACATTGACATATTTAAAATAAATGTACGGTTGAGCTATCACTTCCATCAAGGCATTTAGAAGTTTTCTGTCCTGCAATGGAAACAAAATCAACATTATTTTAAGAGTACTAAGAGATATTGGATATTAAGCTAAGAAGTAAATGGCAATAAGACTGGAGGTAATTTGCTTAACAGAACAACAACATATTGAATCAGATTTTATATGTTGCTGTTTAGTTGAGCAAATCACCTTCATCATATTTTTATTCTACCCCCACCTCTAATGAAGTCTATTTACTCTTACAGTATAGTATTCAGATAAAAAACATTTCTGAAGTATGACTTACTGCAAACAACAAAGATCCTGATCTGCCTTAGCACAATGTGCCAGTAGATCAGGGTGTATGTTGTTTGTTCTACTGATTATTTTTAACAAACTGCACAGACCCAGATGTACTGGTAGATATAGGTCTGTCCAGTTTGCAGGTGGACTAAACATAAAAGTGAGTATATATGGTAATTCAGCTGTAGGTTTTGCATTTTTCCCCTATCAACAAGATATGTAAGGTGTGTTTCAATGTTGAAAAATATGTCAAAGAATATATCCCGTCATATTGTACCAGTTTGGAAAAAAACATTTTTTACATACAAATTTGAATTTCCCTCCTATAGGTTTTACTGTTCTGTATTATCCTCGAAGTATTCACATGGAATGTATCAATTTCCTGCATTGTACAGCAAAATGTATCATATTCATGTGTTGTCCCTGTGAAATGTATTGTTTTCAAGCGTTTTTCCTATGAAATGCATTGTTTTCAAGCCTTGTCCCTGTGAAATGTATTGTTTTCAAGCGTTTTTTCCTATGAAATGTATTGTTTTCCTGCATTGTCCCTGTGAAATCTATTGTTTTCATGAGTCACTGAGATCTTGTTACCCATCAATAATTATAATCAATTCAGTTTCAAACTTCAAGGCCGAAAAGTAGATGAGAAATTTACCTTTAGAATTGACTGGTGCTGATAAGAACTGTACAGTCGGCCATCCTTTACTATATCTTCAATTAGTCCCTGATACTCTTCTGAAAAATGGATCAAAATCATGGATTTCTATTAAGGCCAAAGTTGTGTTCTTAGATCTGTGATTAATATTTATTTATTTATCTCTATCTTAAGATCTGTTTTGATACCTTTTAATATTTTCTTACAGGAAACCCTTTTTCTTCTTCTTCTTTCACTATATAACAGCTTCCGATTTCACTTGAGCTTTTCCATTTACTCAAATCAGACCTCTGCTGTGGGCTAAAATTTCTTAACCCAAAGTAGAAAAGGCATATAATGAAACTCTTGGAAGTGGTTTTGATCAATATATGATCTATCACTATAGCTTGACTGTCTGTTGGAGGAGCTAGGCAGGTTTTAAATTAGCCAACATTTGGCTAATTCCTACAAAGTTGTTCTTCACACCCTTAGGTAGAAATCAAACTTTGGATAAATGTATGATTAGCCAAAATTTGGCTAGTGTCTTTTAGTATAACCCCCATGTATGGCTGCAAAAGACCAAACACTAGGTAACTATGATTAGCCAAAATTTGGCTAACTGCAATATTGTCCCTTTCCATAATGTATTGTATGACCTTAAAGCAGAAACCAAATTTTTTATAAATGTATCCTTAGCCAATATTTGGCTAAGGATTCCTGTTGCCATGGCTAGCGAGGCTGGTGCACAGCTAATGTCCTTTTAGCAAAATTTGGCTAGTGTCAGCAACAGCTTTTCAAAAAACAGCTGCATGTATGGCTGTTAGAATTTAAAAGATCTATAATTAGTTATATTTGGCCATCCTCCTCAGTATTCAAGTCCATACTGTTATGTAAATGTAAGCTTATAACATTGTGTGTCATTGCCTGCAATGTTTTCTTTTGTATAACCTATAGCAATAACTCTTAGAAATACAAATTTGGCTACATGTATGGCTAAATCACACATAGGGAGTAAATGCGGTATTGGATAAATATGTGCCGTAACAAAGTTTGGGAAATGCATGTAGGTTCACTGGTCACGATCACCATGGATGGCTTCCAAAAAGAAATCCAGAATACTATATTTGTATGATCACAAGAGTTTTGAAATATGTGCAAATGCAAAAATTCATTTTTGTCATAACAATCACAGCTAAATCAGAGCAAAGTAAATGAAAGTGACACATTTCAAAACAATGTCTTACATTACTTACTACTAAATTGTTCTCTTGTAATGAAGACTGACTTTTTGGACTCTGTTGGTAAATATTTGATAAATACTTTGAAGGTTCCTAAACTGATTTCTTTCCCTTCATATTGTTCTTCCTATAGTCTGAATATACATCCCCATTTATTTGTACCCTCATTCCAATTTTGTTTAAAAACAACCATAACTTAAATTTAAAAAATTAAGAACTTGGTCCCTAAATTTATTGATTTATAATTTCAAATATATTATGACCAGGGGGACTGCATGCTTCATCTCAAACATATATTTTCAGTGTAAAATACTACCTTGCTTGTTTGGTTACTTCCAGTTCCTTGACAAGTCTATTTTCAGCAAAGGGGTGGATGCACAACTACATGTATATGTACATAGAATGTACATACTATGTCAATCTACTTCTGATATTTACAATGTCAAATCATGGAAAAGAACGGCAACAACACATTTGCATTTCACATGGATTTAACTAGTGGTTTAATTTCTATGTACATGTGTGCAAAGTGCTATAACTCTCAATCTTATGGTAATTTGTGGAATTATCTGGCAGTTACCAAACAGGATGAACTATGTCACTCTGCTGTCAGAGGAAAATAGACTCACTCATAGTATAAATAACATGACAGTGTTAGCAAGGAAAGTATATTAAGTATATTAAGCACAAAAACTACAGAAAATGACAGCGCTAGGGCATTCCTGGTCAGAGTTGGGTTAGAAATTATAAATCAGTGAATGAAATAACTATTTCTGTGCCTTTTTATCACACCAATAGTTTTCATTATTGACATCGGTAAGGGAGCTATAATCATACTAAAAGTTTTGCAAAAACTGTAGAACCTAAATTTTATACCAAGTATTTAACAAGAAAGATGGACCAACAGGATGATGGATGCATAGAAAATCAAGAGAACAGCAAAATATTAAAACAAATGATTAAATTGCACAAAATATTTATTATATTTATCATATGACTGAAATGGTGTAAATTGTACATACAAATTTTAATAATATTATATGCATATGAAAAACACCAGAAAAATTTGTAGTGCCCAATGGGTGTTTTCTTTTAATGTAAAATGAAAATATCTTTTCTACTTTATTTGAAATAATAATGCCTGTGGAATGTTTCTTTGCTTATAAAACAATTTTTACTATAGCATAAAAGATCTTTTTTAAATATAAATTTTGTTACGGCTAATGGCAATCTTCTTGAAGAAGGAAGTTCAAAGTCCCAGGTATAATATTATTGACTGATGTCCTCAGGTGTTTAAATGATGTAACTGACACCTTAAATTATTTTTCATAGAATATTCCAAGTGTAACCTCAGTGGTCGCCACTTCCTAGACCTGACTGATTTGAATGATTATTTCATCTATCAGATATACAGCATATTTCTCAACTTTATATTATGCTTCAATACACGAGTACATATTCTTGAACAAACTATCTACAATAAATATAGTCTGACAAATAGCTTCAAGATGGACAATGCATCAGGAAAGACACAAGAAACTCGTTGCATAAGTATCATTTGTACTTCTAGACTTGCTTGAGGGATGCTCTAAAAATTAAAACAAATACGAAGAAAAATTAAAAAATACTGTTATGCCATCTTGGTGTTCGGAATAGTTTTGTCTAAAATCTATCAAGAACGATATTGGCTTTGATCTTACCGTTGTAAGTTACAAATGGAATGGAGAACCCCTTGGCAGTATTCTGCATGTCTGATTTAAATTGGACCCACAGTCTCTTTGAGCGGGCAGTGAAGGCTATAGGACTATCAGAGGTTTCACATGTTTCGTAGGTCAGACGTGAATATGGAGATTCTGGAAAACATATGTCTTATTCAAATAAATTCTAGAAACAATGAAATTCTTTGCCACTATAATACTACACTTTGAGCTGAAACTACACTTTAAATGTAAGACACTGGTTTATATGTAGCTACCATTCATATTCTGATATTCTTTCTAATTGGAACTGAATACTCCCTTGATTATGAATGAAAATAGCACAAATCTAAAGGTTTCATCAGACCAGAATGTCACAAGGAATCTGGAATATTACATGAATGGGCAAGAACTCACTTGATTTTCTCATGATAAGACTATCCCCACACTTGTCTGCTTTAGGGATGACTGCCTCAGGGATGATGACAAGGATCCGCCTTCCTTTGTCTGGCTTGATTTTCCAAGTACAAGTTACGTTGTTAGGATATTCACCTGGGTAATTGGGGCTCTCAATGAGTCCTTGGAATCTGCCAACATAGCCACCACACTGCCTGTCTGAAATGAAAGAACAAGACTTTGATGAAGATTGACCTGGCATGACACATCTATTTTTATCTCTACTAACACATCTATTTTTATCTCTAGTAACACATCTATTTTTATCTCTATTAACACAAGTTCAAAATCGCTAGCACATATGTGAGTCAAAAGTGAAAATTTGCCGTGTGGTCTAAAGCGCTCTCTGTTACAAATCACTGCCATCAAACCTATGTCTGCGTGGGTTTGAGTCTTAGATTTGGTCAATGTTGGTATGTGAGAAAGCTTGCCAGTAGCTTCTCATGGGTTGGTGGTTCTTTCCCAGGTTCTTCCTCCACCATTAATACTGGCCACCATATATAGCCTATCGTATGCTGAAAAATGGCGTTAAACCCTACAAAAACAACAACAAAAGTGAAAATTTGATTATGAAATGTGAGAAACTACAGAAGGAGCCTGATACTTTGTTTGAAACTTCTTTGTATCATTCCACAACCAGGGACTTGAGAGGACAGTTCAAAATGGCTATTAATTACATCTGAGGTTTATTCTAGGAAATGACAGTAAAGGCAGAGGACTTTACATTCACCCATATCTCTAACAAACTGTCCATCCAATCCTTGGGCATTTGGTTTAGCAGGTTTGGTACATGATAATAAATGTACTAAAGGCTTGACACTGCATTGTTTGTTTGATTAGGATTTTTAACGTAGCATTAACAATTTTTCAGTCATATTGCATCAATGTCTGCAGTGATGCAGTTTATAGTGATATCTAGCACTGGGGCATCATGCTGCAGACATGTCACGATGTCCCACCCAGTCACATTATCCTGACACTAGGCCGACCACAATCTTAACACTTACCTCTTAATGCTGAGTGCCAAGCGAGGTATCTGTTAATACCATTTTTTAAAGTCTTTGGTATGACTCGGCCGGGGATCAAACCCATGACCTCCTGCTTCTGCAGTGGACGCTCTAACCACAGGAGCAGTGACACTGCATGTATGGTTGGTGAAAAGGTAATTTTTGCGCACAAAGCATTGTTGAGTAACTATCCAATTTATCGTTAAAATAATTGTGATTTGATATAAAGATCTTTGGATACAAGTTGTAAAGCTACTTCTATGCAGCTTTATGGTAATCAATACTTTGCAAAGAAACAGTTAATTTAAAAATTCAAAAAATATATTATCATCAAGTTATTTGGAGGAGTAGAGAAAAAATTATTTTTTAGGAGCAAATGTCCATTAAGTTCAGCATTCTCCTTTAGTAGTACATTCCTATCCGTTTATCTCGACATCCTCGGGCCCGAGAAAATATTGTCGACATAGGCGGATGTCGAGGAGGGGGGGCTGAAAAAAGATCAAATTTAAAATTCAGTTATATTCAACTTAGTCTTTCTTTATAGACTCAGCAGCTTTCATGCTTCCTGGACATGTTATTTTTAAATGAAAAACATTTCACAGACCTCTTTGCGAGATGTTTATCCCTTATCTTCCTTAACAGCCAGATATTTAATTTCCAAAGACTGTAAATTTAATTTGCATTTTACCCTGCTGTTAGTAGCCATCATAAATGTAAATAAAGTTAAAAACAAAACTTCACAGCGAAAATCACCGATCACTTTCAAAGGTCTCGGAAACGCGTAATCCGTATTTTCACGTAATTTTTATATATGGGATTCAGAAAATCACGTATACAGGAGTCCTCTGTATGTATCAATTTCCTGGATGGCAAATTTAAGGGCTTGCAAGTCCTGCTTCGACCACCTGTTGATTGGGAAATTGTGTTCATCAATTGATCTTTTTCGCTGTGCTGAATCATTCACAATCAGAAAATTCAGTGGCTGAAAGACCCACAGATGTACATGCTGTCATTGTAAGAGTACATTTGAAGAACATGACCCACAAGCTAGGTGGCAAGATCAAAGACTTAACTAGCTGCAGAGTGGTGAGAAAATGTGCTGCTATGGTTTGTTTTTATCCGACCGCGACATTAAAGCCTGGCGGCAAGATCAACTAATTGTTGAACAAAGTATTGGTCTTAATTGGCAGCTTGTCGACATAAAACGTCTTGAAAATAAAGGATTTGTTCAAGCTGGGACCAAGGGCTTCTGTCGACATATACATTTTTCTTTTATCTCGATGTTGACATAGGCATGACAATTTGAAAGTAATAGTAGACCATGAGACCGGGACTTTGCTTTTTTGTCGACATAGGTGACTTGTCGAGATAAGCGATGTCGATATAAACGGGTATATAGTCTTCATTATCTTTAATGAAGACAAGAAACCAGTCAATGAGTATAAAATTCCAAAACTGCACAAGAGTTTAATTAGAATCTGGCTCATACATTCAGTTCTAATTCAATTACCAAATTAGAACATTTTGTATTCAGTTCTAATTCGATTACCAATTAGAACATTTTGTATTCAGTTGTTACTTCTACCACATATAACATTAATGCAGCTGCATCTCCTTTGTCAGTTATTGAAAACTGACTGAAAACTGACATATATCAGTGATTTTGAAAACTGACTGAAAACTGACATATATCAGTGATTTTGAAAACTGACTGAAAACTGAATGAAAACTGACATATATCAGTGATTTTGAAAACTGACTGAAAACTGACATATATCAGTGATTTTGAAAACTGACTGAAAACTGACATATATCAGTGATTTTGAAAACTGACATATATCAGTGATTTTGAAAACTGATTGAAAACCGACATATATCAGTGATTTTGAAAACATGATTGAAAACTGACATATATCAATGATTTTTAACTGACTGAAAACTGACATATATCAGTGATTTTTAACTGACTGAAAACTGACATATATCAGTGATTTTTAACTGACTGAAAACTGACATATATCAGTGATTTTTAACTGACATGACCACTACCTTCAACGACTAAAATACATTGCATGAATCATTCATTACATATCTTTCTATTTTGCATCACTGTTGATATATCTTTTCAGATATGCAATATGAAGGGGCATGAAAAGGCAGCATTCCAAAACATTCCAGGACAAATAGAAAGAGTCTAAACCATGATCATATTTTACATAGGAGCTGGGAGTGATCAAGCACATCAATGTTTCTTATTTTCCCAAAGTAAAACAAGGTGTAAAATATCTACATTGCAAGGCTGACTGGATGGCACACTAAACCAATTCAAACTGATTGGTAACCTATGAGGTAAAATGCTTTACCTGTTTATTACCAGGGCAGGTAATACCATAGTTCAAAGCAGGTAATTGGACTAGAAGAAGAAGCGACAAGTTTGTTTCAATGACAGTATGACTGTAGTAAAGGACGCACCACTCCTGTTCATGGTAAAGCCCTGGCCTTAAAGAACGGTGTATATCAGAAGAAAAAAATCTAATATGCTGTAAGTGAGGAAGGGAAGAAGCAGTTATACAAATTTCAGTGTTCCTATTTTTGTGTTTCATAACATCTGCATGATAGGCATGTACTTACTTGATGGTACTCCACACATTGAAGTGTGATAACTGTTGTAAGTTGCTGTAAATCTTGAAAATGGTACTTTTACTCTACTCCAATTATCAATGAAGTTAAAATTAACACATTTCACGAGTTTTACTGAATATATTGCACATTATCATACATTTTAGATGTAGGACGTAATTATCTATTATTGTGATAAACATGATGAAGTCTTGAGCTTGTTTTAGTGTTAACATTTACACGAGCACAATTGTGACTACTAGGGTTATGTAGTACTAAGAAAAGAAAATAACCATATTTGCACAGGTATTTTGTGGTCATTGGGTAGTTATCTTGTGCAAGCTATACATTAATTTCTTTAAAATCTTTTTAACTGTCGATTCATTCATTACTATTAATAGGAAATTAAAATTGAAAATCATAATAGTTTAATTAAAATGTAAATTATCCCCAAACAAACTTCCAGATTTATTTCTTGTCTTTTAAACAAAGGCTAGTTAACCCAAAAATTTATTTTGTGGACATTTCTGTACTTAGAATTGTTTAAAAGGATAAAATTGGTTCACTAAAAGAAGTGTCATTTAAACATGCAAAACTTGCAGGAAGTTGACTGAAAAAGTATATGAACAAAATCTTTTAATAGTTCAGAGCAACTGACCCTAATCTTGTGTAATTGTTTCTTTTAATTATTACCATTTTCTATTAAAAAGGTTAACCCCAGAAAAAATATAATAATATGAAACTATTGTTATATCCTTTGTTTATATCACAGAAGCAAGTCTATATACCGTATGTCTGGATATTCAAAATTAGGGATGGAATAACCACACATATCAATATATACAGTATATACTTGCTAATAAGTCAAGTAAAACTGCAAAAAAACAAAGATTCTGATCTGCCACAGCATAATGCGCCTGCAGATCATGATGTATGTTGATTTTTTTTTTACTGATTACTGCAAATAAACTGCAAAGAACCAAATCTGCTGCCAGATCTAGGTTTATTCAGTTTGCAGCTGGACTCAACTTATAAGTAAGTACACATGGCAGCACTTTGCAAGGATTGCAAAATAAACGTGTTTGCCAAAACCTAAAAAAAAAAACGTGTTTGTCAAAACCTAAAAAAAAACATGTTTGCCAAAACCTAAAAAATAAATGTGTTTGCCAAAACCTAAAAAAAAAAACATGTTTGCCAAAACCTAAAAAATAAATGTGTTTGCCAAAACCTAAAAAATAAATGTGTTTGCCAAAACCTAAAAACTAAACGTGTTTGCCAAAACCTAAAAAATAAACGTGTTTGCCAAAACCTATGACAAGATTGTATTACATGCATGAAGCATGGATTCAAATCTTACGACTTCAGGTGAACTTTATTTATGGACTGACGTACAAAATATCGCAAAAAAAAGTTTCTAACTTTGTACATTGCTTTTGTGTATGTCTTTATCCAAGGTGCTGGAATAAAGTGAGTGGGTGCTAGTGAATTTCTGTTGATATACTTGCAGATCCTTCAAATGTTACTTATGTGAGGACTAGGTTTTTAAATGAGTTATTCAAAGTTTCTGATAAATTAGATTTTAAATAGAATGCCTGACCAGCCCAAGTCATCATGTTTTTTTTGTCTTAAAATGAATACCATGTTCATTTACAGCAGTGCTATTTTGCAATTCAAACTTTTATGAATGGAAAGCCTTGCTAGTTAATGTTTCTTTTTGGTCAAATTTTGTATGATACTTCTCAAGACAAATAAACATGCCTCCTCCTTTCCCCTCCCATGAGTACCATAACCTTACCACTGAGAACACAACACAAAGCAAATTCTTTTTTTTTTCATAACAACAACCTATTATAAATCATAGGTGTTGAAAAAAAACATGGAATACATTCATTTATTTTTTAGGAGTAAGGACCTCATAATAAAAACTGTTAGCAAAAGAAATGTAACATATGAAACATTAAAAGACCCCTAGTTGCTGAAGCCTGATAACATCCCAGCACTGAACAAATTATTTGTTAAGAATATTCATTATTCTTTCATTGGACCTTTGGTGATTTTAAAAACAGGAATTTTGATTATTTCATTTTTCAATACTTTAGCTTTTATTTTGTCAGATGAAAAATCTGTATAGAAAACCAGACTAACAAACACAAATTATTTTTTTTAAACACATGACAAGCGCACTGCATATCTTTTTTTCTCTTTATTATCAAAACAGATTTCAATCTCGTTTAAATGTTAATGAAAAATGGTTGTGTCAGCTTGATCCCCTCTGTTGTAACTTTGAAACTAGAAATTTGTACATGGATCAGGTATGCAATAAACACTGATCTACCTTTAGTACGATGGTGGTGTACCTGTCAAGATACATCAACAGACATACGTAATTGCTATGACATTGTAGCAAAAAATGACAAAAAACTAACCTAGATGCAAAACTTAACCAAGTCATGGATGCGTGAGTCACAGTTGCTTAACTTTTGACAACTGATACTGTAGGTACCAATATGCATACATACATAGACTGCAATAACTCTGACATAAATGTAAAAAATTAATTAAAATCTCTGAAACTATTAATATAGGTGATAGTGACCTAATTTTGTCTGGGTTAAGTTGTGCTTACTAAAAAGTATCCATATATATCATACAATGTACTTGGCTCATTGTGCTCCAGAAAATAACCTTAATGCAAGCAACAGTTGTGACTGAGGCATAAAATACAACCAACAGTGACCTACTCAATGGCAGTGCTAACTCTAAAGCATCCATGCAATAACTTTCAAGGAATGCAGCAAACAATACCTGATGAACTGACCTAAATTCAGAACTTAAACAGGATATGATTGACAGACAAACTGACGGAAGAACAAGTTTATGAGTAACTGTGTGTGAGTAAAAACAGCACTATATAGAACGTACAGCTTGATTAACGATATCAATATTTTTCAGTCAGAAAAATCGACTTGTTTTTTATTTATATGATCAGTGAATATTTTGTAAAATCTTGAGTTTAATAATGTTTCAGTTATTTCTGAATAACAGGAATACAATTAGGTAATATGATAATATTAAAGTGCATATGAGAAATTGAAGAGCACTTTAATTAGTTATAGAAATATTATGTCTATGACAAGCTGAAGAAAAATTACTGCTAATGACTAAAGCAATGACATGTAGAATCCTTAAAAAAAACAACAATGAAAATTATATTGTATGATAAACATAGTTGTTTTTCTAGTGTCTGAAATAATTACAGCTTTTACGATTATGCAAAACTAGCCTGCATAATATGTTTTGTTAATAGCACCATAGCAGTAAAGGGTACCGTAGAAGACTGGCACACTACCCCATGTTTGGAAGAACTGCGTAATTCATAATGTTCAAAGAAGATTATAGTGTACCTACTTTTACATGATGAGCTATTCGTGGAAGCAGTGTAGTCAGTGATTGTTCCTGAAGGACATTTTACACAGTGGTTTTGGTCAGGTTCCTTCTGATAATAGCCTATGGGACACTCAATACACCGGTGTGATGAGGTGTTGTAGAAATAGCCTGGATGGCAACTCTCTGGAAAAAAAGAGCTAATTAGTCAATGTCTTCTGTGATATAACATTATAATTATGAAGATATACAAGATTTATGATGATTTGCAACAAAGTACAATAAAGCAGAAGTCAAAACTGTGATAGGGTGTATTTTATATGCATGCAAACTAAAACCATTAAATTTTGATGTAGTCTTATTCCATTGTTGTGGATCACAAAGTCTGACATTGTCGCAAGGCAAGGTTGTGATATATTTGCCTATCTATACCTAGGCAGTTCTTTCAGATATCTGAGTGATTTGCAACAGTGAAAACTATTGGTTTCATGATTTTTCTCATTTAGTATGCAATGCTAACCAACCAATAGTGTGTAAGTGTGGTGGCTGAAAATGGTGGAGGCATTTTAAGTCAAAAGGGTACACTGTAAATTTAATTTAAAAAATCTGACTAAATACCAGAAAGAAACCATTTCAGGCATATTTGAGGAAAAGGATGTATTTTGCAAACATGGACTGTCAGTGGAAATTCACTTATTGATGAGTCAATTCCAGCTGTATGCATCCCTTGTCTCGATCATGGAGAATCAGTGTTCAAAATTGAACAACTTGATTTTGATTGGACACAGTGGCTTGTCATCACATCCAATGAAATTCACAGACTCAGAGCACTGCAATATATGATCAATCTGCCAACTGAAGGTGTAGATATGCTAACATATTGGAACCTTGGCTTCTGAGCATGGGATCTCAAAAGATTGCTCAACAGTTAAGTGACAGAACAAAAATGTTATTGTAGAAAAGGATAATATGATTTATGTTTAATAATTTTGAAAAAAATCAACATCAATATTGTTAAAACCAGCACACACAAAACATCTTTCAGCTATGCAATATAAACATATTCTAGTTACTCCATATGAAAAATGAATTATCTCTTATTCATGAGTACACCTCATTACCAAGTACACCTCATTACCAAGATAAGTCATCTCTCTTTCTTGGGTTGATTTCTTTTTAAAAGGATGTAGATATATTGTTTGAAGGCAATTGTGTAAATTGTGTTAATGATCAAGGATGAAGAAATGTAAGCTGCATGTTGACTGTTGACTGCAGGGAAGCCAAAGTATGGTGTCTCTTAATGGCATGTTGACTGCAGGGGTGCCAAAATATGGAGTCTCTTAATGGCATGTTGACTTCAGAGGTGCATAGGTATGGAGTTTCTTAATGGCATGTTGACTGCAGGGGTGCCAAACTATGGAGTCTCTTAATGGCATGTTGACTTCAGGGGTGCATAAAGATGGAGTCTCTTAATGGCATGTTGACTGCAGGCATGCATAAAGATGGAGTCTTTTAATGACATGTTACTGCAGGATGATAAAATATGCCAACTATGTTCATTTCTTACTATATCATGATTATACTATCTGTCACATTCTATATGTACATTGGCTTCATGTATTTAAACTGTCATTGGGTTATACTCTAAATATGCTGGAATTGCTTATGTACACTACACATATTTATTCAAAGTATTTTAATCTATGAGTATGTCACTGAATTATAATAAAATATACAAACTTCAAACAGGCAACAGAACTGGATCAAACCAAAGTGGTCCCCATAAGAGACCACCACAAACCTCTAGGCAGGCAGTTGACAAAGGCCCTTGATCCCTCTTGTTGAGTGACGAGACCAGTTCCACACTGGAAGCATGATGCTCGACCATACTCAGACTGATATGTTCCTATTGCACAAGGCAAGCATGGTTTCCTCCCTGACTCAGAATATGTCCCAGGATCACAAAGAACTGTGCAAATACACAATACATTATTGTTTAAATATATACTGTACTGTGTTTGTAAAGCACTAGAATCATGTGTTGATACACAATACATTAGTGTTTAAATATATACTGTAATGTGTTTGTAAAGCACTAGAATCATGTGCTGAACTTTGGTTTAAGGTTATATTTTAAGCAATTTTTTAAAAATATATTGAGTACAACATTTTTATTGGAACAATTTCTATAGAAATACCCCTGTTGCTATGGTTTTAGGTCTTAATTACTGAGTAGAAAATTTTGAAATTGTCATATCAGACTCTATTTCATAAAGTTAGACATTATCAACAGAACCATATTTCTCTTTCTGACCATCATTCCCACCCGCATACATTGCTGGCTTGATACAGTCAGGTTTTCTCTCTCAAAAGACCTTGATCTTGCCAGCAAGGTAGAGGAAAGGTGGTCTGATTTTCCTCTGATCTTCCCTACCCTATTTTTGATATGATTACAGTTACGTTTAAGTGCAAAGCCAGAGGGAAGTGCATATTGAAAAGCTGGCATTTGCTGAAACCAACAGTGTCTGCATATGGTAGCCAGTTACTATGGAGCCTAGAAAACACAAATGACCTAACATCAAGCCCTACTTGCAAACCAAATCAAAAGGAAGATGAATCTTGTAAAAAACTGAAAGTATAGCATTAAGTATGCATTCAATTCATTCATAAATGAAACAAAACTGCCATGTTGATGAAATTTGATCTGATACTCTCCATTTTGCATTGCATGTCATGTAACTATGTACTTGAATCTTGCAGCCAAAATGTCCATCACATCAGAAGTAAAACAAAATCAGACAAAAAAGTTTTTTTTATTTTCTTATTTGTGTATTTATTTTCAGTCCACAGTCAAAGTATTTTCAATATACACATATATTCAGATACAGTGTACAGAAACAAATAGTATGACTGTATACGTGTTCATATATCTAAATCCAATGTAAAAATCTATTGTGTGAAATAATTTTAAAAACTTTCCCTATCTAATTTACCCATCATTTCCTAATCTGTTATGGTTCCATGGCAATTATCAGATTAATGCCCAATGCTGTAAATTGTTTTGAAAAAATGGAATATAAATGACCTTAACCTTGATCTTTCAAAGTCACCATTATGTTCTGTCTACATAACCTTAACCTGGATCTTTCAAAGTCACCATTATGTTCTGTCTACATAGCCTTGACCTTGATCTTTCAAAGTCACCATTATGTTCTGTCTACATAACCTTAACCTTGATCTTTCAAAGTCACCATTATGTTCTGTCTACATAACCTTAACCTTGATCTTTCAAAGTCACCATTATGTTCTGTCTACATAACCTTAACCTTGATCTTTCAAAGTCACCATTATGTTCTGTCTACATGACCTTAACCTTGATCTTTCAAAGTCACCATCATATTCTGTCTTTCCATCATCAACATAATATTCGATATCTGCCTTGGCATATATACATGGTATGTTTCAAATACCACCTCTAATCCTACTTTAAAACATCATTAACTCAACCAGATGTGATATGAGTCAAGTCTGTAGACTGCAATATATTGAAACTGTCAGTCAGCATTAGAGTGATCTTGTTCATTAATTAGTCATGAAGGTTATCTAGTGTGCTCAGTGACATCACATAGTGTGTATGAACTGGCAATAGTTATCTCTTTTGTAAGAGTCACTAAAACATGAATAAATTTGTCTTTCAGCTGTAGATTTAAAGTCATCTATTCTAAAGTCATCTACTTTTAGCTCTTATTTCCTCACCGTCCTTCACACCTACTTTCAAATCGTTGCTGACTGAAACCTATTTCTCATCATTATTTAGTATAATTGTGACCTTGGCTCTTGATGATTTGATGACTGTCATACTCTTCCAAAGTATGAATGAATAGTGAGATTATTCTGGTATTTGAAATTCAAGTTACAATCTAAGCATTACTTACGTAGTAGCTTGTTAATATAGTCAACATGCCAAAAAGCCAATCTTTTTCATTTTCTATCACTGTAATGGCTCTAGTGTATTTATATTCAACCATCTCATATGCGTTTATGAATACATTTATGGTGATGTCCTGTTCAGCTTCCATATTTTTAATACAATGTAATGTTACAGAACATCCGTCATCCCAATGACTGTGCTTTGCCAAACTTTATTTTGATGGTCTATGAGGATTCTATAGTGAACAACAAAACCATGCACAGCTTTCCTGCTGGCATAGACTCGGTGACATAAAAGCAGCCTGTATCGTTATGCAAACCTTTACTGTTCTTAACTAATTTAGGTATAGCGACTGATTCCCAAGTCTACTGTTAAATAATAAATTATGTCAAACATTCACCTCTTGCTTTCATTGATTTACTGTCCATAAATATTATACAAAAATGACATTTAATTTTCACCATCCCTTCGCCTTCATTCATTGGTCTTGTTCTATGTTAAATATTTCTGTATTCAACCTTCTCTCCATCCTGTATGGGCAGTTTCAAAGGTCTTATAGTTAAGTCAAGCTGAACTGAACAGAACTAAACTGATGGACTCTCCGAATTATTATTTTTTAGGATATGGTACACTGCCATAAAAAGCATTCATGAAAGTCTGGATTGTAGAACCCAAGTTTTGTACTCCCATACTTTTTCTCAGAATAATTTCCAACTGTGGTTTTGAAATCCAATTCTGAAACCAATCCAGCTAATCAACTCACTTACAAATAATATATTTTATGGTCTATGTGAAGATTTGTTTTCACTGCTTGTCTGTAATGCTTCTTTTTTTTGCATTTAAATTAAATTTAAAGATATCAATGTCTATTCTTTTACAAAATGGACTGTCTGTCTGTGTTACACTACCATTATACATCTTAACTAATTTTTTCATAAATCAATCTTTGTTTTGTTACAAATATTTACATTACTAGTATAACTTTGATGTGAACAGCCCGTTATGCATAACATCCCAGTCTTATTGATTTTCTGGACAGCATTGTCCTTACACACATTTCTCAGTGGTCCAAAGTGGTTCACTAATGGCACAAGCCTTTCAGTACAGCATTTACAGATAGACAGTTAGAGAGACATAATGGCAGAGACAAAGAAAGGTGAGATAAGTGTTTTTATAGTAAGTAATTAGTAAGTAAGTAATTAGTGCAGTCAAACACTTAAAAACACTAGAATACTATGATTGACACATATGTGCTCAGTATTCAACTCCTTAGTTAGTCTTTGATTATATTTCTTTCTATTTCTGACACCAATGTTTCTCCTCTTTTCAATGTATACTTAATTTGCTAGTTAAAACTCTGCAAGGATGTAAAATCATAATTTTGATCTTCTTGATGCAAGTGTCCTAAACAAATCTCTGCATCATTGGTATCAAGTAGTCATCCATTCTATCTCAATTGGAAGTTTTGAAGTACTACAATTGTAACATTTTATTAACTCCTTTTAAGTCAGTCAGTTGTGTTCACATGATTATTTGGGTAGATTAGTAATAAGTTTAAAGTGAATTCTGGAGTTCTCTGAAAATCCAATAATAAGGAATGTGTGCTAGTTCTGATTAGTTTTTATGCAGTACTGATGAAAGTGTTATCGTGATCATGTGTGCATACTGAAGGTGCTTCAATAGTAGGCAATACATACACGCATGATAGCAATAATTTTAATTAATCTTTTTAATTTATTTGTTGTGCATGTCCAAATTATATTAAATTTATAAAGTATTTTAGCTTTCTCAAATATTGCACTGTAATTTCTATATGGGACATTGTTTTCCGTACTCAATTAGAACAGTTGCAAGAGGATATAAAAACCAATTCTTTTAGTATTAGAGTTTCTTTAAAATCGGACTAGTCATATTTATGTGATGTGCTACTGATTATAACAGAAATATGTATACAAATATTTCTGATGTGATACATGCATGTAGACAATGGAAATAATTAACTCACCTTTGCACTCTTCTAAGCTTTTTGCACCTTCAATACCAATGCCCATTGGATTGTCTGGACAAACCAAACAATGGCCATCAGCCTCATCCACACTGTAGTATCCGGGCAGGCAAGGCATGCACAAGCCCTTAACATTGTCATAGTACGTTCCAGCACTGCAGCCCACTAAAATATATAGCAAACAGATGTAATCTTTTTGAAACTTTATGTTTAAATTCGTTTGAAAATACCATGTACTTAGTGTTGCATCAAGCCATTGGTTATTTATAGTGAATTTCCCAGACTGTTACTCAACTAAATAAAAAAGCGTAGGACTCAGATAAAATTTGACAGTAGATTTAACATCTTCATGACATTTAACTCTTTACAGAAATTAACATCATTCAAATGTCAGTAACAGGCTGGACATGATATGAATTGATTTCCCTGTTTTCAATTGATTCCCGTTTTTATATTTGACAAACAAAAGCAGGGAGATTTATAGTTTTTATCAACAGATATGCACAGATGTCTGTTAAAGTTTATGTCATATGAAATGGGATAAAACTTAAATACACTTTTTCTACTTACCACACACATTTCCGACAAGCATGTATTTTGATTCACAAGTAAGATTTGTTCCTCTAGGCGACTTTAAGGACTTTTTCTTAATTTTAAAGTTCTCTGAATCATAGCTAGAAAATAAAAGACATGATAAATGGCTCCATTGGTGCCGTAAATTTTTAATTTCATGTATTTAAAATTATTAGCGGTACTTTGGTTATAAATATTTACAACAGAGAATTCATGCTTGTATGTGAGTAAAAGCTAGCCTCATAAATTACAAGTTCAATGGGATACATGAATTGTAATAAGTAGGCTGTTCAAACCAATACTGTAAAGTGTACAATGAAGTTAAGACAACAGAAATCCTTGGAAGAGTCAACACAGAATCTATAGCAATATCTTAGTTCATATTAAAAATCGATCAAAGCAGGTTATGTACATGCAGGTTCTATTCTGACTACATATAAGGTCTGCCATTTTAACAGATGATTCCAAAACAGGTTACTTCTCATTTAGAGTTTCTCCATTTTGAATTTAAATTTTGAATTTAACTTTGTTTTCCATGAATTCCACCTTTGTCTTTACAAATTATTGTAAATTTACAGTATAAAGTTAACATGATCTTTAAATGTGTGTATTTATCCACATAAAAAAACTGAGTTCCTCTTATATACTGCAATCTCTGTTTTCACCAATGAATGCAGTACAAATCAGCATCTTTCAGAAAGATTTGCAGTACAGTGTTCTATGCTTTAATAGGCATTCATACTATAGTGCATGTAATTCTGACACTAAGGTTGAACTCACTCATTATTTATATCACCTGTCTGAAAACACATCAGTTGATCACAATGTAGCTTTGCTCCATTATGTATTATATGCATTGTATTTCAAATTATTAGGAATTGTGAAACTTCTGATTTATAGCAAGAAGACGTTACATTAAGATGAATAGGAACACCATGTTAAATAGAGTCGGAAGGCAACCTGAATATAACCAAGGTCCCATTCAGCTATATTTTAACAGTGTAGCATGAGGTGATGGTCTGCCCTTGAATACCATATGATACCATAGATTTCATGGGATGGATCTGTCTGTAGCAATGTAGCATATGTCTGCTTTCTAAATGAAATATAATAGTTGGTTTTGGTTGGTAAATATAGGGTCATAAAAGTACATCTAAGTTATGATGGAGGAGACAAATGGAAAATTAAGATTGAAAAGCTTATGGTCCAAAGTTTACAGAGAAAAATGGTTGAAAATGTATGCGGACAAAGCAAATTTTGTAGTAAATTATGTTTCTCCGAGAATACTTACCCAATCACATTACTTTAGGGATATTAGCCTGCTACCTCGCGAATCCAGCCCTACCAAAAGACGAAAATTCGTCTTTCCTGTCTATGTCATATAGACAAAGGGCAATAACTCTTGCCCATTACCTCCCCTTGCCGCCCGTTAGGTGTCGCTTCTTTAGTTTTTAAGCTGAGCGATATATAAAACACGAGGATGCTCGCATGGCGGGGTGGTTGGGAGGGTTTCTTAGTAATGTGATTGGGTAAGTATTCTCGGAGAAACATAATTTACTACAAAATTTGCTTTCTCCTTTGAATACGTTCCCCAATCACATTACTTTAGGAGAATAAGTAATAGGAGGAGGGAATGCGGAGCATCCGACCTCCACACGGGTATCCTCTAGGGAATGATGGTTGGATTCCCCATGTGAATGATAACCCGGTCTCCTAATTTTCAATCAGCAACACAGCCCAGGGTCACGTGATATGTGACCCTTTTATACGGTTAAGAAGATAGATATTGAAATCTTCTTACCTACGAAAATTTATCTGGCGAATCCAGCGAAGCTAATAGGCTGTGCTGATTGTTGTACATGAGTCTGGTGGGCATCTGGGCTGCCCAACACCGGACCTACTAGAATCAATGTTTGCCTCTGCGAGTACAAACTTGAAGATAAAACTGTAGAAGGTTGACTCTGCATGTCAGCCAACAGCTTCTATAAGGTGACTGATTTGCGAATTCTCAGAGTACGCCGAGCGTATAACCCACTACAGCCATGAAGCAAGGGCTTGAATGGTGATGTCTCATATCCCAGCTATCACCAGAAAAAAGAGGTGCTTGTATGTGACCTGACTCACCTCTATGCATTGAAATGGTGCTAGAGTGCCCAAACAGGATCTTACATGGCTGTTGATCCTGACTTATCTATAAAGAAAGCAAGCTAATGACGACTCGTTGATCGCCAATGTATGGTAATCTATTTTGGACTACGAAGCCTGGCTGCGTCAAGAGGACCATCAAACCCTCTGATCGGAACGGAAGAGAGTTCGGGTCACTAGAAAGGACATTTAACTCGCTCACCCTGCATGCTGAAGCTAAGGCTATCAAGAAACCCAATTTGTATGATAGTAGCTTTAACTAATCGTGGGTTAAAGACTCAATACTGTCTGAATTGAGTCATGTTAAAACCCAGGACAGATTCCATTTGGAAACAGGGTGAGGGATATAAGTCGATTGAATTTTTTTTTTTTTTTTTTTTTTTAAATGTCTAAAAGATCTGACAAATCTTTGTCATGGCTGATAGCACATGTACCAGAATGGCGGAATGTGTCTGATATCATGGAGCGGTAACATTTGAGAATAACTGGAGCCAGATGTTTCTCCTTGAAAAGCCAGAGAAAAGTTGGCCAGTTGAGGGATTGTGACACTCAGAGGAACAATGTGAATGATATGGTACCAGTCTCTGAAAACATGCCACTTGCCCTCGTAAACCTTCAGAGTAGAGGGCCTTCTTGCTCTCGAGATTCTCTCCACAATCAAAGATTTAAATTGTTTGTCTTGCAAGGCTGTCTGGACAAGAGCCAAGCTTGAACAAAAAGACGGTCCGGACAGGGGTGGAACACCCCTGGCCGCGGTTGCTTGTGAATACTTGTGCTGACTGTAATCTTCCTGGGTAGATCTATCGCCTAGATTGAGTAGATCGGAGACCCAGTAGTTGTTCCATCTGAGAAGGGTAATCAGAACCATCTGACAATTCTGACCCCTTAACTTCTGGATCAATTCCAGTACCAAGACCGTGGGAGGGTAGGAGAATGACCACAACCCTTCCCAGGTGATTGATCGAGCATCCACGACCCAAGCTTCTGGGTCTGGAACCTGTGAGATGAAAGGTGGAGAATTTGCTATTCCACCTTGTTGCAAAAGATCAATCATTGGACGTCTCCAAAGTGTGTCGATTGGAAGAAAGTCCGATTGATGGAGTGACCATTCTGTGTGTCTGAATTGTACATTGAGGTGGAGATTGTCGAACCAATGTAGAAACTGCCAGTTCAGATTGTACAGGTCTGGTGATTGGTGTCCCCTTGTTTTGAGACAAGGCACCACCACCATGTTGTCTGACATAATGAGGGCAGTTTGTAATAAGAGTTGATCCTGCCCGAAATGAAAGGCATTGATGACAGCCGTTATTTCTGAAAGGTTGATGTGGAAAGGGCTCGCCCCTGGCACCCACGTGCCGCTGACAGTATCTAAGTCCGGCAACAGGTGGGCACCCCAACCGTAGGTATTAGTGGCGGAACATACCGTTATCCCCTTGGGGTATCTCCAGAGTAATCCCTGTGGACAGCCTACAGGGGTTGTGCCATTGACTCAAGAATGATCAAATCTCTGGCGTGAGCATGACTGTTTTCTGGGATCGAAGAGACTTGAAAATGGCGCAATTACGCTAGCAAAGTCCTTTGTAAAGGGCGCCTAAAAGGACGGCTGAGAGGGATCAAGTCTGCTGCCGCATTGAATAATCCGAGGATCTGCAACTCTCTCGCTAAAATGCGCATCCTGTCGGAAACAGACTCTACGAGTGCAATTATCTGGATGATCGCAAACTCGAAGAAGCCTTACCAGATTCAGATCGAGAGAAACTCCACACCCAGATGGACCAAAATCCGGATTGGACAGAGATCAGACTTTATCCAGTTCACGAGAAAGCCTATATGACGTAAAGTGATATAAGATCGTTTCTGCCTTTGAGCAGAGTAGAACTTGACAGATGTTACTGGAGGATGTCGTCCAAATATACTGCCGACGCAATAGATGAAGTCGAGCGGAACAGGGTGACGACGTAATCCATAACCTTGGTACTAGCCCAAGGGCTTAAATTTAGGCCAAAAGGTATGACATGGAACTGATAAGCCTAGTCCCGACAAGCACAACGGAGAATGTCCGCAACTCGTGGGATAGGGACGTGAAATGTGCGTCGGTCATATCTAGCCAGCATATGATGGGGTTTAAGCAACGTGCCCTTCAGACATGCGTCACGACGTATCAGGTCTAGGTTGGCAGAAGCAGTCAGCGCATTGGCCATGGAATGGTGAGCTGCCCTGTTAAGAACCCTAGCTAACCGGGCCGTCGAATCCCAAGCATGTTCATTGCCAGATTTATCAGCGATCCTAAAAATGGCTAGGGAGGCTAGATCTAACAGTGAAGACGTAGCGACTACATTTCGAACCAGCTTGGACTTGGCATTGAACACCGTTTAGTCCACTTTATAAGACAATGGAGCAGACATATGGACTGCTGCCATATTTTTATCCAGAGCCGGGACCTCAGTACTGAACGCACCGGAGTGAGTTTTGTACCATTGACCTGAAAACGACGCTGGTACTTGGCTTTCAGAAAAGAAAAACCTTAGCAATTCCTGGATCCCCTATACGTGTCGACAGACGGTCATTAATTTCCTTAATTTTGTCGACTGGGGAAGGAGGCGGAAGGATAGAGTCTCTTCCCCCTCATCCAGATCGACCGACGCTCTAACCTTATAGTCGGTAATGGCAGCAGGAGGTGGAGGGCATTCTGAAGGGGCCAACACCCTATAAATTTCCTCCACTGCGGCTTTGAAACTGAACTCAGTCCGTTCCATAGTTGGATCTGCATACCGCTGATTTGCCTGCGACTCATCGCACTCACTATGTGCATAATCTTGCTCTGGTAAAGCATCCATATCGGGGTAATGCATACCAGGTGGCATAGATGACTCGATTCCATCATCTCTGATAAAGGCATTCACTCTCCCTTGTGGATGAGCTGTTAGCCTATGGACGGCCGGCAATGCCAAATGAATTGATTGGCATATGTTTGGCCTGAATGACTGCGACGGGCCGGCTATGACCGGCACCGACCGCTCGAATGGTCGGGTTGGATCGAGAGATTCCTCGCCAACTATCTGTGTCATGGTAGTGATATGTAGCCGGTAGTACGGATTGACAGACGGAAACATCATTAGAATCTTCGTCAATCCGATTTGTGCGGATTGCGGTATGATAAAAGTCCCCGTGCTGGTACAGCGGTATAGTCGGATGGACTGGTATAAGACTAAAATCTCCATACGGTTGGACGACCGGTGCCTGTTGGGCTGGACGGCCGGAGCCGGATGAACGGTCAGTGCCGGCAAGTGTCGGCTGAAAGCTTGGCTGGACGACCGGTGCCATATGGGCTGAACGGTCATTGCCGGATCGCCCGGTGCCGGTTAGTGCCAGCTGGAAGGTCTTCTGGATGACCGGTGCCATATGGGCTGAACGGTCATTGCCGGATGGACGCCCGGTGCCGGATGGTGCCGACTGTAAGGTAATAACAATTACATAATGCTTATGTAGTGCGTCCAGCACTGCGCGCCCATCTACCATTCGCTCAGAGGGAATGTTGGTTCTGGTACAGCTTGCATATCTGTACAGCATACAAGGTGACTTAGATGACGCAATTCTGTCATAATTGACACTTTCACTAAATCTCCCTTGTGGAGAAGCCGTGAACCTATGGACGGCCGGCACTGCCGGCTGATTGAACTGGCAGATGGTCGGCCTGAAAGACCTGTTCTGGTAAAGCTGTCATATCTGGGTAGCGCATACCAAGTGGCATAGATAACTCAATTCCGTCACCTCTGATAATGTCACTAATTCTCCCTTGTTTTAAAATCACACCGTCACGTATTTGACATGACGGGAGGTGTACACCGGCAATACCGACTAATTTGTCTGGTATATGGTCGGCCGGAATGTCGGCGAAGGTCCGGCTATGACCGGCACCTGCCTCTCGAATGGTCTGATTGGAGGGAGATTCATCTATAACATTTCTCTCATGGTAGTGATATGTAACCAGTAGTGTAGATTGACTGAAGGGTACATCACTATAATCTCCGTAAATCCGATGTACAGCCGGTGCAGGTTGATGCCGGCTGGAAGACCGGTGCCTATTGGGCTTAACGGTCGTTGCCGGATGGTCGGCCGGTGCCGGTTGATGCCAGCTGGAAGGTCGGCTGGACGACCGGTGCCATTTGGGCTGAACGGTCGCTGCCGGATGGCCGGCCGGTGCAGGTTGATGCCGGCAGGAAGGTTGGCTGGACGACCGGTGCCATTTGGGCTGAACGGTCGTTGCCGGATGGACGGCCGGTGCCGGTTGATACCGGCTGGAAGGTCGGCTGTACGACCGGTGCCATTTGGGCTGAACGGTCGCTGCCGGATGGACGGCCGGTGCAGGTTGATGCCGGCAGGAAGGTTGGCTGGACGACCGGTGCCATTTGGGCTGAACGGTCGTTGCCGGATGGACGGCCGGTGCCGGTTGATACCGGCTGGAAGGTCGGCTGGACGACCGGTGCCAATTGGGCTGAACGGTCGTTGCCGGATGGACGGCCGGTACCGGTTGATGCCGGCTGGAAGGTCGGCTGGACGACCGGTGCCATTTGGGCTGAACGGTCGTTGCCGTATGGACGGCCGGTGCCTGTCGACGCAGGCTGGAAGGTCGGCTGGCCGGCCGGTGCCATTTGGGCTGAACGGCCGGTGCCTGTTGATGCAAGCTGGAAGGTCGGCTGGCCAGCCGGTGCCATTTGGAATGAACGGACGGTGCCGGATGGACGGTTAATGCCGGTTTGCCTGCTGAAGTGCCGGCTGAACTGACGGTGTCGGCTGGACTGACAGCTGGAAGGCCGGCGAAAGTGCATATTAAAATGGATCCAATTGATCCAGCATAGACTCCATGCGTCCGGACTTACAGGCCCGAAAGCCATGCACAGATCTGCGGTGAAATTTACACCCACTGGGCAGCCTAAACCATGTCAACATAATTTCCTCCATTTCCACATTGCCAACACCCATTTTGCCATTCATGCCTTCGCTGTCGACTTTGCTTACTGAAACGACAAAAGAAGAGAACAAAGCACAAATTAAAAAATTCAGCATATTATTAATTCGATAATACTATAACCGGTATTAACGGAGTAGTCAAATTATTCCGTGCCATGTTAACTCTTAATGACAACACTAGTTATCACCGTGAGCGTGTTGCAATGGTTCGTTCAAGACGAAGTCTACTGAAACGAAAAAGATGATAAACAAAGCACAATTAGCAATTCAGCACGCTATTAAGTCGCTATTACCATAACCGTAACTAACGGAGGAAGTGAAATGATTTAGTGTCGCGTGAACTCATGACTACAACATGAATTCCGCCAAAGCACAAATTAAAAATTCAGCATATTATTAATTCGATAATACTATAACCGTTATTAACGGAGTAGTCAAATTATTCCGTGCCATGTTAACTCTTAATGACAACACTAGTTATCGCAGTGAGCGTGTTGCAATGGTTCGTTCAAGACGAAGTCTACTGAAACGAAAAAGATGATAAACAAAGCACAATTAGCAATTCAGCACGCTATTAAGTCGCTATTACCATAACCGTAACTAACGGAGGAAGCGAAATGATTTAGTGTCGCGTGAACTTGTGACTACAACACGAAATTCTGCCATTAATAGTCGCAACTGGTCGTTCAGAGACGAAGTCTACTGAAACGGAGAAAAAGATAAACAAAGCACAAATTAAAAATTCAGTACGCTATTAAGTCGCTATTCCATAACCATAACTAACGGAGGAAGCGAAATGATTAAGTGTTGCGTGAACTCGTGACTACAAGACGAAGTTCGCCATTAAAGTCGCAAATTGGTCGTTCAAAGACTTTTTTTTTTTTTGAAGTCTACTGTCAAAGAAGATAAATAAAGCACACATTATCAATGCAGCACGTTATTAGTCGCTAATATCGTAAACGTTACATACGGAATAAGCGAAATTATTGAGTGCTACATGTATTACATGCTAGTACCGCCATAAGCGTGCTTTGACCACGTTGCAACCTGGTCCGAAGTCTAGAAAAGGTGACAAAGTCACTCAAATTGGAAAATATTGTAAAATAATGTATACGACCTGTAGAGGAATGATTATCCAACACAGTAATTCCAAATTTAACTTCGGATGGTCAGAATTTACACTAAAATGGCTTGGATTCATTGGAGGTCTAATTGTACGTGTTTTCGCGTACAGCGAAGCTAAAAAACTAAAGAAGCGACACCTAACGGGCGGCAAGGGGAGGTAATGGGCAAGAGTTATTGCCCTTTGTCTATATGACATAGACAGGAAAGACGAATTTTCGTCTTTTGGTAGGGCTGGATTCGCGAGGTAGCAGGCTAATATCCCTAAAGTAATGTGATTGGGGAACGTATTCAAAGGAGAAATGGGAAATTAACATAAAGCTTCTTTGTTATGGTTTTTTAACAGTTTCACAAGAAGCAAAATTCTGCTCTAACTGAAATAACATATTACAACATACAATTTAGAAGAAAGGTTGGTCTGTTGGTTCTTTTTGGGATGGAAATTTAATGGGTTGGAGTTGTCAACCAGAGTTATGAATGTATCTACCTTCTAATGATAAACTGCCACATGGGAGTCTGATGCTAAATTGGGTAACAAAAATATTAGGGATGGACGGGAAATTAGTATAAGGTTTCCACTTTGTAAGGCATAATTTGTAAGTGTTACATGAGGTGACATTCTGCTCTTAACTGAAATGTCATATAGTGACATTCTTTTCAAATGAGTAGAATACTGATTCTGTTTTATAGGGAAATGAAATGGGTTAGAGTTTGTAAACTAGGAAAATGGGAGTTTGTATGCACTCTAATATAAATGAAATTTTTAGGGTGTTTTGCCTCAAGACAAAATTAACTTCTTTATTTCCCCATACAAACCTTTAATCCCACTTATAAAGTTCAAATTTCTACCTAATTTCATAATATCTCCATCCCTACCTCATTCCATAACATCTCCATCCCTACCTCATTCCATAATATCTCAATCCCTACCTCATTCCATAATATCTCCATCCCTACCTCATTCCATAATATCTCTATCCCTACCTCATTCCATAATATCTCCATCCCTACCTCATTCCATAATATCTCCATCTCTACCACATTCCATAATATCTCAATCCCTGCCATTCCAAATCTCCATCCCTATATACAATACAGTCTTTAAAAAAAAAACTGATGCCCTCATAATCCTTATATATCTACTATCCACGACATAGTTTTCTAATATCTATCACATTGTTATCTACTATTAATAAACAACTATTTACTATTAACACCTAGAGACCTAGAGATCAACTTTCCACCAATCAATTATCTACTATCCACCAACCAATTATATACTATCCACCAATCAATTATCTACTATCCACCAATCAATTATCTACTATCCACCAATCAATTATCTACTATCCACCAATCAATTATCTACTATCCACCAACCAATTATATACTATCCACAACATAGTTTTCTAATATCTATCACATTGTTATCTACTATTAAAAACAACTATTTACTGTTAACACCTAGAGATTTACTATCCACCAATCAATTATTGATTATCCACCAACCAATTATCTACTATCCACCAATCAATTATCTACTATCCACCAATCAATTATCTACTATCCACCAACCAATTATCTACTATCCATCAATCAATTACCTACTACCCACTAACCAATTATCTACTATCCACCAACCAATTATCTACTATCAGCACCCAGTTATCTCATTTTGTCAATGAAGCATCTTAATTTATATATAAGTAATCACGCATTAACATTATCTGCAATTTCATTTTCTTGTCAGAGAAATAGAAACTAACCTCATGATAAGCTAATAATCACAGCCCTCTAAATTATTCACAATAATTGCTGTACAACTGTCAGGGGCATCAAACAGATTTGTCTCTTTTTTCTTCAAATTTCAAGTATCATGATTTTAGATAATCTGCCATTAGCATCTCAAGATGCCATCTTTTCGATAAACATAAGTAGTCCCAGGTCACTTTGATTTCAACACCCTTGTACTACAGCATAGCCTAATCTACATTCAACAAATACAATACTGAATGTTAAAAATAATTTAAAATGACTGGTATTTGAATTGAAACATAGGATAGAGAAAAACAGAGTGTATAAGGTTTGGAATGGATTGCCAGCAAAATTATATGCTTAAAAATAATTTATATCTTAGGCAAGAAAGCTAAATTTGGTGCTTTCAAGCAACAATACTGGTTTTCTGAACTCAAACTTTTGATATTCCAATGTGTTACATAAACAGCAGACTCCTTCCACTTGCATATTACAACCAAAATAAAATATACATTTACTGAACATTTAACTTAAATGCAGTCAAAACAAGAATGTAAATAACGACTATAGTCCAAGAATAATTATTTTACAAAAATTTCTTGTGTGCAAAATTTCCATGATTTAGTCCTTGGTATTTGAGATGGATGATTTTAAACATTCAATTTCCCAAGGACAGGTCACTCTGACTGGTCTGGATGATTATCAACTCTTGGATTAAAAGCCACACACTCTAGCAAATGAACTCTCACAATTACCTCTATACAGAATAACCAACTATGCATGTGTTCTGAATTATTCATTTGCATACTGGAATATGCAGTAATATCAAAATGTAGAGGATTTGACTAAACTGTGAGTATACCAACTTACTGAATTAAAAAGTCCTCCTTATTAACAACTTTTCTCCACACCTTCAAGGTTTTCTTCAATCTTTTTTCTGTTAGATTCTTTAAGCATTCAACATCACATTTGCCTACAAATAAAAATTCACATTAGATGTGTATACCATGATACAATAGATGTATATACTATGATACAATATACTTATATACTAAGATACAATATACATATATACTATGATACAATAGACATATATACTATGATACAATAGATGTATATACTATGATACAATAGACATATATACTATGATACAATAGATGTATATACTATGATACAATAAACATATATCCTATGATACAATAGACATATATAATATGATACAATAGACATATATACTATGATACAATAGACATATATACTAAGATACAATGTACATATATACTATGATACAATAGACATATATACTAAGATACAATGTACATATATACTATGATACAATAGACATATATAATATGATACAATATACATATATACTATGATACAATAGACATATATACTATGATACAATAGATGTATATACTATGATACAATAGACATATATACTATGATACAATAGACATATATAATATCATACAATAGACATATATACTATGATACATTATACATATATACTATGATACAATAGACATATATACTATGATACAATAGACATATATACTGTGATACAATAGATGTATATACTATGATACAATAAACATATATACTATGATACAATAGACATATATACTATGATACAATAGACATATATACTATGATACAATAGACATATATACTATGATACAATAGACATATATACTAAGATACAATGTACATATATACTATGATACAATAGACATATATAATATGATACAATATACATATATACTATGATACAATAGACATATATACTATGATACAATAGACATATATATACTATGATACAATAGATGTATATACTATGATACAATAGACATATATACTATGATACAATAGACATATATAATATGATACAATAGACATATATACTATGATACATTATACATATATACTATGATACAATAGACATATATACTATGATACAATAGACATATATACTATGATACAATAGACATATATACTGATACAACAGATGTATATATTATGATACAATAGATGTATATACAATGATACAATAGACATATATACTATGATACAATAGACATATATACTATGATACAATAGATGTATATACTATGATACAATAGATATATATACTATGATGCTTACAAATAAAGAATCATATTAGATTAGACGTATACACCATGATGCCTGCATAGTGAAAATAGAATTCAAATTCGACTACATGTAGTAATAATCCAATTTTATACAATGTCATCAGAATGGACTAGTATTAATCCAATTTTATACAATGTAGTTGGAATGGTCTAGTAATGATCCAGTTTTATTTATGTCATTGGAATGGACTAGTAATGATTCAAATTTATGCAATCTCATTAGAATGGACTAGTAATAATCAAATTTTATGCAATGTCATCAGAATGGATTAGTAATAATCCAATTTTATACAATGTACTCGGAATGGGCTAGTAATGATCAAAATTTATACAATGTACTTGTAATGGGCTAGATTGATCCAAATTTATACAAATTGTCCTCATAATTGGCTAGTAATGATCCAAATCTATACAATGTCCTTAGAATGGCTAGTAATGATCCAAATTTATACAATGTACTCGGAATGGAGAAGTATAGTTCCAATTTCATATAATGTCATCAGATACACCCTTTTCCAGAAAAGCCAACCTTTAACTTAAACCCAGTATACTTCTAGTACATTTAATTGTTGAATGATAACATTGCAATAATTTATAATAATGTAAAACTATTTGCACTAACGCATATATATAATTATGCAAGGAAAATATATAATCACAGCCTTCCAAAATTGGAAGAAGTTTTATTAACTGACTGGAAATTATTTAACAGAAGAGGCGTTTGATCTGTGTTATATATTTAAAATGTAAGTCAACAATACCAAGTACTAAAAATCATGTTCTTTTCTTCTGTTGTAAATTAGCAAAGTTTGTCTCTTTTCTATATCTGGTTATTGTAGAAGTTATTCTGACAAAAGAATATAAAACAATACTCAGTCTGATTTTAAGGAAAATACATCTGTGGATGAACTCAAACTTAAAGCTGTGATTGATATAGTGTTCGGAATCAGATGGATGCCTATTTTAATTTGAAGATAGAACACAATAAATATTTCATTGAGAAAAATGTTCACAGATAAAACACCATATCTCTGAGACAAACAGTCCAATCCATGAATCATCCTCAAATTTATCCCAAAAGACAATAAATTGAGCCTTTACAGCCAATATAGCTAAAAAAAAAAAAAAAAAAAGCTGTCATTTTGCCAGAGGGTTTCTGTGCCCTATTATATGTTGACCAAGGCCTTGTCAAACTAAAGCTTAAAAGATAACTTAATCAATATCAAACATACAGAGTGTGAATGATAAAGTTTTCAAAATTTAATGGCTGCCTGTTCTAAGCTGACCATTGACAACCAATCCTTGGAATACAAGCCACATGCCCTGACCATTTAACTATTTGGAATACAAGTCACATGTGCTAGCCATTTAACTGTTTGGCTGGCTATTCTAAGCTGACCAATGACAACCAATTCTTGGAATACAAGCCACATGCCCTGACCATTTAACTTTCGCCTTTGCTAATCTGAAGATTCATGACAAATTTGGTTGTAGCAAAATGTGGAAGCGATTTGGGCATTTAGTCTGCCAAATGTTTGCCTGTCTTGAAAATTTAAATACCATATGAAATCTCCATTTTATGTACTATTGCATCATCCATGCATTAACATTATTTTATATAAATTTTTTGAAAATATATCATTTTGAAATATAAATGAGATTCAGAACTTTGTCAATATACATGTATCAAACCAGTTTAATGTTGCCAGAAAGAAAAAAATAATTTTTCATACAAATATTACATTATACTGTATTTTCAATTAGTCTCTTCAAGATATGTATGTAAGCCACAGGGGGGGGGGGGCCTGATAATCTAAAAGCACTGTATCTTTAATAAGTCCTAAAGGTTAACAAAAACTTACTAGCACCCCACACAGATGTGAAATACTGAATGAAAGATAATAATTGCAGCCTTCCACAGAATATAACTAATAAACATTATGAACAGACATGTTTTATAAGCATTTACGTTTTTTTCCTTTTTCATCAGAGGGTTGGCGACTAAGTGAAAACTCTACTGTTATCAAGTAACCATTAAGTTGGACCCCATTGTGGACAACTTTGGTTGGACTGTCGCATTGCATGTCAAGTGATGAAAGGTTACATTCCGAATTGCACTTGAAATTAGGTTCCGCTGCAACAAAAAAAAAAATGTATTAGAAACATGAAATAATTTTTTCTCCTCAATTACTTTAATTTTATGCCTTTTGCATCTAACATGTGCATGTTTACAGTCTTTAACATGTGAGAAACCAAAAGCACCAACTACAGCTTGCATATTCTTGATAAGGATTTCATTATACATTAACATATGATCATTCATGCATTATATAATCATTCTAATTAACCTCATGACACTGTTCACCTTATTTACCTTTTGTGACATATGTTTTGTCAAATAGCAATATCTGTGATGCAACACTGATATTTTGTGATAATTTAAGACATAAAGAAGACATTGAAATACACTGTAGCATATACTGAACAAAAACTGTCAATCAACATCTTGATTTTGCCTATCTAGAAAGTCCTAGGAGTTGTAGGTCTGAACGAAACCATGCTTGGTAGGCAATGTTAAATAATTTAAAACACAACACTTGTAATAAAATTAAAACAAAATCGAATAAAAATGACATCATGAAATTACCTTCAAGTAATGCAGTCTGGGAGTATGAAACAGCTTTGAATATAAGACAATTTGTAAAATGTTATATTGAATTAAGTAACATATTTTAGGACAAAATTAAATGCAATTATAAGAAGTCTTCTATAAAACAGAAGACTGTCAATATTATGATATATGTAACTTACTATTCAATGTATCGGTTATATTTTTGCGTAACCTTTCCTTCAAACTTCGTCTTATCCTACAGCGCCTGGCTGTGAATTCAAACTTGACCTTCTTTGTTATGGCAGGGGCAGCAACAGATGCTGAAAAACATATCACACATTTGACCTTAGAAAAACCTATCACACATTTGACCTTAGAAAAATGTATCACACATTTGACCTTAGAAAAACCTATAATTGCAATTCATATAATTGTCCATTATGAAAATCCATCTTTCAAGTGAAACCTACAACACTGATAGAGAAAAATGGGACTAGGCAAATCATGTTTTAGACTTCTTTCTATCACAATAAGTTTTCTTTTTTAAAAAACAGGTTTGCTATGCATGCATATTAATTTTGATAACCTTACAAGGTAGAATGATGAATCCAGGAGAGCATCCAGAAATATCATTAAGAAGGTTGGCTTGGGGTTTGTTGTTTTGGTAGATTATTCAGTGCTCTATCAATTAAAGTAATATTCTTTGCACAAGGACATGCCATGACCTAGACTGTTAAGGAGAGGGGAGGAACTAAAAAAAATTGTCATGGGTCAATATGGTGGAACCCTTGGTGGTGACTCAGGAAACAAAGTACCCTAAAGTTCCTGCATTTTAAGCATTTCCAGTGCATAATTTTAAACCATCTAACTGTAAATGAGATGTATTCTAGTAAATATCCTCTGGTGTATGTTTATAATTCTCTATAATTAATTCACTGTACCTTGATTTCTTTCATAACAATCCAGAATGACTGTGTTGACAGATGAGAAGTAATTATTAGGTTGTTGTACAAGTGTCTGCTATGCATGAGTGAATAAAACATCGAGTGAGAAACATACATTTTTGTGAGGGAATATGGACTTGTGTATAAAACTTATTCAATTCTATGATTGAAAGGAGGCTGCCAAAAAAAGCATTGCATGGCTCAAAATTAGTGGTAGTCTGCTAGCCAGAGGCTAGTAGATTTCCTGTCGGACTAGTAAGTATCATAATGTTATTAGTCTGAATGGCTAGTAAGTTTTGTTTATCAACGTCAGCGTTTGTTTACTCTTTTGATGTTAATATTTTATAACAGTGTTTACAATAACCACTGGGGGCCTGAAGTGGCCGAGTGGTTTAAAGTGCTCTCCGTTATGGATCACTGCTGTCTCACCTCTGTCTGCATGGGTTCGAGTCTGAGATTTGGCTGATGTAGTTATGTGAGAAAGCTTGCCAGTAGCTTCTCGTAGGTCGGTGGTTCTTTCCGGGTTTTTTTCCAGAGTTCTTCCTCCACCAATAATACTGGCCACCATGTATAGCCTATCGTGTGCTGAAAAATGGTGTTAAACCCTAAAAAGCAAACAAACAAAACAAACAATAACCACTGCTTTGATCCTGCAGAACATCCACTGAAGTCAAGACTTTATTAGGGAGAGGCCATTTAATGGGGGGGGGGGGCAGATATTCGTGTTTTTTGAAATGTGTTTCTTGCTTGGACTTTCTTATATAAAGGACACTGTGCCATACCTTTTCTTACTTTAAATAATTCGCATCAGCTATATTGTAACATCTCGTATTTCAAAACAAGGCACAATTCCCGCCTTATAAGACTGGCAAAATGTGTGTGGCATCTTATAAGTGTTCAGTCTCTGGCAAAAAAGCAAAAGTTGAATGAAAATGATATAAAAGAGAGGAATGCAATACTAGTGTGTGACATTGTTTTGTCGACAGGACTAGTAAATATTTGGCAGGACTAGTAAATTTCTCAGTACACTAGTCCTTCTAGCTACAAAGAAATTTGAGTTAAATTCAAGCCCTGCATTGATTAGATCCAAGTTCATGTCAGAGCTTATAATAAAATAGTTGATATTAGTAGTAGTAGTAGAAAAAGAAGAGGAAAGAGGAGGAGATTGAAGAGAAAGTTGTCAGTGATAAGAATATATTAATTTAACTCACATGAACATCCCGGAAGAGTAAGATTGCTCTGGTCATGTGTCCATTCGTAATTTGAAGCAGGCCCACAAGATGTTGCAAACTGAAGATCAGTTATTGAAGTAAACTTACTTTTCTTTTGGCAAGTAAGTATACACACTTCCTCCATTTCTTGAATGTTACATGACATTTTTGTCTGAACAGGGCTTTCTAGCTTATGGCAGATATTGGCAGCTACAAAGGTAGAGTGGAAATTCTTTTGTAAGATTCAGTGCTATGCTTTTCATTCAAGTCTGGAGAAGAACAGTTTTCAAGTAAGATAAATATAATGTACACTAATACTTAATCCACGTTTATGACTCAAGCTCGTGCTAACTGAGTAATTTAACTGTGATAAATATAATGTACACTAATACTTAATCCACGTTTATGACTCAAGCTCGTGCTAACTGAGTGATTTAACTGTGATAAATATAATGTACACTAATACTTAATCCACGTTTATGACTCAAGCTTGTGCTAACTGAGTGATTTAACTGTGATAAATATAATGTACACTAATACTTAATCCACGTATATGACTCAAGCTCGTGCTAACTGAGTGATTTAACTGTGATAAATACTGGTACTTTCTGAGCACAAAAAAATTGTATTTCATTTTTTCCAATATTGTCAGTGCAATCAAACCAAGAATAACATTTTTTAATACAAATAATTTCCATTAGTGTAAGTGATCAAGGATTTCCAAGTGAAGCAGGCTGACTGTAAAAGTCTGAGATGTCCAATAACAGTTCTATTCTAGATTTTGTCCCTTGAACAAATGAAATCAATATTCTCAGTTACCCAGTATATAGGCTTTTGAAGGCAATATTAGGAACATAATTGTGATTATTTTGTTATAGTAAAATACAGGAAGAAAAGATTATCCCCTCATCAATTAGTGTTATATCAATTAAACATCCAATATGCAACTCTCATACAAAAAAAATCCCCCCAATCATACAAACTAAAAGACCTCAACAGGTTATATTTCATGCTTGAAAGTTCATAATCACTGAATGGCTAATGCCTACTGGAGGAGGTGGTTACTGATAATCAAATATTGGCAACAGGAAGATATTAGTAGAAAAACTATTTCCACATTTGCCAAAAATTTGCTAGTGTATTTGTATATATCTAATGTGAAGAAAATTTCATTACAACAAAAAACAGATAATAAATGCAGGCCAAAGTAATGATGTCTTACCTACACAATCTTTTTTATTGGGGTGTAATTTTTTTCCCTGTGGACAAGCACAGTAATAGTTCCCTTCTGTATTTATACAGTCATGCTGGCATCCACCATTGTTCACAGAACATTCATCTCGGTCTGAAATGCAATTGGAAATAAATTATTAGACATTCTATTAAAGTTTAAATTAACTTTTGAACAAAGAAAGCAATTTGATTTAAAGCAATTATTATTATTTGTGTTCTTATTATAGACAATGGAAGCAATTAAATCTAAAACCAATTATTATTATTATTGATATTTGTATTATTATTATAGATAATGGAAGTAATTAAATCTAAAAACAATTTTTATTAGTAAAATTATTTTTATTATTATTTTATTATTATTTGTATCATTATTTTATTATTATTTGTATTATTATTTTATTATTATTTGTATGATTATTATTATAGAAAACAGAAACAATTTAATCTAAAACATTATTATTTGCTTGATCTACATGTAATTAAAAGTGATGAAAGAAGTAAAATTTGATTCACCTGCACAATGTGTGAGTCCATATTTATCGTATCCTTCGTAACAGCTGCAGAAATAATTTCCAGGAGTATTGACACATAAATGGTCACATGTGGTGTTCAATTCACATTCATTGATATCTAAAGGGACAGAAAATGAAACAAAATTTATTGATATAGTAGCTATATTTGTGGATCCCATTACCCCACCCAAAGGCAGAATCTAGATGCAGGAGTGATACTGGGTGAATGTGAGTCTATGGAGTGATACTGGGTGAATGTGAGTCTATGGAGTGGTACTGGGTGAATGTGAGTCTATGGAGTGATACTGGGTGAATGTGAGTCTATGGAGTGGTACTGGGTGAATGTGAGTCTATGGAGTGGTACTGGGTGAATGTGAGTCTATGGAGTGATACTGGGTGAATGTGAGTCTATGGAGTGGTACTGGGTGAATGTGAGTCTATGGAGTGGTACTGGGTGAATGTCAGTCTATGGAGTGGTACTGGGTGAATGTGAGTCTATGGAGTGATACTGGGTGAATGTGAGTCTATGGAGTGGTACTGGGTGAATGTGAGTCTATGGAGTGGTACTGGGTGAATGTGAGTCTATGGAGTGATACTGGGTGAATGTGAGTCTATGGAGTGATACTGGGTGAATGTGAGTCTATGGAGTGGTACTGGGTGAATGTGAGTCTATGGAGTGGTACTGGGTGAATGTGAGTCTACGGAGTGGTACTAGAGAAATGTGTCTATGGTAATAACATATACCAAAACATAAAGTGGGTAGATTCATACAATATCAAAGAAATAAGTGAGAAAAGTGTATTTATCCAAAACCATTAACACTAAGTGTACCTAATATAAATCATGATCTTGTTAATGTCAATGAGGGGAAGAACTTTGAAATCGATGTAGTACTGATAGAAGGGGGATATATGATGCTATATGAGACCAAATATGTAGTCAGTTGAGCATGAGTTTATGAAAACATAGTAATTAAGACCGTAGCCAAAACGTGTCCATATAATTCTTGACTCCATGGTCCCACAAAATGTAGAATAAAGGGACAAGAGTGGTACTGAGAGACTGGAAATATACGATATTATGTACAAAATTTGAAGTTAATTAGGTACGGGTTACTTGCCTATACTTGCTGCATAAATATAACCAAAATGCACACCCTAAATAATTATTGACCCTATGACCACTCTTAGGAACTGATGAACCCAGGAGAGGTGTTGAAGGAAGGGGTACATGAAATGATGCTATATTTTAAACAAATGTTGACTCAGTAAAGGGGTTAATGAAATATGTGATGGAACATTTCAGCTGAAATATGACATTGTTATAATTCCAAATGCCAGAGGCTACTTTGGCATAGTTATTAACACAGTGTACAACTAAATTATACAAAATTTAGATGTATACAGGTATGTTATGTATACAGATATGTCATATATAGATATAGGTCATGTATACAGGTATGTTATGTATACAGGTATGTTATATATACAGGTATGTTATGTATACAGGTATGTTATGTATACAGGTATGTTATGTTTTTTATCTTCTATCTGCTCAAAGTAAAGCAGCTACAGCAGCTATATTTGTTTAAATTAAGTAGGCTGATAATTTGTCAATTATCCAATTGTGACATTTACATCAATTTCAACTAGATTTATAGGTTGGTTGCTTTAAATGCTGCTTTTGGCACATAATGGTTATTCTGTGACAATGAAATTCCCAAAACCATTCTAAAACAGCTGACTCTGAATGGCCTGGAGGCTATCGAAACCATGTCCCTTGAAATGCAAGTCAGAAGCGCTACTAACAATTGCTCCTCAAATAAATAGCAGCCTAGCAGAATATTGATGTCCATGATGTAATACAACTGCACCATTAAACATTGATATTTGTAAGACAATATCCCTATATTATTACTATGAGAAAAAAACATCAATTTTTTTTATAGTTGTTACATACCTATAGTATATTAATGAGATGATGTGTTAGTCTGACTGGAGTTGTGCGTTTTAATATTTTTGTAAAATACTAGAGTGTGACTGGTCCAATAAATTTTAAACTAACTGACAAATGAACAGTAATGGAATACTTTTTGAATTTTTGAACCATTTATATATTTGAAAAGACCAAATATATTTCAATTTTAGTGTTATCCAGTTCTGTCAATTTGTCAACCACTTTAGTTTAAAAGCTGATGATATTCAGTTATAAAAACTTTCAGAAAAAACTGTTCATAGGATTCATTTATTCTTTTAATAAATACAATGATCTGGATATATTGTTTAAAAAATGTTGATTAAAAGGATAATAGCTCTGTTAAAATTGGACCAAAAAAGATCAAAACTTTAATCTACATATAAAAGGCAATGCATCTTCTAAATGGCATCCAACTATAAGGGTTGCATGGTATCCAATTATAAGGGTTACATGGTATCCAATTATAAGGGTTTCATGGCATCCAATTATAAGGGTTACATGGTATCCAATTATAAGGGTTTCATGGCATCCAATTATAAGGGTTACATGGTATCCAATTATAAGGGTTTCATGGCATCCAATTATAAGGGTTACATGGTATCCAATTATAAGGGTTGCATGGCATCCAACTATAAGGGTTGCATGGCATCCAACTATAAGGGTTGCATGGTATCCAATTATAAGGGTTGCATGGCATCCAACTATAAGGGTTGCATGGCATCCAACTATAAGGGTTGCATGGTATCCAACTATAAGGGTTGCATGGCATCCAACTATAAAGGTTACATGGCATCCAATTTTAAGGGTTTCATGGCATCCAATTATAAGGGTTGCATGGTATCCAATTATAAGAGTTGCACGGCATCCAATTATAAGGGTTGCATGGCATACAATTCTAAGGGCTGCATGGCATCCAATTATAAGGGTTGCATGGTATCCAATTAGAAGGGTTGCATGGCATCCAATTTTAAGGGTTGCATGGTATCCAATTATAAGGGTTGCATGGCATCCAATTTTAAGGGTTGCATGGCATCCAATTATAAGGGTTGCATGGCATACAATTCTAAGGGCTGCATGGCATCCAATTATAAGGGTTGCATGGTATCCAATTAGAAGGGTTGCATGGCATCCAATTTTAAGGGTTGCATGGTATCCAATTATAAGGGTTGCATGGCATCCAATTTTAAGGGTTGCATGGCATCCAATTATAAGGGTTGCATGGCATCCAATTTTAAGGGTTACATGGTATCCAATTATAAGGGTTGCATGGCATCCAATTATAAGGGTTGCATGGTATCCAATTATAAGGGTAATTATAAGGGTTTCATGGCATCCAACTATAAGGGTTTCATGGCATCCAATTATAAGGGTTGCATGGCATCCATTTATAAGGGTTGCATGGCATCCAATTATAAGGGTTGCATGGCATCCAGTTATAAGGGTTGCATGGCATCCAATTATAAGGGCTGCATGGCATTCAGTTATAAGGGTTGCATGGCATCCAATTATAAGGGCTGCATGGCATCCAATTAAAAGGGTTGCATGGCATCCAATTATATGGTTTGCATGGCATCCAATTATAAGGGTTGCATGGCATCCAATTATAAGGGTTGCATGGCATCCAATTTTAAGGGTTGCATGGCATCCAATTATATGGGTTGCATGGCATCCAATTTTAAGGGTTGCATGGCATCCAATTATAAGGGCTGCATGGCATCCAATTATAAGGGTTGCATTGCATCCAGTTATAAGGGTTGCATGGCATCCAATTATAAGGGTTGCATGGCATCCAATTATAAGGGTTGCATGGCATCCAATTATAAGGGTTGCATGGCATCCAATTATAAGGGTTGGAGCTCTTGGATGTTTACATCAAGTGTGAACGATTTGACAGATGTAATGAAGAATAAGTGGATGGATAGAAAATATGATTTATATTAGGTTTCTTGATTTGGATCACTTATGTTAGTAGTCTGCTGGAAATTCTATCTTTGTTTCATTTACTGAAAAACCTTGACTGGACAAACACAAATAATCTTCAATACCTTCAGTTCTTACCTGATTAATGGATGTAATATTGTGGTATTTAAAGAAAACATTCACTGCTTGTGGCCCAAATCTGAATCCATTTTTCTGAAGGCCAACTGACAGATTTATCATTTAATTCTAGATTTTAGTCACCATGGAAGCATGTAACAGATTTGAATTTTATGAACAGGATATATTGAAACACATATAAGACAACACAGAGCTAAGTTCCTGTCTGATTCATATATAAATAGATTTGGCAATAATCCTCCTATAGAGCACTGCAGAGTTTCTTTAGTGTACTTCAATCCATAACACACTCCCAGACTTATTCACTTATGTAGTCTTTCCCTTATACTGAGCGAGTAAGGGGATGGGAGGTGGGGTGCAGGTGGTTTGTTACCTTCACACGTCTTCTGGTCAACCTTCACCTTGTACCCATTTGGACAGATACATTCATAGCTGCCATTATTGTTCTCACACTTGTGGCTGCAGCCGCCATTATCCACCTCACATTCGTCCATGTCTGAAAAATCAAATGCACTTATAACTGAAGATTATTGTTTGATATGTGATTATTTTAGATATCCTAAAGGCCTTTTCCATTCAATACTGAATTCAGATCAGCTAGATTTACTTCAGTTGAAAGAAAGTTTGGAATTTTGTATTATGTTGGACACTGTCAGGACAAATTAAGTATTAATTTCATATTATCCAGGAAAGAGATGGTCATTGTTTCCTTACATCAACCAATTCTTATTCAAATGTCAGATTTGTTTGTTGGACTAATTTTAATTAAAAAAATTCACATGAGTAATGTTCTTCTATTTGAAATAAAGGGAGATAAAAATATTTGGTTGATATTAAAGGATCATAGGCTGCACTTAACTTCTGGTTCAACTTCTGTATCATTTACAAAAGCATAAAAACTATAATTACTTTTTCAAGCAAAGCTTTCAAACATAAGCATAAAAACATAAATTTACTTGTATTGTTTGTCTGTTTGATTAGGATTGTAACGTAGCTTTAACAATTAGTCAGTCATATCGCTACGATGTCTGCAGTGAGGCAGTTTATAGTGATGTCTAGCACTGGGGCATCAGGCCGCAGACATGTAGCATGATGTTCCACCCAGTCACATTATCCTGACACCAGGCCGACCAGTCCTAACGCTAACCTCTTAATGCTGAGCGCCAAGTGGGCAGCTGTTAGTGCCATTTTTGTAAGTCTTTGGTATGACTCGGCTGGGGATCAAACCCATGACCTCCCGCTTCCGCAGCAGAATGCTTACTATTAATTTGAGTTTTTTTTCAGATCTGGAGACAAATCATGGAAATGCTAAAATAGAGATACTGACAGTATTTAGTAACAGAAAACAGGCTATAATAAACAGTTCAAACATTAACCAGGTTATTTAGCATATCTGAAAACTTCATTCTTTGTCATAAAAGCTTTCTTTATGCTGGCAAACAATAAATAATACAAATATAATTATGAAATTGAAGATAATAAAGTATAAAGCATCAAAGCATGTAATTACCAAGACAACTTCTACCATCCTGATGGAGTTTGTAACCTTTAGGACATGAACAAATAGTACCATTCTTGATATCTGTACATCTCCGTTCACACCCGCCATTGTGGACTTCACAAGAAGCTGCAATGAGCATGGAGCCTATATGAAATACAGTTCCTGTAAAAGCATGTGTTTCACTTGGTCATAGGACTGTATTGTTACTGTAGCTTCCTTACAACATATAACAGAATGTAATTGCCTTGACAATTCACATTACATATAGCATGCAAACCAAATGTTATAAATTATCCATATATATATATATATATATATATATATATATATATTGTTATGGGGTAACATTGGCTGTTAAACTTCTTGTGACTATTCAATGACTCATTATGTTCTCTATGGTTGATAAACTCTCATTAGAGTACCGGCCAAGTTGAACTTAGACCTTAAATCCAAGAGATCTCTGATACTCTGATGAAGTGGGGAACCCTTACAATACAAATGGGACTTTGGATGAATCGCTGACTCAGATGCAAGTTTCATCTGTTTTATTAGTATCCACAAACAATCACTGATTATGTGCAGTTGGACAAACATGTAATTTAAGTAACAGTTTTTAGAAGTTGATATTAACATTTATCAATGTCAAAGATTAATGTTCAGGTGTTATATTCAAATTTAATGTTTAGTGATAGACATTTTGGAACATTGACCAACCTTTCATTAAATTCATATTGGTTAATTTCAAATAAAGCCTTGAGAAAAACTCAGTGGCTGTAACAATAATAACTGACATGATTATACATATGTACAAAGCCTGGAGAACACTCAACAGCTTCACAATATAACAAATAACTTAAGGAAAGATATTTGAGAAACACTCAACAGGTTTACAATACATGTATAACAAATAAAAATAGGAAAGAGACTTGAGAAACATTCAACTGTGAGCTTCACAATATAACAAATAAATATAGCAAAGACTGACATGAGAAACATTCAACTGTGAGCTTCACAATAAAACAAATAAATATAGGAAAGGGACTTGAGAACCACTCATTTGTTTAACATTTAAACCTGCACTTATTATTACTATAATTATTAGTATTGTTATATTCCTATTTATATTGAATTGTATTATACATCATTATTTGAACGGTCTGCAAGAAACAACTGAACTGACCTCACAGGATCATGAAAATACTGCCTGAATACTATTTCAATGATAAACAGATATTTATGCTTAAGCTACTGGTTTAAAACTTGATAATTAATAAATAAAAATCCATAAAGGATTTAGTACACAGATGTAGATTTAAAAACTTAGTTTTAGATCAACCCAAAATTTCTATAAAGAAACATTATTTTCTTTGCATTTATTTATGTTGATATTGTGAAATAACTTTAAATTCTGATTCGCGAAAGATAATAATTACATTTTCTTTCCGCGCTTACTTATTTCGTGTTCGTAGTAAAAGATTTTCCCACACTGTCTAAACGTACGGAGCTATGAACGCGACCGTCAGAAACCATAACAGGTCCTATAGTATAGACCAACAAATTGTTCTCCGCCTTTTTTTAAAAATTTTGACTAGCGGCCAAAACAATTCGTTCGTCTAGTCCTAGTAGAATGAATGAATAATTGAATTTACGGTGGGTCATTTAGCACTGTTTTATCCAGCAAAGGCTGGTTATTTGATTGTTCCTGAGGGTGGGAATGTGTCCTATAATAGTGGAGACAATGACGAGCAGTTTATACCTCCCGTGGAATTCTGCGCTTGGCAGGGAAAATTCTGCCGTTCGCTGGGTAGCAACCGCAGGAAAGTATGTGCGCTTGCAGGGGCAACCTTACTTTGCTACCGATAGCAACAAAACTACACCTAAATTAAAACCTATAAAAGCCAAGTGTTATCTGAGTGTACGGGTGAGCTTTAACATGAGTGATGTCGTAAGCGACCCATAACAATTATGCAAGATGACGACGGGAGTATTCCAAATGTGCCAAAATTCGAAACCAGACTAATACCTAGGAAAGTTATACGTACCCGATAAACATACCAATCGTCGTTTGGTATTGAATAACAGTAGGTATTCATTAATTAATAAGTTAATATTTATGTCAACTATCCAAGAGATACCACTGTGTATTGCATTATTCAATGCCCACTTAGTAGGACCACCGGAAAAGCGCACAGACATAGGTAACTTTCTCAATGATCACAATTTTAACGTCTTCTTCCTCACAGAAACATGGCTATAAACATCAGGCGTTGAACCCAAATGTGTGGATCTAACACACGCTGAGTGCTCAATCGTGTCGTTCCTCCGCCACTCTCGCAGAGGTGGAATTGCTGTCGTCACAAAGAATTACATGATAAAATGTCTTAAACACACCACAACATTCAAGTTCCGCTAAACATCGTTTGAACTAGTCCTAACAACACTCACGCTGGATCAAAAGTCATTCCATTTTTGTTCTGCCTCTACCGTCCTCCTCCTAGTAGAAAAAAAACAAGCTGTCCGATTCTCTCTTTTTGGAGCAGTTTCCGAATCTCCTGGAGTGTGGAAATTCGATAGGTGCCAACCTAATTATTCTTGTAGATTTCAACTTTCACTTTGCTTGTCTTGGAAACCCATACACATCAAAACTCCAAGATTCCATTTATGTTTTCAACTTTTAAACAGTCGGTTAACCAACCCACCCATAAACATGGTCACATTTTCAGCTGGATTCTTCTTAGACCTGGTGATATACGGTCCACCCTTGTATCCCCACGAACTTGCATTAGATCACCTCTGCATTATATGCCATCTCAACATATCAGTCCCTAACCTTCCACCTTTATTTGCTACTAAGAGAAACCTCCGTATGATAAATAGAACCAAACTAATGCATGACATCCAAGCAAGCACAACAACTTGCTTACCTCCAACAGCAGAACAACCCGATAACTGCCTGCGTTCATTGCTTGAAAATATGCCCCAGCAACCAATTGAAAGTGAAGAGTATCAATTCAAAAGTTTTCTCCGTGGTATAACATTGTTAGGGACCAGATTCGCACTGCTAAAAGAGAACACCGTAAAGCGGAGAGGCTTTGGCTTTCCACCAGACTCACTATTCATAAGCAAATGTATGAAGCTGCTAAGAAGAACGTCACATAGTCCATTTAGCCAAATTACCCCACTACAGTACTTAGATCACAGAAAGTTTCAGCTGCATAGCTCTTCGAGATAATTAACAAACTAATGTCACGGAACAAAATGTACACCACTTCCAACCACTTTCTGTCCAGTAGACCTTTCGGATCTGTTTGCAAATTTCGTCCGTGACATGGTGAAAACCATTAGAAATAAGCTTGACATCACAATTTCTATTGACTCGAAGTCACCACACAGTTACAATACATAATTGCAGCGACAACCATTAGGCGTATTTGAACCTGTCGCTGTGGATTTAGCACGTACAATCGTGAAGAGTGCACCAAAATCATGTGAACTTGATCCATTTCCAACATCACTGCTGCTCGAGTGCTTAGATCCAATATTGCCTTCATTAACTGATGGTATTAATACCCTCTCTCTCTCTCTCTCTCTCTCTCTCTCTCTCTCTCTCTCTCTCTCTCTCTCTCTCTCTCTCTCTCTCTCTCTCTCTCTCTCTCTCATCTGTCTTGTTCGTCTGAATATCTACTCCCCAAAAATTTGAAAAGTTCAACACAGCTGCTCGGATCATCCTTAGAGCACCACGATCAGAGCACAACTCCTAGCTGCTCTGTACTCTACACTGGCTATCCATTTGATCCAGAATCAAACACAAAATTTGTTATCTGTGCTACGTTTCACTGATGGACTCCAGTCCAACAAACCTATCTGGCCTCAACCATGTCTACACACCAGCATGATACTTGGGCTCCTCTTCTGAAAACTGCATTCTCGTTATTCCCACTATGAAAACGAAGTCATATGGACAACGTTCTTTTGCTAACCAGAGCCCAGCAGCGTGGATCGAATTGCCCGTTAAAATCACAAAAATACAGTGATCCCTCTCAAGAGTGCTCTTAAAACTCACATTTTTCGACTGCAAGAACAAACTAAAAGACCTAATAAGGTTTCCTACCTTAAATATTTTCAGCATGTTTTTTATATTTTCTACTTTCATGGTGTTTGGATTTTTTGTGTAATCAAATCATTATATATGTTTTAAAGCGTTTAGAGATTATATAGATTAGGAGCTAAACACTGTCATTATTATTATTATTATTATTATTATTATTATTATTATTATTATTATTATCCGTTAATGTCGACAACACTTCCCTATAGTCTGACTATATATACTTCCCGTTTTTTTGGGGGGTACCCTCTACCGAGTTTAATGATGGAAACCTTTAATGCGATGAAACGTGCAAGGAACGTAGTCAATTCATTCATAGATTTATAATTTCTAACCTGACTGAGTACAGTGATCCTAACCTGTCATAAACTGCGCATTTCATGCTTAACTGAAGTTTTCAGTGCCATATACAAGTCCATTTTCAGTAGAGGGGGTTGTGCATGACTACAGATATTCATACATATGTCGTCTGCTTCCCATGTTTACAGTGTCGAGAAAAGCAAAGGAAAAGAACGACAACAAATTTGATTTTCACCTGTATTTAACAAGCGGTTTCATTTATATATTCATGTGTGCAAAGGTATATAATTCCAAATTCTAAACGTTATGGTAATTTATGGAATTATCCGGCAGTTACCGAATAGGATGAACTTCGACATGGTATTCTCAGATGGAAATAGACAAGCACATATAGTGTACGCAATATGGCGCCGTGTTAGTACAGAAAGTCCGTTAAGCATGAAAGTTGCAGGGCATGCTAGTAGTTTAGAAATCATAAATCAATGATTCCTTTGACTTAGTTCTGTGCATCTTTTATCGCATTAAACGTTTTCGTTATTAAAATCGGTATGGGGGTACAAACGGGGATTTATAGTTGGACTATAGCTGCGATGTCGTTAGGGATCATCCATCAAGAACGTCCGCAAAGATGGGGGAAGGGTTTGTTCAAATGCGGAAAAGGAGGGAGGGGTGAGTATATGACCTTATGGACGTCCGCAAGCTAGTATTTTTTTTTATGATATTCTGCATTGAACAGCTGCATTAGGCCTACTGCGTGTATTCCAGTATGTTTTGCGGACGTCCTGTATTGGTGATATCCAAGTATAACTTATTTGTTAATTTCAATTGTACGATTCAAGCCACATACTATATATGACTGGGTTGGCATTAATACATTGGTCTGGCTCCCAGTGCCTGAGGTTGATTACATGACACACATATCAGCCCTGCTGACCTGAGCGAGTATACAGAAAGCCAAATAAGATGCAACACGGCCTGTATAACACTCTCAGTTCAGACAATACAGTGCCTGGCCTGTGATGAAGACCATGGCTGACTATGCAGAGTTAGTTCCAGCCTTCCTTGAATGAGATTACTGGCTGCAGTAGTCACCACACTACACTGCTGCTACGCACAGTATATATGAATGCATCGAATCCAGCTGCCTTTCGTACACGTGTGTTTATCATTGACATGGGCAACGAACTGTTTAATATAATTTTGAATATCTATAACTGTCTAGCCAATATTAAGAATATTATGTATGCTACTGACTTTTATGATACTGTGTTCAGCCTACAGTGAGTATTCCAGTGTGTTTTGCGGACGTCCTTTATGGATGATCCCTAAATATAAATTATTTGTTTATTTCAATTTGTACGATTTGTACCACAGACCATATATGACTGGTTGGTATTAATGCATATGTCTGGCTCCCAATGCATGAGCGAGTATACAATTCAATTCAGACAATACATGCCTAGCCGGTGATGAAGACTGGCTGACCATGCGATTTAAGTGCTGGTGATAGCCTCTCTTGAAGCAGGCGGCTGTCTGCAGTTGCTACCACTACACTGCACAGTACATATGGAAGCATCGACTCCAGCTGCCTTCCGCATAAATGTGTATTAATCAGTGACATAAACAACGTACTGTTTAATAGAGTTTAAAATGTATATATTTTTAAAGCTAATATAATATTATGTATACTATCAATGCTGATAAATGGAAGCGCGTTATAAACTGTTTCGTAACTTTACGGATGCTTTCATTATTGCAAATCCTGATCAGAAAGCAGATCTGGCACATAAACGTGCACAGGAGTAGTGGAACAATTGTAAACAAAATGAAGAAGTCAAAAACTTTATTCGAGTTTGGCATGCGAGAGTAGCAGAAATAAAAGGTAGTCATGAGGATGCTGGTCCGCTGCCACGCCTAACGCCATTCTAAGCCACGCATCAGATTCAACTACTTCGATGCTAACCACGTCATGTCAGGAACTGCCGTCAACAGTGGTGATAATAAATAGTCACGTTCAGTCATAGGTGGAAGAGGGCATTTTCTGCTGCGGTAACAGCAAGAAAGACGGATGCCGAGACGCAAACGACAGCATTAGCATGTCTGATGAAGAAAAACAACCAACGCTCTGCACGAGCACAAGACGCAGCAAGCAATAGAATCTGTCATTGCACAAATGGCCAGTTCTACAGGTAAAAAATACTGGAAGGTGGATGGCTGATATGAAAACGAAATCTGATGAACTTGGCAGCAAAATGGTGCAGCTGGAGAAACAGTTAAAACGTCTGGCAGCTGAATGAGCACGCAATCAGAACTATTGACAATCGTGGACATTGCATCATGTGGAGCAGTTTCAGAACGTTGGATGACTTGCAGCTACAATCTGCTATTTGAAATATCAGGCTGTCACTGTGGGAGAACATCGTGTTTTTCTCTTGAGCCAAGACGACACGGCACGTGTCCCACTATACTTACCGGCTGAAAATAAACAGGCATCCATTCTGATGTACATGGAGTATTGTGTGCAGCTGCCAGATCAAGACTGGGTTATTGCTGAGCGTCACAAACTAATCTCATCAGTCTATCCTGCATATGTTATAAAACCAGTGCTGGATCGTATTCAGGGTCGACTGCTATCTTCATTCGCAGTCGGAAGCATGACAGTAGCACAGCAATGACACACGCTGAAAATTTTGAAGAACTCGAACAACATCCTGCTTTTCAACTTGTTATGTGTATTAATGGATCAGTGAAGCCGATTGTAGTCCGAAAACACTAGCCACAGCATATCGAGGCTTCAATTACAACATCCAGGATGCGATTTTCGTTGTGTGCCATGCGCCACGGCACGCTGCCTAAAACACCGTCGAACAACGCGTGGCTCCTCTGTCACGTGACCTTTTAGGATTGATTCTGCCTCACAATCATCATGGATCTCATCTGGACAGTAATGACAAGACATATGATGTTGAGTTGGAAAAGGACAATTTTCAGAAGGCAACGTGCTGCAAAAAAAGGGAGCTCAACAGTTATTGATGGATTTGTTGTGTAAGCATCTTTTATATCATGTGATGCAGGAAAACTGTCAGATGAGTGGTCAAGTAAGCACATTCAACAATCGCAGTATTGCTTGCAGATTGTGAAGTACAACACTGAATCATTCTGTGGTCAGTATCGCACTAACTACAGTAATATATTTTATCTCCACCTGTTCCGCACTACAGAACAGATAGAGATTACCTATGCACCAGTTGGTAGCAACAGTGGAACGTTTGGATCGCTTTATCAACGACTGACCCTTTTACATCTGCAGCCTTCACACTACTTCCTGAGGATGACATTTGATTTATACTGTCCGGCAATGACTGATGATCTTGAGAAGAGCGTTTGTAATCAGTGTGGCATGTACTTTCCATCTCAGGCTGCGAAGCGCAAACGGGCATGCAGCAGTGAGCACACAAGCTGTAGTGGCAGACGTCGGCGCAGTGGAGCCTGAATCTGTTAGCGCTATTCTGTCAACTGCCGCAGCTAAAAGTAGTGATGCTGGTCTGCCAGTTGTTCGCAATTTATTTGACTGGCTACTGTCTGCGTTTGTTGAAGTGAAGTAAGACATTGACAGTCTATGGAATTTAGTTTTCTGTGAGATGTGACAACTTTAATTCTATGTACTGAATAAATACTTTTTAAAACAAATAATTTTCTGTTTATTTTTTTCTTCTTCTTCGTTTTCAGCTACATGTTGTAATGACATCAGTGAGCGTTGTATTTTGAGAGCACCGCTATTACTCTGCCAGACCATAGAGCAGTGTATAATGCTAGATGGGGACGATCCTACATACTGACAAGGGGAGGGGGCGGGGTAGGAAAACGTATAAAATGCGGACGTCCTTTATGGACAACCCCTAACCCCGTCTATGAAGTAGAGGCACTAAAATTAGCACTACCACTCACGCTGCTTTACCACCGAAAGATTTACGAAGAATGACATTGATTTGTAGTTCTTTTTAAAAGAAATGAGAGGCAAGATTTTACATATACATAACACAGCAAAAGTGGGTGAATGATGCTTTTTAGTAGCCTTTCGTCATTTTGAAAAATCAAGAATAAAGCTAGATGTGAGTAGAAATGTCTTAAGCCGTATCAAGAAATACAACCAATTTTTAAACGCAAAAGTACTAAGTTGATGAAAATTGGGACACAAGAATATGAGAAGTAGATGAAATATCAGCTCAAATTTGGGAGAAAATGAAAACCTAGAGGGATATGAAAACAATTTTGGGCAGATATACTCAGAAGAGGAAGAAATACAAATAACAACTGAGGCAAACTATAATAGTAACAACCACGGGTGCTCATCGAGAGCTGGATGTTGAAAATCAGCAATAAAGTACAACATCTCATACTGAGTTACACCAAACTGAAGTTACATGCTCCGAAACTAAGAATTTTGCGATTGTTTCCTCCCGCGACAACGTTACGCCCATGCACAACGAGCTCTATGTCACTGACAGATAAGGTATTCACGATTCTACGATACATTCCTTCATTAATCTGACAACAGTGGTAGATACAAATGTACGTTCCTGCTTACCATTAACTCGATTCAACATTAGGAATTATGTTCTGTAGAAGAATTATCTTAAGTCCACACAAATCGAATACACGTTACACTCATTCTCAAAATATGCCGACAACTGCAGTGGTTAAATCGTCAGCCTCGGATGCGGGAGGTCGGGGTTCAATCCCTGGCCAAGTCATACCAAAGACTTATAAAAAATGGTACTAACAGTTGCCACGCTTGGTTCTCATCATTAAGAGGTTAGTGTTATGAATGATCGGCCTGGTCTCAGGATAATGTGACTGGGTGGAATATCTGGCTGCATGTTTGCGGCATGATGCCCCAGTACTATTTATTATATGAACTGCCGCACTAAAGACGTAGCGATGCGACTGAAAAACTGTTAAAGCTACATTTAAAACCAAAATCACACACATACACTCAAAACATGCCGATTAAGTGGCAGTCACGTTAACAGCGACAAATGATTGGCTCAAAAGGTAATGCATCTGGTTCATGGTTCTATTTTTTTTTTTAGCCAATCATATTAGGTTGCATAGGGGCGTGACTTTGTTTCGGCAGGAAAAATTTGCATAATTCGTAGATTTGCATCAGAGCAGCAAAATGTGGAGCATGTAACAATAATCAGACCTGATAACTGAAAAGGTGGGACTATCGTAGAAGAACTAACAGATGCACACGAAGATTAAATCATTTGCTTGATATTGTATTAAAACCTCTAAAAAGCAATTCCCAATTTCATAAAACATGATAAAGACTTTATCAATCAATTACCAGACACTGTCAATAAGTGATGATAAAAAGTATTTATCAATTAATTACCAGACACTGTCAATAAGGGATGATAAAGACTTTATCAATCAATTACCAGACACTGTCAATAAGTGATAATAAAAAGTATTTATCAATCAATTACCAGACATTGTGAATAAGGGATGATAAAGACTTTATCAATAAATTACCAGACATTGTCAATAAGGGAAGATAAAGACTTTAGCAATCAATTACCAGTGTGAATAAGGGATGATAAAGACTTTATCAATCAATTACCAGACATTATGAATAGGAGATGATAAATATTTATTAATTAATTACCAGGCACTGTGAATAATTGATGTTATTATATAGTACATATATGACAGGTCAATTGTAAACAACGATACGAGCCCCTATGTTTACGCCCTTTTTGAGCACATGATATACATGACGATCAGTACGTCTCGTGGAAAAAAAAAACACAACTTGGAAAGACCGATAAACCACATGCCCACCAGAAACTAATGGCATGATTTGTCACCAATCTTGGTCGAGCCTAATGCTTAAACCTACATTGACTGATGACATGTGACTGATCTGAAAGAAGAATTCTTCTTATGCAAAACATAAAAGTTAACATTCCTTTTATTCTTGCATCATGTGTGATACCAGTTGTAAAGGATAAATATGCAGAAGAAAAGAAACTCTCATGATTCCAGCAATGTCTTTGCAGGCAAATTTACCCAGACCGGGATTACTGATAGCGAAAAAGAATGGACAGATCAAGGGAGATAACCGTGAAAAGATTAAATCATCATCAAATGAAAATCCTTTAAGCCACGGAACACTATTATCTTCCCTACGGTACAAACATGTAACGCTGTGATAAAACGAGAAATATATTCGAAATAATAAAAATTATTAAGGTAGGATATAACTCAAATTCTTACCAGGTCTAAATTTAACTTCATTGAAAGAGAGGCCCTGTTAACCAAATATGACACGAGTACATTCTAACATGTTCTAATATAATAGACGGAAACACGATTAAATTTATAATTGTCAAGTTATGTAAAATTAAAGAGAACATTATAATTATTAACAATGTGAGTTATGCAATTATATGAAAAATGTGAAACCTTTTACATCGGTCAAACGTAAAATTAACTAAGAAAGAGAACGACAGTAAATAGATAACAAAGCAGAACAGAAGACTTATTAAAAGTTAATATTTTCCACATAGCTGTTCAGGGGGAAATTTCAACGTCCTTCCCAATATAAATTATTTATTGACGATGAATATTTTATAAAAGAAACAAAAATAATTTTACTCTACAACTAGATCTAAATAGTTCTATTTCATTCAGATTCATGGCAAGATTCTCTATTTATTATACTAATACACTGAATCACTTTTATGTAATAACTACAGAAAACCAACTTTGGTTGTTTGTATTGTGTCTATCACTTTTTAAATTGTATCAATACATAGGCGCACTTTCATATCTCGATTGAATGCATTGTAAAGGTTGTTTTTTTATTATAAAAAATTATCCAGGTTTATAAATGTATTTTTTGTTTTTGTTTTTAATTGATACTGCACACTGAATCATTTGTGCTTAGTTCGAGATACAGGAAATTAAAGGACAATACAATAAAAATCGTAGTTTTATAGTAATTGACAGAGAAAATATTAACTGTTCAAACCAGATTATCACATATATCATTTTTTCATAAGGAATTAGTTTTTAGTTTGTGATGCCTTTATGAAATTCATCCAGACATCTTTTAAAGGAAACAAAGTGAGACTCTCTGTCTCTCTCTGTCTCTCTCTCTCTCTCTCTGTCTCTCTCTCTCTCTCTCTCTCTCTCTCTCTCTCTCTCTCTCTCTCTCTCTCTCTCTCTCTATATATATATATATATATATATATATATATATATATATATATATATATATATTCTCTCTCTCTGTGTGTGTGTGTGTGTGTGTGTGTGTGTGTGTGTGTGTGTGTGTGTGTGTGTGTGTGTTGTAGTACTCCAATATTCGCAGAGAATACTTATATTAAATTACCTATGCAAGTTCTTCCATCGTCCGTCAAAATATATTTTGGGGCACAGCTGCACTTTGGTCCATTGGGAGTATCCGTGCAATTGTGCTGACATCCCCCGTTCCCATGAGCACATGTTTCTACAAAATATGTAAATTTATCATATTGACTGTGAAATTAACGCTGCAACACTAGTAACATATGATTAAACAACCCTTCTGACCTTGGCCTCTGACCTTTCAACCAACCAATTCCTATGTTAATGCGACAAATATGACAACAATCGAATATATATGAACAACTTATCGGGAAACTAAATATAAATAACACCTCCCCCTGTGAACTTGACATATCCCGATCATCGTGGATATGCTGTCTACACTGGTGATGCTGTTTAAAAGTAAACTCGCTACAGACAGACGTATGATACAATGCCCCGTTCGGTTTTTGCACTTATTGTCGACTAATATGTTCTGAGCATATTTTAAATTTTATCCAGTATTTCCCAATTATTGTGTATTCTTATCACCTCTCCTAATTTACTATAAACTGTTAGTTTGGGAGTATTGTGCCTTTATTGTATTTTCATACATTTTTCTGTGCAGTCTCAAAAGAGCTACCTTTATGAAATCCTCAAAAATCCCCAGCAAAATTAACTGATTGATTGATTGTGGTTTTACGGCACGCCAGCACTGTATGGCTATTTAGCGATATTGAAAAGATAATATGTAAAATTATTTACATCTGATAAAGGTTCATTATCGACCGGCGAAAATAAAGGCAAACACTTAAAAGCAAAAAAGATGAGATCGTGAGGGTACTATATGAAGATTTACGATTAACTGATGATGTAAATGGCGCGTGTCGATAAATAATAAAACAAAAGGGTACTAAGGATGAAAAAAGTTACAAATGCTAGTATTAAAAAATCTCAGCGTGAAAACATAAAAGTTGTATTTTAGAATAGTTGTTTACTTCTTTCAAGAAATTTAAGATGCAAGATACGTTTACTGCAATATAAAGAACCTTAAAGGGAATTTAATAAACAAACGTATCTACCTGCAAAGGGTTGTAACAGGGGTCTAGTCTTGTATGGTTTCGATTTTTGAATATCAGTAATACAAAACCTGTCACATCCGAGGTTCATTATTTTACCTTGTAATTACAAAACACTCTCCCAAAAGAAACACACACACACACACACACACACACACACAACATGGTAAATATTTTATGTTTTGTAAAGTCAAGAACGAGATAAAACATCACACTTAAAACCAGTATTCACTGGCAAGCTATTGCATGATGTAACAAGACTGTGTTTCTTAAATAATGTCACAATAATCACACCATGGAAATGTTTATCATTACATTATTCTACAGTAGTAGTAAATAAAACGTACAGAATTAAATTATTCTTTGGCTAACGTGTTAAACAATCGTAGAAGACGATATTGAGCAGTAAACATCGCGTTTTACATAATTACAGACGTTAGATTACTATCATTTGCTACGAGAACATCTATAATTGTTTTACATAATTACTGACGTTAGATTACTATCATTTGCTACGAGAACATCTATAATTGTTCTTTTGCAAGAAGTATAAAGAGTAAAGACAATAAGATTAGAAGATGCTACGTAAATAGTTTTACAGAGATTTATGTATAACTTGATTAAAAGATTGTGTTTTGGCATTTTATTTATAGTGTTCACGAGATAAGCTCACAGCAGGAATAACTAAACAGACGTCTAAAAGTATCAGTTTGGTTAAGCATACGTATTGTTTTCATGGAGTATTAAGATGTACTGTATAATATCAAGTAAGCATATTACACACATATTACTACTACTACTACTACTACTACTACTACTACTACTACTACTAATAATAATAATAATAATAATAATAATAATAACAACAACAATTATTTATTTATTTATTATTATTATTATTATTATTATTATTATTATTATTATTATTATTATATCAGCGCACTTTCACTTTCCTGGCATATCATATTCTAGTTGTTAGTAGTGTCAGTTACCCAGATTATTAATCCCAGCATTCTGGATGTGTCGTACCAGAGACTGTCAACAGGCACCAGGGTTCTTTTTGTTTTGTTTTTTTAATCTTCCCAAGACTAAATGTGCCCGAACCAGTTTATGCCTTTGGACAAGCCACAACTATTGAATTATTTAAAATTGCGTATCTCTATCCCTTGCTAAAACAACGACAAAGTAGGAGAGCCAGCAGTTATTTGGCTGGGCTAAGTGCAGTAAACACCACTTAGGTTTGGCTTTTAGATAGATTTAAGTTTTACATAAAGTAGTACGACACTTACTTGATGTTTATGTTTCCTTTGAACCTGAATGCAGCATATTATTATTATTATTATTATTAGTAGTAGTAGTAGTAGTAGTAGTAGTAGTAGTATATTTTTTATACTACTACTACTACTACTACTAATAATAATAATAATAATAATAATAATTATTATTATTATTATTATTATTATTATTATTATTATTATTATTATTATTATTATTATTATTATTGATAAGTAAAGTAGTATAATAAAATGTAATTGTATTTTACTTTCTTATACCAAATATAAGGTCATGTCAGCAAGTCCATAATCTTTGTATAGAAAATGTGAATATAAAAAAACATTTAGAAATTACAAACTTATTATTGTACTTATATAAATAAATAAATATTAAACAACTGATTATTTACAAGCAATAGAAACCAAAATTCCGAAGAATTGTTTCTTCTTCAAAAGCATTTAATCTTAGACTCTTAATATATATATATATATATATATATATATATATATATATATATATATATATATATATATATATATATATATATATATATATATATATATATATATATATATATATATATATATATATATATATATATTCATGATCTTAGCATTTATTATGTTCTTCACAAACCGTACAATCTTTTAATTTTTGAGGTAAAATTATTAAAATTATGAATGTGATGTTTTTCACATTTGCATGAAATTATCAGTGAAACAACGATAGTACAAATCCCAGCTTTTAGAAACTTATCCAGGAAGAGAATGAAGATGGTTTCACTACTTAACAGCATGGTTTTACTATCTTAATGAAAAGATAAAATAGAGGACTATCTGGATAAATTTGGAAATAAAATCACATAATACTGAATGTTATTCATTAAGTACCGACATTGGGGCAGGATTCTGCTTGAAATAAAGAGACCGGGGGAGGGGGGTCTCATTATGCAGAGAAAAACAGTCAATTAGTAATGCAAATGGAAACAATTTCCCTGATCGGGCTACCTACGTACGAATGCAATCCTTGCCATTGGGGTGCAGGAAATATCTCTCCCGACACGCGCACACAGTTGACTGTCCAGATGTCCGGCATAGCTGAGCGCATCCAAGTCTCTGCTGACACCACGTCAGTACTACAAAGAAACGTAATACACTGTAAATTTACTGAAAAAATATCCTGCTGGACAGTTGGCTAATAGTATGTGTACCTCTGTACCTCACTCAACTTGTAATTGCTTCATTTGATGTAACTCTTTTATCTCCTATCACGACAGGATTCGACATGTAAACTATGACTTTTTTTAAAACATATCTGACAATTTTAATAAAACATCCACAGATTCGCCGTAACATTGCTTCCAACTATTTAAATGAAAAAAACAAAACCGATCCGGTGGCCTGGTGGTTAGCGCGTACGCCTCGGTTTAAGTAGGTCGTGGATTCGATCCCCGACCGAGTCATTCCAAAGACTTACAAGAGGTTAGTGTTAGGACTGGTCGGCGTGGTGTCAGGATAATGTGACTGGGTGGGACATCATGCTACATGTCTGCGGCATGATGCCCCAGTGCTAGACATCACAATAAACTGCCATACTGCAAACATCGTAGCGATATGACTGAAAACTTGTTAAAGCTAGGTAAAAAAAACTCCAAATCTCTCTCTCTCTCTCTCTCTCTCTCTCTCTCTCTCTCTCTCTCTCTCTCTCTCTCTCTCTCTCTCTCTCTCACACACACACACACACATATATACGTGAAACATAAATGATAAATGCAAGCGGACATAATCTGTGGACATTCTTTGTCTAGACCTACCATAACAAAGAAACCGTATTTCGGGTTACAAACGTGAAACTGTTTTTTGTAAATAAACTGTTTCTAAGAAAAGGTTCCTTTACCAGACATGCTATTGAAAGGTAAATACTGTAGTCTTACAATTTGTGTCAGCATTACAAGTAAATCATCCTGATGTATAACAACGTGCAATAAGCGCTATAGCCGGTTCTAGTCAACTTCGGTTTTTTCCAAGTGATTATCATGTCCATGGAGAAAATCGTACTTATTTTCAGAAAAAGAATGATTTTTTTTTATCCCCATGAACAGTTCTCTTTAGCAAAGATTTTTAAGTGTATCGTTTAATTGGAGTGGATAGTTCCTGCATCACTGACTGTCACGTGCATATTAGCTTATACGTTAACCAGTTTTGTAAACGTTTACAGTCGGTAAACTAAACGAAGCCATTTGCACGCGTAAATGCTGCAGCCGCAATCGACAAAAATAAGAAAGAAGATTCAAGCCATCAATATGTGATGTCAACATTTAGATTTATTAGGCCAATGCCAATGGAGGATTAACTTCATCTTTTAAAGCATAAACAATGTCATCACGAACTCAATTCTTTTTTGCTAGACCTACTGTTATGAAATCGGTTAAATACATGCCGTATCACAGTCCACTTTATGACGCAACATCTTATCGAATGAATATGATTTAAGGAAAAAAAAAATTGAAAAATATACAAATTGCATTGCATTGACTTAATTTCATTTCGCCTTTGAAATGTTGAGGTGTCTCTAACCACTGAGATGTCGAATGACTGTTTCGAGAAATGTTCAGTTCTAATAAAATAAATCATTAGAATCACCCATATTTATGTACTAGAAAGTCACGAATTGTTTGAGTTCATGTATATTACAGTTTCTTACGCCACACATTTAAAATTTACAACGTTTCAATTGTGTAGGAAAAACAAATACATTGTCTATTTAACAAGTGAGTGTACAAAAATATAATAATAAATACAAAAATTTTACAAAATTATATACTGATTTACGGATCATGCAAGCTTAGGTCACAAACAGCATTTTTGTTGTCGGAACCATTGCAGGTGCAAAGGTGTTTTGCGCCTAGGCGAACCTTCCAATTTGCCCTCCCGCCCCCCCCTCCCTCCCCCCCTTCCATACGGTCATCGCTTATTACTTCACTATTATGGTGAAAGGTTAAGCTGTCACGTTGATAATACACGGAGAGTGGGCAGCAACAGAGCTGGAATCAGCAATAGCTGTCATGTTCGAGAGAACGACAAGTTAAAATGTAAGATCAACGATGCCCTCTTTTTCTTTATTCATTCGTTTTCTAACAATAGCGTTTTAAAAACAATTCGGACACAGCATCCTCCCCCAATCTCGGTACCCTAGGCGGCCGTCTAGAGCCGGGCGTGGTCGGAAACACTCTTGGATGTATTGAACCCCCAAGTTCAAATTTCACTCGAGATCCCGCAAACGTTTGCGGGCAAACAATCATATTTGATCCCTGTATCAAATTCTGGTTTTCCGATCTTGTCTTTTTCCCCGTTACACGTGAAAATGTAAGGGTATTACATGCATGTCACGTTTGACATGAAAATAAAGAGAATGATTTATGCTTCGCATACATTTGTTTTCTATTGTAAAGAAATTTAATATTTGAAACCGCAGTTTAAGTTAGGCTGTATAGAAAATAAGTAATTCAAATATTTTGCCAGTTGAAAGTTACAAAAAATAATCTGATGCTTTGCACTTGAAAATCACCACTAATAAAATGCATGCCATGATATAGAAAATGAGAAAGGTTTTCTCTGTGGCATGCATCTGCTTGAATTATAATTAATATGAATAACGACCGCTCTGATGGTCTAGTGGTAAGAGCATCCGCATCGGATGTGGTAGTTCACGGATTTGAAGACCACATAGCAAAGAACTACAAAAATTGTACTAACAGCTGCCTCGCTAGGCGCTCAGGATTAAGAAGTTAGTCTTAGGACTGGTCGGCCTGGTGTAAGGATAATCTGATTGGGTGGAACTTGATGCTATATGTCTGAGGTATGATGTCCCAGTGCTAGACATCACTATGAACTATCACACTGCAGATATACAGGGCCGTAGAGAGAGAGAGAGACCACGGATCCCAGGGTTAGAAACACCCGGGTCATTCAAAGTTCTTGTTAAAAAAAAACAAATGTCTTATAAAAAAAAATTGTTTTCGATTACAGGCCTGTGCCCTGTGGATATATATCCGGTGGGTGCCCCCACCCCATCGGCCTTGCAGATATCGTAGCTATTTGACTGAAAACTCATCACTCTAAGCTAAATTCAAAATCACACACACACACACACACACACACACATACATATATATATATATATATATATATATATATATATATATATATATATATATATATATATATATATATATATATATATATATATATATATATATATATATATATATAGTTTATATTTGCTACAGCACAGAGGTAAAATGTCAAATATTAGTAACGTGCATTGGCATGTCCTTCCGTCTGCCGTGAGGGAGTACCCGGCATTGCATCGACACTCATAGCTGCCAAGGGTGTTAACACATTGATGCTGGCATCCACCTTTGTTCTCAAAACACTCATTTTTATCTGTAAGTAAAGTAAAGGAACGGAAATGACAAAAATCTATCAGTCAATCAATTTTAATAACAGCAATTGGATCGCCAAAGTCATTAGTACTAATGATGAGTCCACAGAAAAAAATAAGTCTCTAAATTTCACACTTAAACAAGAGTTTATATATATATATATATATATATATATATATATATATATATATATATATATATATATATATATATATATATATATATATATATATAGTTTATTGATGGAATACTATTATTAGAATCGTGGAATAAAAGAATAAGTGTAACCATCATATCTTAATATTTTAGGAAGCATGCACTATCTTTGAGTAAACAAGGAACAAAAACTAAGTCAAAGCTCAAAACTTATTTTATTACAGTTTACTTATAAAGATTTAAAGCTTTAACATTCTGGTCGTTACTCTGCTTTATTTCATTATATAGCTACGTAGCTACGTGGAATCTGTGGTTGATTGTTTGTTTTGTTATTCATGAAAAACGCAAAATGTATTCATGTGCAGGCCTTCATAATTTACAAATTTCTCCATAGACGATATATTTTCATTCGTATCTTTTCGTCCTTTTTGGATAAAAAAAGGAGTTTGTGCTATATGTTGTGTATATTGTTCTTCATATTATTACCTTCCATTATTTCTGCTCCATCGCCTCTAAATAAGCAACTCTGCTATCTGGCTATTTACTATCCGATTTTCGGATGCAATTCCTAAGCCAACAAGCACTGACGTCACGTTTATAAGTTACGAGCAACAAAATAGTTCCGAAAACATTCGCCCTTAACTTTGTTAATTTTCATGAATGACTGAAATCAGTTTAACATATCTCTTGGAGTTATTTTTAAAAATTAGCACAATTCTTTCATAAAAGGTGTTACAAAGTGTTTTTGCAAACTGTAAAATTGGCGATGCATATTGGAAGATTTCCTTTGTAAAATCTTCATTTTCAGCGGTGCTTAGTTTTGTATGCTCATTAATTTCGGAGGTAAGTAAATCTTGCTTGTAGTTCTCAAATACCATAACGATTTTCCACCTTTGACACCGTTCAGTAAATTGTATACTAGTTTCTTCATCAAAGAAAGTGACTCATGAGCCGCTAGGATCATCATTTTTAAATTATTTTGTCATTCTCTGTTTACAACATGATATAGTCCATACATTAAAAGAGTGTAATTTTTCATACAAGAGTATTTTTGACAAAATGCAAGAAGTTTGATTAAACCAAACTTTCTATTCTTTTAAAAAAATATCATATCTATGCTGTTACTTTTAATTTTTTTTAAACTAGTCATTATTTGACTTTATCCGTAATACTTTTTAAATTTTCAATATTTCTTACTGCTTTGTACATAAATGTCGAATAATATCGGGCATACAATTCATGTGAAATGTAAATATTTGTAATCTTATTTATTTTAATATTGTGAATGTCAGATGATATTTTCTAAAATATATATGCTACTCACTATTGGTGTCAAAGTTTAATGTACTCTTCTTTTTATAGCTTTCTGGAACAGCCATGGGAAACAAATAAGTGCAGGACAATATTTAAGTTATACCAGATGGTATATGCGTAATTGGCAAATTTCTTTTCATGATTGTTGGACCCATTAAATGGCCTCACCTGAGGCATATGATAATTATTTCTAAACAAACGGAACCTTACCATCTAAACATGCCAGAAATAATAAAAGATATCTCGTAAACAGGAAAGTTTATAGTCCAGCACTTTTATCAACGGATGTCTGTATGTATGTGTTTATTTAACGTTCCAATGAACAGCGAAATGTTACTGCTTGCTTTGTGTGAACTATCATGTAATGTTGTTGTTCTTGCTGTGTTGTTGTTGTTGTAGTGAGTTATGGATATTTTTCAGCACATGATAGGCTATATATGACGGCCAATATCACTGATGGATAAAAAGAACGCGGGAAAATTCATAGCAGAATCGCCGACCCACAGGTAGATACTTGAAAGCTTTCTCACATATCTACATTGGCAGAGTCCGACACTCGAACCCACGCTGACAAATGTGAGATGGCAATGATCGATAAAGATGACCAATCGGACACCCAGGGCCCCAAACTATATTAATATCAAATAAGTTTGTTTAATCCCGGAAATGCTTTGAAAGACATATAGTAGAAGAAAACTGTTTTTTTTTTTTTTAAAAAAACAGCTTACTAATTTCTGTTTCCAGGACGGAAGACCATTCTAGGTCACTACAGCCTTTTCTCACTGGACATCTTTTGCACAAGTACGCAGCTGTGATTGTAAAACAAGGGTGATGCTCTAGCGCCCAGGATCCACATGATTCAGGTTTTTCCTAAGTACGATATGCGTTTATATAAGACATACTCGTGTACAGCCTCAACATGCTGTCTGCATATTAACTTCAGGTTACAAGGACTGTAAGCTCACAGACAGATCGATATACGTTGATAGGTTCATTCTGTTTTACTGCCTGTAAATCAAATACATGTTATGGTTCTCTAGCTTCCATTTTCCGTGTGTTGGTAGAGTTGCCTGCCGTTTTCCATCTTAACCAACACATTCTTGTACAACGCCGTGGTAATCGCTTTTTCTTCGATTGCTACCAAGTACAGCGTGTTAATTGTACTGACACGCGCATTTGGGAATGTGACTGTAATGAATCTATTTTACCTGGTTTCCTTGGTGATTTTCACCCTACCTTGGTAGTTTTGAGGCTGTACTGTACTTCCACTGACATTATCATCGTGAAGTAAAACAACATGACATGCTAGCCTTGATCGGTTGAAACACGTACATGCACTTCCAGTCAAGTATAAACTGCCATGAAATCATGTAAATACATCCCTTGATAATAGTTGTCTCAAACAAATGTGCCTTTTTATGGCTTGCCACCACGCTCATCTAAAACTGCAATCATTATGCCTTTGCTGAGTGTCTGCAACGGATCTCGTTTCAGCCGAGAACCGTTACATGGTCAAATGCGGTTTGGGTGATTATCAGTCGATGTCTTTCTTTTCCTGGTCGAGTGAATGCTGGTTCAAAATGGGTTTCTCAGTGAATTTCACTTTATCGCTGTAAGAGCAATACCTGGGTGCTTTCACAGCTAATGGTGTAGTCTGCGTCCACGCGTTTTTTGTTGTTGCTAAAGCAATGATTCTAAACTGGCTTCGAGTTAGTACCGGCACACAAGCGTGGTTCCAACGGTCGTTTTATGTAAAGCCCATGGTCATATTATATTGTAATGTATACGAAGCCCTAATAACGCTGGTTTCGCTCATGTATATGTCGACACGAGGCACAAAAGCGCCACCTATGTTGGCATCCCTTCTAACTTGACTACATGGAGTAAATACTCGTGGTGTTGAAGTAATCACATCAACCTTTACATCGACGTCTTGTTTATTATTAGCACTGGCACCATCCGCGCAATCTTTGATAAAGTCAAACGACACATTGGCTTTAATTCCCCTTTTCCCAGTGATTTCGGAAAGGTTGTTCGCGATTTCGCCTCGCGACTTTAAAACAACTCAATTCATGTACACGATGGTCGTTTGCAATTTTCTGGTTCGCTCTTGCAATATTTAAAGCTCGTTTGGGTTGACGCTAATAACAATCCAGTTGCTCAATTCGATCTAATCGGCTTTGCTTGAAAACTGGGTCAGATCCACATCAGCGCCATTTTGTGTTTCAAGTGAAGTTTCGAAGTGACGATGCAAAATCAACAATTTCATGTGGGGCCTGTGAACGAGTTTTGCTTTCCGCGAGTGGACTCAGTGCATCAGTACTAAATGACCCCATCTTGGACCATCTGTTTGCGTTCGCATCGGCAGCGAAGAACAATATATAGGCTATCATCAGGGCACGCATGTCACCATGAAGAGACAGATTATTAACAACTAGACGTTGTAGTAAAATTCCGTCCAAATATGAAAGTTGTCGAGGTGGTACCATGCATGCAACCCAACAATGGTATCAGGTTCTGTTGTTGAATTCATGTTAATAATACTGGTTTAACACGAGCAAGGAGATCATTAACACAAGTTTATCGTACATGAAGACCTAAATAAAAAAAATAACTTTACCTTTTTAGGCGTCCAAAAGACGTTCCGCCACCCACATCATTTGTTAGAGTCATCCATGATGCGGTTTCGACGGACCCCTAATGTAGCTGCGCTGAAATCCTTGCAAAAAAATGGAAATATTCTACCGCTGTTGCACCAACTCGCACTTCGATTACTATAATGTTACCGATGGGGTTTTTTTTAATCACAAGAAGCTCTTCAGAAGCCGTCTTCGGAAGTATCTGCATTATCAAAGTCTTTATTAAGTTCCTGCATTACCAAGCGAAACGTCTATGCTTTCGTCGGTAAGCAACCGGTGAGAAATCTGTGACCTCATTTAATGATGTCTATAAAGATGTTACTGTCACTAACTGAGCTACGAACATATCCAAACGATCTGCAAATTCGTTGACCTATTTCACAGCTGCAGTGAAACAATCAACAATGAACACACATTGTACCTTGCCTATTTACTCCGGATTCCATGCATATTACGGTCAAGGCTATTTAGGTTTATAGATTCAACTTTACGATTATAATTCTTCTAGTGTTTGCCAGTTACGCATACTAATCAAACTTCTCTCCAAATACCCGCATCGCCCACTTTGATTGATATGATTCACTTCAATACTTTTTGCTTCATTTATTTACCGAACATTTACAGTTTGTGGGGAAATCTGCGACAACTACTATGGCACTCTTGTCGATATCTCTGAGACCTGTCTTATAAAATTTGCAATGAGTTTGTCATGATCTGGATGTTGGTTCTTCAAGAAGTGTCATTCTGTCTTGCATGTGCTCGATGATAATTTGGCTGCATCATTGCCTCTTTGACATGTCTCAATTTCCACTGGCAAGCGGTCGAAAGTCGCCAAAATTTCGAGCGCAGGCTTGAACAGCGATGCGATCGTTTGTTAAACCACGCCGTGAGGACATGTTGTTCGGTTTGTCGCGATAACAATATGTTTGACACGCTTGCACACATCCATGTATTCGTGGAAAAGTTTCAGTTCTTCGTTAGCAGCTTTGCGGTGTCGGTTTATCAGCCTCTGTTATAGCATCGCTGGCAAATTTTGGCATGTATATGTTTCTCGTGGTCGCTAAATTGCATTACACATTCGTGGTCAAACCATCATAATATTTGTGTTGTCCATAACTGAAGTTGAGGAAACCAAGTGTCTTGGATGAACTTCGCGAGCATATTCCGATATTTATCCCATTAAATACCGGCGACACACCATGTGAAATGAATGTTTGCGAGACCATGCGCGTCAACCCCACGAAATAGCACCATGTTATGAGCACATTAGCTAATTGTGCGTACCGTTGCATCGCATATATCACGTCTGAATCATTGTGTCGGCCCCCCAAAAATAAAATATTATCGTGATGTTCTCTTGCTGGTGAAACATCACATCGTCGTACACGATACGATTATTGTATAATGGGTCAGTGTCGTTAATCGTAAAGAACTTAATATTGAACGACAAAGAGGTCTTCGATGAAAGCCCTGCGATGAAATCTCTGAGCACGTCATGCCACCGATGAGCATCTGTGCATAATGCAGACACATACAACCGGTCCCTCGTTAACCACTGCATGATCGGTTTTATCAACAACTGGGTTTTTCCTGGTCCAGACCAGACCAACGCTTAGAGTGCAAATCGAGTAGGGAAACACAGAACCGGATCGTTAGGAGGTATGTTTGGACGAAGTAGTCTTGAACAGCTCAGAGAAATCAATAACTGAAGAAAAAAATCGCTTCTCTTCTTGATGCCTTGACAATGTTAATTATTATCATGCCTTCATATTGAGTGATGCCGCATAAAAAACACGTATAACAGATTGAACTCGAGTTCTGACGAGTATGAAGAGAGCTATAACCGCTGTAATTTGTTCCGCGTATGGAACAAAGAAGTATAATTTTGTGAGAACGAAACATGACGGTGATCTCTCTGCCGGATTAAGACCCCTACCGGGGTACCATGGAATAACGAAAACTAAATTCTTTGAAAAAGTTTCTGATGGCTTGCGTAAACGACTGAATTCTAATAAAGAACATGGGCTTATAGAAAAACATGCAAATTGTGTCGATGATGAGTGTCACCTACTTGATCTTAAAAGACAAGAGTGCACTTTTTAACGAAAGTTCACTCATTGTACGTATATAACATTGATGAACGAAAAACTACCCAACTTACAGTACAGTCTCCGTGGTGACTGGGTGTATGAAACAGTGGTGTAGAATTAATGAAAAACGCAAAGTTGCCTCGAATGTCGCCAGAGCGTGATTGACCAAACAAGCGTTGTGGCAGATTTACTCAACCACGATAGTGAACATTTTTCGTGTTGGATTGATCACGTCCCATCGAAGCTCACCGGCTGACATCTTATTTCTCCCACATAATCAGGTAGCGGACTTAGTGTCTGCACACATACCAACACACGGTATTTGTCGTCGATGTTGCCATGATACAAAGAAGCCAAGTTGTTCAAATAAAATCTAAATGCAACATTGTATACATCTGAAGACTAATATCAACTCAAGTACATATGAAATAAGAATCCGAAAGAGTACTAACTTCAATTACTCAGTTCTCTCATTATATACAAATATATTTTCTCCTACTCAAAGGCGACATTTCGCAAACAGCTCACATCATAAACGACCCCACCTGACCGACTCATCCAATCGGAAATAACTTAAGTCTTCTATAAAAATAATACATGACTCCACCAGCGAATGAGAAATTACACCACTTACTTAATGATAGCTTCAATTTATGGTCATGATCAAATATAAATAGACACGTGCCAAAAGATACGCAAAATATACACATAGCTCATGGGTAACACTCACGGATGCACAAGTGTGCTAAAGCATCCCATTGGGAAAGGGTGATGGATACCGGAATTATTTAGCCAGTCTGAAACGCCCATTATTCTCCACTCAGCTGCTTTTCTCTTCTTACGTCGTTTGGTTTAAAATGTGATTATATTTTCAACATAAAGAAAATAAATGCGAAATTTTCTTTTCTCTTCTTACGTCGTTTGGTTTAAAATGTGATTATATTTTCAACATAAAGAAAATAAATGCGAAATTTTCTTTTCTCTTCTTACGTCGTTTGGTTTAAAATGTGATCATATTTTCAACATAAAGAAAATAAATACGAAATGATGTCATAACATTTTTTTTAAATACCACGACCAACACGCTGCCTTGCTGATACCGGGGCATTATGCTCCCGTTTTTAGCGAGTCATCAAGTTGGGTTGTATTCAAGAAGCACACGCATGCACAGAATGAAGCAGATCATACGTACCGATGCAGTTATGTCTGTCAATAGTCAGCTCAAATCCCTCTTTACAGGAACAAATATAGCTCCCGTTGCTATTTTTACAGTCATGAACACAACCGCCATTATTGAATATACACTCATCATCGTCTGGAAAAGAAACAATACTACCGTTTTATACTCGCTTATATGTCCAGTCCAACTTAAAAAAACAAAGACATGATGTGTCACTACTAATTCAGCCGGCAGATAAGTGCCTTTATTGTTTGTTCTGCGTAATAGCCCCAATAACCTGCACAGACCCAGATCTGTTTGTGCATTAGAGTGGATCGGGCTGTTTGCAGTTTGAATCTAGAGTTAAAACGAACACCATACTATTCATTGATTGAATTCCAACCCTGTTCGAATATTCGTCGATGTAAATCAAATCCATCTTATTTTCTTAGTCTACTTTGGTATTATTGACATCCCCAATCCACTCCTAGCCAAGCCGCACTGATAATACTAAGTCAACTAAATCTAGCTTAATGTAATTATAGTAGTCAAATGAATGTAGGTGTTAATTTTTTTTTCGTTTCTTCTTCAATCTATATGCAAACATAAACCTTTCTTAAATGCTGAAGACAGACTGTAAGAGGCAAAAACTCGGCTACCTGTTTAGTTAAATAAGGGGACAATCATAAGAATTTCTCTGGGATGTGATTGGCTCATAATCAGTGAATTCTTAATTTGAATGTGTTAATGTACAAAAACTTGAATAATGATGATGTGCTAACAGTATTGATGTATCACAAAGATATAGTCCAAACTGTCTGAAAATGTAATCACAACACTCCCAAAATATTGATTTAGTCATAAAGTCAACGAGAACTTTGTAATTCCAATTAATATTTTATATAAATAAATACTCTCAAATATTAAATGTACATTGCAGGAATTGATTCCTTTAGAGAATAATGTTTAGATAGGGATAAGTAATTCTTTTGATCACTTCTTATATACTAAAAACTAAAATAAAATAATAGAGCCATGATGAGGGCCAGTTCCCTACTAAAATAATTTCCAGAACACAGACTGCATTCGCACATGCCTGAAGTGGAGAACGTTGCTGGTAACAAAGGTTATTATATTATGTTCGTGATACTCATGTTTGCATAAACTCAGAGCGAGAGACTGCATCGCCATCGCCATTGCCACTTGGAATATTTGAACTCTGGTGCAAATTGGAAGACTCCAAGAACTGACACATGAGCTGGAACACTACACATGGCACATTGTGGTACTCTGTAAAGTCAGATGGAAAGCCCTAGGAGAACACCAAATTGAAGATGAGCATATATTCTACTATAGTGGAGAGCTGGACAAGTCCATACATGGAGTAGGCTTCCTTGTAAACAAAGCCATCAAGGGATCTGTGCTTGAATGTCGCCCCAAATCTAGAAGAATCATCTCCATTCGTCTGAAAGCATCTCCCTTTAACATCACAATTATCCAAGTATATGATTCAACTATCGACCATGATGATGAAGAAATAGAGGAGTTTTACAACAGGGTCCAGGGTATTCGAAAAACGGTAAACAAAAATATCATCCTCATCATCCATGGAGACTGGAATGCCAAAGTTGGCAAAGATGCTCTAAAGGACAAGGATGATCATTGTGGATCTTCTTGCAATGAGCTTACCAATGAAAGAGGGAGACGGCTACTCGAGTCCGCGAGCTCAAACAACCTGGTAGTAGCCAACACCCTGCGTCAACATAAAGCTTCACGATGCTGGACATGGCACGCACCAAATGGAACCCATCATAACCAGATCTACTACATACTGGTGCAAAACCGTTACCGATCTGGCATCAATAGAGCAAAAACATGGACATTCCAGGTGCTGATGTTGGAAGTGATCATGATCTCGTAATTATCAACTTCCGAGTGAGGCTGAAGAAAATTAAGAAGCCAAAGAACATCAGGCTCAAATTCAACCTTTCATTCCAAGCCACAATTAGAGGAAGATTTGCTCCACTCCTTGTGATGGATGTTGATGTTAAAGGGATGACAGACACTTCAACACAGTCATGACAACATTTTCCAAGGACATCATTGGCCTCCATCGCCCAAAGAAAAAAAAAACCTGGGTCGGTCACAGAAGAGGTTCTGAATTTGGGTGATGCCCGAAGAGACCTCAACAACACCAGATACACAACAAGTGCAACGGAGCACCGAGAAATAAACCAGAATATCAGAAAAATCTCGAAGAAAGCAAACGAAGATTGGATTGGACAAAATGACAGAGAAATAGAGAACAGTCTGATAAAGAATAACAGCAAAGAGGCATTCCAAATTGTGAAAGACCCCACCAGACAAAGGCAACCAAGAGTCAGCACAATTCATGACGAAAATGGAAATGCCACGCAGAATCAGGTAATATTGCAGAACGATGGACTGAGTATTATAAAAAACTCTACAACCATTATTCGACAGGAGGCACAGATGTGCTTGAAGCTCCAGACTACACAAATGATGATGATTTCCCCATTCTCAAAGAAGAGGTGGATTCAGCAATAAGAGCACTGAAGATAGGGGAAGGCAGCTGAAGTAGACAACATACATATCAAACTTGGGGGTGAGGTGGAATCAGTGATAGAGCTACTAACAAAAATCTGCAACAAGATCTGGCAGATAGGTGAATGAATAACACAGTGGACCCAGGCGCAGATTATAACACTCAGCAAAAAAGGCAATCTCCAGCTGTGCAAAAATTACAGAACTTTCAGTTTGATCAGCCATGCTAGTAAGGTATTACTGAAGAGCATCTTGAACAGAATGAAACTACACGCAGAAGAACAGGCAGGGTTCCGGAGTGGAAGAAGCACAACATTACATATATTCAATCTCAAGGGGTCTGTGTGAAAAGTACTCGTAACATCAACAAGACATCATGTGTTCGTAGATTTCAAAAAAGGCCTTTGACAGAGTGTGGAATGAGGCATTGTGGGCCACGATGAAGAAGTACATCATGGGTCAAACGTTGACTAATACAATCAAGCAGCTGTACACCAAGACTACCACTGTGAGATAGTCAGCATTGAAGGGCGTAACATCACCAACCTCCGCTTTGCAGATGACATTGATGGGCTGGCAGGCGGTGAAGACGAGCTTGCCACCTCAATGAAGAACCTGGATAAAACATCGTCCAGATTTTACATGGAGATAAGCGCTGAAAAGACACAGCTGACGACAAATGGTGGCAAGCTAATCTCAGCCAAGATTAATGTCAGATGACAGGAACTGAAAACAGTGAGCCAGTTCAAATACCATGGTTCCATATCACCGAAGAGGGATCAAGAGCAGAGACTTTGTCACGAGCAGCACAAACAACGGCAGCTATGTCAAATCTAAGACCCATCTGGAAAGACAAGAATATCTGTCTGAAAACTAAATTCATGTATGTCATTTATTGTATTCGGACACATTGACTGTGTATGTCATTTATTGTATTCGAACACACGTATTCGGACACATTAACTGTGTATGTCATTTATTGTATTCGGACACATTGACTGTGTATGTCATTTATTTTAATCGGTCACATTGACTGTGTATGTTATTTATTGTAATCGGACTAATTGACTGTGTGTCATTTATTGTAATCGGACACATTGACTGTGTATGACATTTATTGTAATCGGACACATTCACTGTGCATGTCATTTATTGTATTTGGACATATTCACTGTGTGTGTCATTTATTGTAATCGAACATATTGACTGTATGTCATTTATTGTAATCGGTCACATTGACTGTGTATGCCATTTATTGTAATCGGACACATTGATTGTGTATGTCATTTATTGTAATCGGACAAACTGACTGTGTATGTCATTTATTGTAATCGGATACATTAACTATGTATGTCATTTATTGTAATCAGACATATGTATGTCATTTATTTCCTCAGGTATCTGAAATTTACAGCATAATGGATTCATTAAAATTTCACTGTTATTATAATTTGCGCCCTTTTCTGTATAATTTCATATAATCAGTTCGTTAATTAAGGAAACGAATAATACTTATTGGTTCATTTTGTTTTTCGTCAGATATTTATATCATGGTTTTGAAAAATCAAGTCAGACAGTATATCAAAATTTTTAAGCGCGATTCTCAAAAGCTCCCTTTCCATTCAATGAAGAAATTATGTATCAAATAAATAAAAAATAATTTGTTATACTAAACGGAGTTGAAAGATAAAACAAACCACTATAACGTATTTCACTGTATACATTTATGTCTTTATCACAAGCTTAATTAAGCAATACCTTTATGGAAGAGTTGACCGCACTTTCTTTTGAAGACGTTTTCGATAACATAATTAGGGTTGTTTCGTACATCTTATGAGAAATCTATGCTATGGTATATTTTAATTGACTTATCTATTATGCATATTTAAGTAAAAACATAATACTATTCACAGTCAGTCAGTTTAAATTCCTTTTAAAATAAAGCTTAATCATTACGATCTCACGAGTATGGTTTGTTAATGTAACGTATGAACAAGAGACCCACAACTATTTCGAATTAAAAGACATACAGAGAAGCAGTGTAACAGAGCTGTTAAATGGAGGTAAGTATAAAGTGTAACAAAAATCTTTAATACTAAGTTTAATCAAGCGTATCAACGGATATACGAAAGGACGTACACGCACACGGATGCCCCCCCCCCAAAAAAAAGCTGTGTTGAATTTCTGTGGAGGAGGTGGATCGATACAAATGGCTTATGAAGAAAAGTGCAATTATTTCAATACTTGTAGATATTATTCCATTTCAGCATCGTACAAAATGAAAGATACGAAAAGATCATGACATTGTCATATAATATACCCTGTGAAAAGGTTTCGGCTCATTTCCTACAAAAGGTATATCTCTAGGCACAGATGCTAGGCAGGCTGGAAGGAAGCAGGCAACTAATGTCATACCAGTTAACTAAAATGCCCTCTGTTAAAATGTTTCAACGTTTTTTGTGTGTGTTTGAGAAGAAGTAATTTAAAGATTTGTCCCGTTTTTAGTTTGGTTTGGTGCTTTACAGCACAGCAACACAATTAGTCTAGCTTTGAAGCAGTTGGGATATATAAACTTGCCCAATGACACACCTCTGTAGCTAATCAGGCTAATCCGATGGTGGGATTCGAACTCGCACCCTTTCGATGGTGAGTCCAGCACGCTAATCTCAAACCACCCGGCAACCTCAAGTTTTAGTAAATGCGGATATATCTTATGGTGTATCACAAGCAGTTGTACCTAACTAAATGCTTAGTATTAGTTGTACCTAACTAAATGCTTAGTATTAGTTGTACCTAACTAAATGCTTAGTATTAGATGTACCTAACTAAATGCTTAGTATTAGATGTACATAACTAAATGCTTAGTATTAGTTGTACCTAACTAAATGCTTAGTATTAGTTGTACCTAACTAAATGCTTAGTATTAGTTGTACATAACTAAATGCTTAGTATTAGTTGTACATAACTAAATGCTTAGTATTAGTTGTACATAACTAAATGCTTAGTATTAGATGTACCTAACTAAATGCTTAGTATTAGATGTACCAAACTAAATGCTTAGTATTAGATGTACCTAACTAAATGCTTAGTATTAGTTGTACCTAACTAAATGCTTAGTATTAGTTGTACCTAACTAAATGCTTAGTATTAGTTGTACATAACTAAATGCTTAGTATTAGTTGTACATAACTAAATGCTTAGTATTAGTTGTACATAACTAAATGCTTAGTATTAGATGTACCTAACTAAATGCTTAGTATTAGTTGTACATAACTAAATGCTTAGTATTAGATGTACCTAACTAAATGCTTAGTATTAGTTGTACATAACTAAATGCTTAGTATTAGTTGTACATAACTAAATGCTTAGTATTAGTTGTACATAACTAAATGCTTAGTATTAGTTGTACATAACTAAATGCTTAGTATTAGATGTACCTAACTAAATGCTTAGTATTAGTTGTACATAACTAAATGCTTAGTATTAGTTGTACATAACTAAATGCTTAGTATTAGATGAACCTAACTAAATGCTTAGTATTAGATGTACCTAACTAAATGCGTAGTATTAGTTGTACCTAACTAAATGCTTAGTATTAGTTGTACATAACTAAATGCTTAGTATTAGATGTACCTAACTAAATGCTTAGTATTAGTTGTACATAACTAAATGCTTAGTATTAGTTTTACATAACTAAATGCTTAGTATTAGTTGTACATAACTAAATGCTTAGTATTAGTTGTACATAACTAAATGCTTAGTATTAGATGTACCTAACTAAATGCTTAGTATTAGTTGTACATAACTAAATGCTTAGCATTAGTTGTACATAACTAAATGCTTAGTATTAGATGTACCTAACTAAATGCTTAGTATTAGATGTACCTAACTAAATGCTTAGTATTAGTTGTACCTAACTAAATGCTTAGTATTAGTTGTACCTAACTAAATGCTTAGTATTAGTTGTACATAACTAAATGCTTAGTATTAGATGTACATAACTAAATGCTTAGTATTAGTTGTACATAACTAAATGCTTAGTATTAGATGTACATAACTAAATGCTTAGTATTAGATGTACCTAACTAAATGCTTAGTATTAGTTGTACATAACTAAATGCTTAGTATTAGATGTACCTAACTAAATGCTTAGTATTAGTTGTACATAACTAAATGCTTAGTATTAGATGTACATAACTAAATGCTTAGTATTAGTTGTACATAACTAAATGCTTAGTATTAGTTGTACATAACTAAATGCTTAGTATTAGATGTACCTAACTAAATGCTTAGTATTAGTTGTACTTAACTAAATGCTTAGTATTAGTTGTACATAACTAAATGCTTAGTATTAGATGTACCTAACTAAATGCTTAGTATTAGTTGTACATAACTAAATGCTTAGTATTAGTTGTACATAACCAAATGCTTAGTATTAGTTGTACATAACTAAATGCTTAGTATTAGATGTACCTAACTAAATGCTTAGTATTAGTTGTACCTAACTAAATGCTTAGTATTAGTTGTACATAACTAAATGCTTAGTATTAGTTGTACATAACTAAATGCTTAGTATTAGATGTACCTAACTAAATGCTTAGTATTAGTTGTACATAACTAAATGCTTAGTATTAGTTGTACATAACTAAATGCTTAGTATTAGTTGTACATAACTAAATGCTTAGTATTAGTTGTACATAACTAAATGCTTAGTATTAGATGTACCTAACTAAATGCTTAGCATTAGTTGTACCTAACTAAATGCTTAGTATTAGTTGTACCTAACTAAATGCTTAGTATTAGTTGTACCTAACTAAATGCTTAGTATTAGTTGTACATAACTAAATGCTTAGTATTAGTTGTACCTAACTAAATGCTTAGTATTAGATGTACCTAACTAAATGCTTAGTATTAGTTGTACATAACTAAATGCTTAGTATTAGTTGTACATAACTAAATGCTTAGTATTAGATGTACCTAACTAAATGCTTAGTATTAGTTGTACATAACTAAATGCTTAGTATTAGTTGTACATAACTAAATGCTTAGTATTAGATGTACCTAACTAAATGCTTAGTATTAGTTGTACATAACTAAATGCTTAGTATTAGTTGTACATAACTAAATGCTTAGTATTAGTTGTACATAACTAAATGCTTAGTATTAGATGTACCTAACTAAATGCTTAGTATTAGTTGTACATAACTAAATGCTTAGTATTAGTTGTACCTAACTAAATGCTTAGTATTAGATGTACCTAACTAAATGGTTAGTATTAGATGTACCTAACTAAATGCTTAGTATTAGATGTACCTAACTAAATGCTTAGTATTAGTTGTACATAACTAAATGCTTAGTATTAGTTGTACATAACTAAATGCTTAGTATTAGATGTACCTAACTAAATGCTTAGTATTAGTTGTACATAACTAAATGCTTAGTATTAGTTGTACCTAACTAAATGCTTAGTATTAGTTCTACATAACTAAATGCTTAGTATTAGTTGTACATAACTAAATGCTTAGTATTAGTTGTACATAACTAAATGCTTAGTATTAGATGTACCTAACTAAATGCTTAGTATTAGTTGTACCTAACTAAATGCTTAGTATTAGTTGTACATAACTAAATGCTTAGTATTAGTTGTACATAACTAAATGCTTAGTATTAGATGTACCTAACTAAATGCTTAGTATTAGTTGTACATAACTAAATGCTTAGTATTAGTTGTACATAACTAAATGCTTAGTATTAGTTGTACATAACTAAATGCTTAGTATTAGATGTACATAACTAAATGCTTAGTATTAGATGTACCTAACTCAATGCTTAGTATTAGTTGTACCTAACTAAATGCTTAGTATTAGTTGTACCTAACTAAATGCTTAGTATTAGTTGTACCTAACTAAATGCTTAGTATTAGTTGTACATAACTAAATGCTTAGTATTAGTTGTACATAACTAAATGCTTAGTATTAGTTGTACATAACTAAATGCTTAGTATTAGTTGTACATAACTAAATGCTTAGTATTAGATGTACCTAACTAAATGCTTAGTATTAGTTGTACATAACTAAATGCTTAGTATTAGTTGTACATAACTAAATGCTTAGTATTAGATGTACCTAACTAAATGCTTAGTATTAGTTGTACATAACTAAATGCTTAGTATTAGTTGTACATAACTAAATGCTTAGTATTAGATGTACCTAACTAAATGCTTAGTATTAGTTGTACATAACTAAATGCTTAGTATTAGTTGTACATAACTAAATGCTTAGTATTAGTTGTACATAACTAAATGCTTAGTATTAGATGTACCTAACTAAATGCTTAGTATTAGTTGTACATAACTAAATGCTTAGTATTAGTTGTACCTAACTAAATGCTTAGTATTAGATGTACCTAACTATATGCTTAGTATTAGATGTACCTAACTAAATGCTTAGTATTAGATTACCTAACTAAATGCTTAGTATTAGTTGTACCTAACTAAATGCTTAGTATTAGTTGTACCTAACTAAATGCTTAGTATTAGTTGTACATAACTAAATGCTTAGTATTAGTTGTACATAACTAAATGCTTAGTATTAGATGTACCTAACTAAATGCTTAGTATTAGTTGTACCTAACTAAATGCTTAGTATTAGTTGTACCTAACTAAATGCTTAGTATTAGTTGTACCTAACTAAATGCTTAGTATTAGTTGTACCTAACTAAATGCTTAGTATTAGTTGTACCTAACTAAATGCTTAGTATTAGTTGTACATAACTAAATGCTTAGTATTAGTTGTACATAACTAAATGCTTAGTATTAGATGTACCTAACTAAATGCTTAGTATTAGTTGTACATAACTAAATGCTTAGTATTAGTTGTACATAACTAAATGCTTAGTATTAGTTGTACATAACTAAATGCTTAGTATTAGATGTACCTAACTAAATGCTTAGTATTAGTTGTACATAACTAAATGCTTAGTATTAGTTGTACCTAACTAAATGCTTAGTATTAGTTGTACCTAACTAAATGCTTAGTATTAGTTGTACATAACTAAATGCTTAGTATTAGTTGTACATAACTAAATGCTTAGTATTAGTTGTACATAACTAAATGCTTAGTATTAGTTGTACATAACTAAATGCTTAGTATTAGTTGTACATAACTAAATGCTTAGTATTAGATGTACCTAACTAAATGCTTAGTATTAGTTGTACATAACTAAATGCTTAGTATTGGTTGTACATAACTAAATGCTTAGTATTAGATGTACCTAACTAAATGCTTAGTATTAGATGTACCTAACTAAATGCTTAGTATTAGTTGTACATAACTAAATGCTTAGTATTAGATGTACCTAACTAAATGCTTAGTATTAGTTGTACATAACTAAATGCTTAGTATTAGATGTACATAACTAAATGCTTAGTATTAGATGTACCTAACTAAATGCTTAGTATTAGTTGTACATAACTAAATGCTTAGTATTAGTTGTACATAACTAAATGCTTAGTATTAGTTGTACATAACTAAATGCTTAGTATTAGATGTACCTAACTAAATGCTTAGTATTAGTTGTACATAACTAAATGCTTAGTATTAGTTGTACATAACTAAATGCTTAGTATTAGTTGTACATAACTAAATGCTTAGTATTAGTTGTACATAACTAAATGCTTAGTATTAGATGTACATAACTAAATGCTTAGTATTAGATGTACCTAACTAAATGCTTAGTATTAGTTGTACCTAACTAAATGCTTAGTATTAGATGTACATAACTAAATGCTTCGTATTAGTTGTACCTAACTAAATGCTTAGTATTAGTTGTACATAACTAAATGCTTAGTATTAGTTGTACATAACTAAATGCTTAGTATTAGTTGTACATAACTAAATGCTTAGTATTAGTTGTGCATAACTAAATGCTTAGTATTAGATGTACCTAACTAAATGCTTAGTATTAGTTGTACATAACTAAATGCTTAGTATTAGTTGTACATAACTAAATGCTTAGTATTAGATGTACCTAACTAAATGCTTAGTATTAGTTGTACATAACTAAATGCTTAGTATTAGTTGTACATAACTAAATGCTTAGTATTAGATGTACCTAACTAAATGCTTAGTATTAGATGTACCTAACTAAATGCTTAGTATTAGATTACCTAACTAAATGCTTAGTATTAGTTGTACCTAACTAAATGCTTAGTATTAGTTGTACCTAACTAAATGCTTAGTATTAGTTGTACATAACTAAATGCTTAGTATTAGTTGTACATAACTAAATGCTTAGTATTAGATGTACCTAACTAAATGCTTAGTATTAGTTGTACCTAACTAAATGCTTAGTATTAGTTGTACCTAACTAAATGCTTAGTATTAGTTGTACCTAACTAAATGCTTAGTATTAGTTGTACCTAACTAAATGCTTAGTATTAGTTGTACCTAACTAAATGCTTAGTATTAGTTGTACCTAACTAAATGCTTAGTATTAGTTGTACCTAACTAAATGCTTAGTATTAGTTGTACATAACTAAATGCTTAGTATTAGTTGTACATAACTAAATGCTTAGTATTAGATGTACCTAACTAAATGCTTAGTATTAGTTGTACATAACTAAATGCTTAGTATTAGATGTACCTAACTAAATGCTTAGTATTAGTTGTACATAACTAAATGCTTAGTATTAGATGTACATAACTAAATGCTTAGTATTAGATGTACCTAACTAAATGCTTAGTATTAGTTGTACATAACTAAATGCTTAGTATTAGTTGTACATAACTAAATGCTTAGTATTAGTTGTACATAACTAAATGCTTAGTATTAGATGTACCTAACTAAATGCTTAGTATTAGTTGTACATAACTAAATGCTTAGTATTAGTTGTACCTAACTAAATGCTTAGTATTAGTTGTACATAACTAAATGCTTAGTATTAGTTGTACATAACTAAATGCTTAGTATTAGTTGTACATAACTAAATGCTTAGTATTAGATGTACCTAACTAAATGCTTAGTATTAGTTGTACATAACTAAATGCTTAGTATTAGTTGTACATAACTAAATGCTTAGTATTAGTTGTACCTAACTAAATGCTTAGTATTAGATGTACCTAACTAAATGCTTAGTATTAGTTGTACATAACTAAATGCTTAGTATTAGTTGTACATAACTAAATGCTTAGTATTAGTTGTACCTAACTAAATGCTTAGTATTAGTTGTACATAACTAAATGCTTAGTATTAGATGTACCTAACTAAATGCTTAGTATTAGTTGTACCTAACTAAATGCTTAGTATTAGTTGTACATAACTAAATGCTTAGTATTAGATGTACCTAACTAAATGCTTAGTATTAGTTGTACCTAACTAAACGCCTAGTATTAGTTGTACCTAACTAAATGCTTAGTATTAGTTGTACATAACTAAATGCTTAGTATTAGTTGTACATAACTAAATGCTTAGTATTGTACCTAACTAAATGCTTAGTATTAGTTGTACCTAACTAAATGCGTAGTATTAGTTGTACCTAACTAAATGCTTAGTATTAGTTGTACCTAACTAAACGCTTAGTATTAGTTGTACCTAACTAAATGCTTAGTATTAGATGTACATTGATGATTTTGATGGGTTGTTATTTTTGTCTGTTTTTTAGTTGGCTTTCTTAAAAGATTTGTTGAAAGGGTCTTTAACTAACAAAAACGGCGAAGTCGTTTTTCTTTTTTTTTTCTTTCTGTTTTTACTGTTGCAACAGTGACAATATTTTGATAAATAGTAAAGTAAATAAATAAATAAATTCCTCGATAGAAAAATGCTCTTTGAAAGATTCAGTGCAAATTTGACCAGTGGTTTAAATTTTTTTCAAATGTGGGTTCTTTGGGAATTTTATTTATATAGCTAAGCTTACCTTATTCCTTATAACTAATACACCTTGATAAGTGATAATACCAGGTACCAGTTCTGTTCCTGATATTTATAATTGACAGTTGGCAATTGGGGCGTATCCAGGAGTACATGATGTAGGTGAGGTATATATAACAAAATATCAGACATAATAACTTTAGAGACCCCAAATTATGCATATAAAAAATATAGCTTCGGTTTTATTTATTTCTACTTTCATTTTCGTCATGCACATTTTAAGGCTACGTTTCAATTTGAAAGTGATTTGCACCTGGGTTTGATATTGAGTTTTAGATAAGCATGTTTTCAGACTGATCCCTTAACAAAAATTTGATTACTCATATTTATCAAATAAAAGACGAAATGACATTTATATTAAAATATTTCAAATGATAAAATAGACGACAGCGATGGAGATATTTTTCTGACATAAACTATCTTTGCGAAGACTGCTGCTCGAAACCATAATTATTAAATTTGGAATCCATTGATCAAATAGGACATTACCACGATGAAAGGGAGTTTAAGAACCTAATGTGAGGAATAAAGTAGAAAATTTCACTGCGCAAAATATGCGACTCGTTAATAGACTCAATGACCATCTTGAAGTCGAATCCGTCCATTGCTTTTATTGCAGCTTATGCAGATAAACAAGATGTAGTAAAAGATACAAAGATGAATCTACGGATGATATCATTGAAACAACGAAACTAGCCAAAACTGAAGAAAAAATTCTTCATTGATTTTGGATACATTCGAATTATAAAACTTTGTATAAAAAGGAATGTATAAACTTTTACTTTCTTTTATTACATTCTAATTCAAAATAGTAAATTTCTTTGAAAACCAATGCTGGTAATTGGTAAAAAAAAAAGTCTTTGCAGATTCATTTGACATATGATTATAATTGTGTTTCAATTTAAAACAATTTGTCTTATCATTTGCAAGCACATCAAAAGACAAGAGTAGGAGACATAAATGAAGTTTAAAAATTATAAATACACAGATGAAAAGCCCGATTGTAGGACAAGTTGATTTTATTTTTATTTTTAATCTGTTGTATTCTATGATAACTGTCTACATTTAAAAAAACACATTCCTATTTTTATATGTAACAATTTATCTCAAGGTGAAGATGATCGCATTCCATGCTGCCCGTTTTGTACTGGAAACTTATATACGTTGTTTGAAAGTTTAGCCGGACGGAATACAAGTGGAGAACAGTTAATCTTGACAGTGGATTATTAATCAAGTGACAGACCATTCATTTTAACAAGTAGATTGGACTGTGTTTTTATCAATGAGGACATGTTTTAATTTTTACAGTCATCTATTAGTCCTAGATAAAATAGGCCATTCAGCAAAACTATTTAAATTGTTTATATCTGCATTACCCAAATGGTCTGGATAATGAAAACTCAATTCCACATTATTAAAGTAAAATTAATACTTGGTATAGTACGATAACGTTTCTGAAATGCAGTTTAGCAGTGAATACAATACCAGTCCATGTTCAAAAGGATATATAATTGCAGTTTACAACTTCTTTTAGAAAGATGTAGGATAATTTATCTTTAGATCTTTAACGTCTGAATGAGATGTGAAACATTAGTCTGAATTTCAGACTCAGGGAATCACTAATTACATTCACAAAAATTCACCATTATTCTCCAGTTTTGTTCTTCTTGCCTACATAGTTCTTTCGCAAAAGATCTTCGTTTTTCAATGTCTATCTTTTAACTAATTGTTATACATTATTTGTCAGTTCTGGCCTAGTTTGGTATTTAACGCCGTGTGTAGTCGTAGTTTAGTATTTATATCTGTATTTAATCCTAGTCTTGTATGTATAGTTGTGTTTAGTTTTAGTTTGGTATTTATAACTATTTTTAGTTAATTAGAGCTGTGCTGAGTCCTGGTTAGGTATGTATAGTTGTGTTTAGTTTTAGTTTGGTAGTTATTGCTGTGTTTTGTCCTAGTTTAGTATTTTAGAATTTATTGCTGTGTTATGTCCTAGTTTAGTATTTTGGTATTTATTGCTGTGTTATGTCCTAGTTTAGCATTTTGGTATTTATTGCTGTGTTTTGTCCTAGTTTAGTATTTTGGTATTTATTGCTGTGTTATGTCCTAATTTAGCATTTTTTGTATTTGTTGCTGTGTTATGTCCTAGTTTAGTGTTTTGGTATTTATTGCTGTGTTATGTCCTAATTTAGCATTTTTTTTATTTGTTGCTGTGTTGAGTTCTAGCTTATAGCTATCGTATTACCTTACCAACTTCTAGTCGTAAGCCACAGTGCTACCAGGTTTAATCACCATAATACTCGACCATAATTATAAAACTTCACCCCATTAGCATAGTTCAGTTCAGCCTAATAAAAACGATACTATATACAGGACATTTTCGTAAATAATAATCATATTTCATCGTCTGGTACAAAAAGATGATTCTATAACGAGTGGCGAACCTACAAGTTAAAATATATTGTTTCCCGTACCACAAGGTGAAAAGTATCTGGTCTTTACGTGGGAAAGGAACATATTCATTGTATTATGTACCAAACTTGCTCCAGCATCGAAGATCAAAACTCAAAAATTAAACACAATCTACAGCACAACACACTATCCCTCTTTTCGTAATTTCATTTCACTTTCGTAGGCTGACTGTATACATATCAGCGACTTACTAGAGCGGTAGGATTGGGTCGACATAATTTGTTGACAAATTACATGTTTTACATTTTGTATACAAATTGACTGTCTGAAAACGAACCAGGTCCGAATCAGCAACGCATCACAGCGGGTTTATCGTTCTGGTTAAAGAAGTACTGAGAATGACTTGTAAGAGAAACGCGAATTGTTTAGAGTCAAATTTCTTTAGGAATACTTTAATTTCCATGTGTGAAATGTAATGAAAATTAAAATTATTTCTTCTAGCTGACAAAATGTTCGCTTTCTGTTGCATCAGGTATAACTTCAGTAGGCACGAGTAGTCAAGCGCTACATGGCATTTTGTGAAATCTTATATTTCCACAATGAAAATATGAAGATATACTTTCCATACGTGAAAATATAGGAATTGAAAAATAAGAAAATCTTTTAGCCAGTAAGTTTCTATATTTCTCTCTTTAGTATAGCATATCGCTAAAATCTGACTATGATGGCAGCTTAATCAGTTTCTCGCAGACCTTAAATTTAGTTTTGTTTTCAGGACGGCCTTTCAAAACTGTGGACAGGTAAAAATATAGTGTGCATATATTATGGGCATGATACTTTGATTTAGTCTCGCTATTTCTTTTTCTGTCAGACCTGTGCTATAACGCAGAACAAAATAATCACATCATATTTTTCATCACCTGATACCACTGAGTTCCTTTCATCACCCGATCATTTTCTTCCAGTATTCAACCGTACCTTCTCCATAGCTGCATTGAGGTTTGTAACATGCTAACATATCGGAAATTATAGACGCTCTGAACTTTAATGTACCCTAACGTGCTCTTGAAATCCATTATCGATCAAGCGTTTTTCTTTTGCATCATTGTCTCCACTCAATTTGGTGAAATGATAAACAATTATTGCATATTATATCAGATTCTTGCAGATGTGTACTGTTGCTGGCGAGTTGAAAGATTGCGTGTCAGGTAATGAAAATACTTTTTGAGACTGCAACTTTCTTATCTGCAATAAAAACCGTAAACCTCGTATACAGATCTTATTAACTCTGGTACACTTTGAACTTTTAAATATCGTCGAGATATTTTTCTTCAGATTAATGCCACCCATGGTGCTCAGTTTAATTAAATCTGCCAGAATGTCATGTTGCACATAACACGGTCATCACTGTCAAATCTGTAGGTGTGGTTATCAAAAAATGTTGAATGGCCCGTATGTAAAATAGTTATTTTATCTGTTGTAAATTTGAATCTCTTTAAATATGTGTTGAATATCTCACTTAATTAAAGCATTCAACTGAGTTGCTGCACAAAAGATAAAGTGTACCGCTTCTTAATTGTTTTTTAAAAATATGAAGTGCTATATTTCATTGTTATAAAATCTGAAGTCCATTAATTAATTAATTGTTTAAATTGTTAAGTCTATTATTTCATTGTTTTCAATTCTGCAGTCCGTTGATTGTTTTAAAATCTGAAGTCCATTCTTTAATTGTTTTAATTTATGAAACGTATTATCTCATTGTTTTATATTCTAAAGTCCATTATTTAATTGCTTGAAATCTGAATTCCTTTATTTACATGATTTAAATTCTGAATTCCATTAGTTGATTATTTTAAAATATGAAGTCCATTTAAATTTTAAACGATCGTTAAACTTCAAATTATCAAAATTTATAAAACAGTTATTCTCTCTTTTATTTACCTTCGAATTCGTTTGGGTACTTCATCTTCAGCTTTTGTATCATATACCCATTCTTGCCATTCTCAGTTATCTTTGTGTGTTTTCTAAGTTTTCGTCCACATACTTTTAGTATATTTATTTGAAGCAATTTTTGTTCAAGATATATTTTATACTCATACATCCCTCATATATACGCTTATTAGTGACTTTCGATATATAACAATAAGATACAATTGACAATTATAATAGTCAAATAATCAGTAATGGTAGTAAGATGGCTGATGGTTCCCGGTCATTGCTTTCACGCTAAAAGATAAGTTATATGGATTGTGATTACGGTCACTTTATACTTTCATATTTTTATATTTATCAAGGTATAAATTCTCGTTGTACAGGTGTCCACAATAGCTGTATAAAATGGTTTGAAATAATTATCCATCCTACAATTTTACAGAGTAATTAGTCTTTAGACGAAATTAAAATTGGAATATTAGCGGCAAGGATATGTATTTTCATTAGTTTTAGGTTAGATTAATTTACTCGTGTTTTCATTTTTGACATATGAGACAAGAATTTTAGCGTATAGTTGTGTCAATCTATCTAATTTGTGTGCCTAAAGAGATCGCGAGATATCTGCACGTGAACATTTGTGTGCGTGTGAGTGTTTTCTTCTTCAGTGCAGAAAACCAGAAATGTTTAATTATAAGGTGCCCATAGTATGAGGTTCAACCTATTACGGAAATAATAATTAACATAAATTATGGATTTCTTTAGTGCAATACTTTTTCTGGCAATAAAGGTATAGAGATAGCCTATCAGTAAACACTCAGTAATATGCACGATTTTGTTAAAATTTATGCCGATTCGTGAAGTGTTTTTCTTTTCAAACTACTGTATATCCAACCAGTTTCATACCTATCCCACTTTTATTTATCTTTACACATAAATTATATATCAGTAATATTTCAAACTTTATTTTCATCTTGACATTGTGAAATGTGGCTGGTACTTCCCCTATTTTTGTTTCAATTTAAGCCATTTGTATCCCTTTATTTCGTTCCAGTCTGGTATCGTTTCATGCAGTTGATTTTGTGGGGAGGACTTTGGATTTTTTCTGTATATGTAAATTATGATAACTCTAATCTGATGAACTCCTTATCTACATTGTTCACAGCGCATTAATTTAGGGTGCAATGGAAAGTTTGTATGCATGCATTTATTGTTGCCTACAACTGAGTAATATAATAATTATAGGAAATAAAATACATGAGTGAGATCAAAAAGGTCCATAGTTGTGGATAGGTATAATAACTCCAAACATAAGAATATCATTCACTTAACCTGACAAGTCAGTGGAAAATCAAAGACTAAAACGTAGATGCACCCCACCCCACAAATTTATACATGCATTTTTCATGTCTATGCTCAAGGCTATGTTCACAAATCGTGATGCTCACAGTGAAACACAAGCCCTTTTCCGAGGTGATAACTTTGAAAACATTATTTACCTAATAAATTCATTCAATATAAATGTGTTGTCATCCAGGCAGTTTTTGAGATGTTCTTCTTGCCTTGAAACAACATGTCTGCTGCTATAAGTATTTAGTCTGCTTTCTAATCGACTTTCGATATGTCTCTGCTTTCATGCTGTGCCGTGACTACATGAGGTGTACATGCCTCACGTCAATTTAAAAAACGACACAAACCGGAAAGATCTAATTCACAAATATATCCATATCTTTAATTATTACACTATACTAGCTCAGAAAGTCACACCATACCCTTAAATTAAGAAATTTGCCACGTGCAAATTTATTAAACTGTTCCCTGACACGTCAATGGGACGATGGGCTTCTGTACACACAGGGCCTCATCAGCAAACAAAGAGCTAAGATTTAGCCCTTCAAAGTTAGTTTCGTTCGGTCAGAATGACGTGACTTGGGGAGATTCACGCATACCGAGAGATTTGTCAAGATCTGTACAATTGATTGTTGGCAATAGGTGTCGCCAACCCCTTGTTTCTTTTCTTCTATTTTTTTTTTTTTTTTTTTTTGGTTTCTTCTGTCAAAAATACACCATCAATATCGTCAAGATCATCGTTGCAATTTTGTGTATAACTGATAAATGAGAATACGTTTAATGTGCAATTTACAGGTGTTACAATGTAGATATTATTCCATTCCAAAGCGGAAAGTGCGTGCCCTTCATCTGCATGTAAGTGGTTTCAAAGTGGGTAATGCATACCCTTCTTTCCAAAGTACTGGTTCTAGAGAGGACAAAGCGTACCCGTCTTGTGTATTCATTAATACAGTACAACAATACAACTTATTTAATCAGTATTTCAGGCTACTGGCCCGTAGTACATGCAAGACATATTAATATGATGATGTAACAAAGCAACACAAACAACCGATAATGTAACTACATATGCACCATGCTAACTACATTCAATTTGTCTTCTTATGACGGCATGGTGCAGAGAGGTAGCCAGACGATTCGATACATTAGGTTTGAGGCGGGCATGAAATAAACAAACTTAATGAATGATCTTATGTTAAGTCATCTTTGATGTAAATACTTTTCTCTGAGATCCATGCTAAAGGAAAATAATGATCATCTTTAATCATCTCACAAACTGAGCAGACTCTACGATTCAGACCACGACATAGACCTGTCAGAATCATCAAAGAATGACTGAAACATCTAGAACTAAGAACTGTATTTCTATTTTATACAGATGTGCAGGATTCGACAAAGATTTAAATCATCTGAAACTTCCTTGCGTTGATCCCATAAAGTTATTATGCTATTTTTATTTCTCACAATCGTTAGATCATTGTTAAACCCATATGAATTTAGCAATTTCGTGACGTGTGTTTCCAATGTAATACGATTAGCAATGTCTTTACGTTTGTGTATTGCCATGTAATCCGATTATCCTTTACGCATGTTGCACATGGAATGCGATTAGCATTTCTTCACGTGTAACGTGGGCAAAAGCGTACTTACTCGTCTTGTATGTATATTAAGCATATTTACTCGTCTTGTGTGTATATTAAGCGTATTTACTTGTCTTGATATATATATATATATATATATATATATATATATATATATATATATATATATATATATATATATATACCAAGACAAGTAAATACGCTTAATATATACAGTGCATGTACATATATATATATATATATATATATATATATATATATATATAAAGCGTATTTACTGGCCTTGAGCATGATTATAACACATTGTTTAGGAGTTAAAAAATAAAATGACACAATTCTCATGATTTATTAGTGTTTCAATGAAAAAGACCGAAGTACGTGAATTTCTGCCCAATCAGTATCTTTTCATTCTTATAGAATAAAAGTGTTTATACCATGAAAAGAACTCATCAAATTCATCCTTATAACCTGACAGGAAGGCATAAAAAGTGCCATTCAGTACTCCAAGTTAAATACAATGCAATTATATAACATTATATACAATTTTTATTATCTCATTGTCATTGCTACATATTTTACCTTCCATGAAAGAAAACAAAGACAGTTTTTATTATCTGAATTTATGTGCGTTTATATTAAAATATCAATTCAGGGCTAGATTGGCCTCGACTTCCGTTCGGTTCATTAGAAAATTCACGAGGCTCACTATGCTACTCATTGGTATATTGAGTATTGGTATGTTGAGTAATGGTATTTGAGTATAGGTATGTTAAGAATTGGTATGTTGAGTATTGGTATGTTGAGCATTTGTATATTGAGTATTGGTATGTTGAGTACTGGTATTTGAGTATAGGTATGTTGAGTATTGGTATGTTGAGTATTGGTATTTGAGTATTGGTATTTGAGTATTGGTATTTGAGTATAAGTATGCTGAGCATTGGCATGTTGAGTATTGGTATGTTGAGTATAGGTATGTTGAATATTGGTATTTGAGTATAGGTATGTTGAGCATTTGCATATTGAGTATTTGTATGTTGAGTATTGGTATGTTGAGTATTGGTATTTGAGTATAGGTATGTTGAGTATTTGTATGTTGAGTATTGTTATGTTAAGCATTGGTATGTTGAGTATTGGTATGTTAAGCATTGGTATGTTGAGTATTGGTATGTTAAGCATTGGTATGTTGAGTATTGGTATGTTAAGCATTGGTATGTTGAGTATTGGTTTGTTGAGCATTGGTATGTTGATTATTGGTTTGTTGAGCATTGGTATTTTGAGTATGAGGATCCTAAAGATCTACATCTAAATATTTTTTTAAAAATTTTATGGTATCACTGATAGTATTGTCAGTGTCACTGTGGTCATTGAGGTCGTGTATCACTCTTTTTTTTAAAAGAATACCAGCCCAATACATTTTGAACACAACACATGCCGTTGGACCCTATAGTGACCTGTGTAATAGTCTCTAGAGTTGAATGAATGCAGCCTATTTTCCCAACGTGATTGATGAAAGGTCAGGCTGTCCAGGCTGGGAAGTACTGTTACTTCTTCCTCCGTTTCAGGTGTTGATTGCTACATCCAACGGTTCAGGCAAAATGAATTTGTCTAAAGCAGCGTTTGTTAAATCATAATCCACAAGGTTTCGTAAAGTATTATGAAATGAGAGTCAGTCAAGGATTATGCATTTCATTTGTGGAAGGTATTCCTCGTGAAGACGACGTTGTCATATCTGACGCTAGTCATATGCATTGCGTCATTTATACGATTAAAATTGATTTCAACAAAGCGAAGCGCATCGCACCATATGTCTCAATGCTCAATGTGTGTTATGTTTAAGATGTTTCTACTAATTAAACAGTTAGGAACATCCAGGCTGAATTATACTATGACGATGACACTTTTTGCAGCATGTATGTTTATTAACTTATTTAAAACCTAACACCCTTAATTATTTGAGATTTCATCGAATTTACGCCAAGATTAATGCCATGGAGTGTATTTATTTCTTTAAGCTTCATCTCCTCGTTTATCTCTAAGAAGAAGAGAAAAAAACATCAGAACTTTATTCATTTCCTTCCTACCGGACAGCTTGAACAACAGGATTTTTTTTTTCAATCTCATCTCTCTGTCCAACTGATTTTTGCAGTGTATGCCATCCGTCATGAAAATTTGAACATGAGGTTTTCAGTATGTTAGAAGCCAGCCTCAAAGAAGTTTTGCGATGGTTTTCTGTATGTTAGAAGCCAGTCTCAAAGAAGTTTTGCGATGGTTTTCTTTGACAACACGTTACTTACTACAAAGAATCATTTAGATTCTTGATTGAACGCGTCCTTTGTTTCGAAAAGCGAGAATTGATATCCAAAGTAAGAAATAAAAAAATTATTTTCAAACCGTATTATCAAAGACAATATCAAAGAATTAATGAAACCATCGTTGACTCGCATGGTACGTAAACAATATTTTGTGTAGTTTTATCATCAATGAAAGTCTTGGGTTCCCTTTAGAATGTTTACTGACTTTGTTCCGGACGTGACTTTCTAAGCAAAAATAAAAATAAACAATAGAACTTTGGTTTGGTGGTCATTGTGACGATCTGATGAATTTAACTCAGAAATGTAGTGTCCATCAATGTTCCATCATTCCTATCATGTTTAAATTTGTATTTTTATTTAAATTTGAGAACATGAAGAAAAGGGACTGAAAATTTGAAATTTTAAATTTTAATACTGGGGTGGGTGGTTTTAAATTCAGTTTAATGCTGTTTCTTTATCTCCAACGATCAATCGATTGATCTTTTCTTCAATATTGTTTTGGGGGTGATGTATTTTACGTAAGTCTGTCTCGTCAAGGATGACCTTTCCACGACTGCGTATCGAACCTTATGGATGTTTTCATTTACGTAAGCGCTATAGAATATAAAGGTTTCTTAAAAATTCATCTTTGACTTATCAACGAAGAGCAAAAGTGGAAGATTGAAAGGGGCTATGTATTAAGGAACAGTCGAGCACTTCCTTAGGCAGGTAGAAGGGTGAACTGACATCCAAATTATATATTCATCTAAAGAAGTAGAATCTATCTTGACACGAAAAAATACTCCTAACAAATGGGCATAAGGAAGAAATGAAGAGAAAGAGAGAAGAACGTATTCAATGGGAAGAAGAGAAAAGACTAAGTCAAAGGCATCAACAGCGGAAGCTGCATCAAGCCAAGGAGGAACATCAACATATGTTCCACAAATGCGGGAGTAACAATGATTACAGCAGCAGAAGCAGTGTGAAGAAAGCGTCGTATTTCTAGGAACGAGACTTACGAAAATGAGACTGAGCGGATTTAATTTAATATTTCTGTTCCACATTGAGACAGAAAAAAATGGAGCCAGAAAAGTGCAGCCTATGAAACCATGACCCAATAGGTGCGGCAACTAAAAATATGATAAAAACAGCCTTTGAGGGCTGAACCAAAGAGCCTTTTCAGGGCCACCAATATATCCTAACATAGCAAAACTGCGCAGATATTGAGAAAAACGCTGTTTTATGTTTGTTGTTGTTTTAATTCTTTATGATAATCTTTAATACAAAACTTATATCCATCTTTTTTCTTTTGTTGTGTGACAGTTTTAAGTGTGAGCGAGCGATTGTATATTTGTATGGCTGTGTGAGCACTCATACTGATTTGGTCTATCATTGAAGAGTTGCATTTTGTCTGTTCTAGGTGTTTCTCTTTTTTACTCTACCTCATACATTATATCGCCTTTGAAGCTCTGTATTTTTAGTAGGTGCTGGTGTTTCTGAGCAGGCACGCTGGTTAATAACATTGTGTAATAGTATGTAGATATGGGTGTTGTCAGTCACTGAGGGTGTTGGTTAGGGTGTTAGGTATTTGTAGAGATCCTACAGATCTTCAATTTCCCGTGATTGATAATGCCAATTCATATTCATCCTATCACCATTTTATCATTACATTCACGTATGGCCCCATGTTGCTCCAATCTAAGATGGAGAGAGAGAGAGAGAGAGAGAGAGAGAGAGAGAGAGAGAGAGAGAGAGAGAGAGAGAGAGAGAGAGAGAGATAGAGAGAGACAGGGACAGAGAGAGAGATTCAGAGAGAGACATACATACAGACAGACACAGACAGAGAGACAGGCAGACAGAGTCAGAGAGACAGACATATAGACAGAAACACAGGGCGGGGCAGATAGACCTAAGGGTCCTATATTTTACTTGTAACTAATACTAAGTCATTACTAAGCTTGAGTGCCTTTACAGAAAGTTTTCCATAGTATTATCATGCATGCACCTCTTCCTCTATGAGGAATATTTTGAATTATATATTAAAACAAGGCTGGGTAGGGAAGGATGAGAAGTGGGAGAGACAGAATAGGTGGGGCATAAGTATCAGACATTACGACTCTAACAGGCGGATGGGTGGCAGGTGGCGCCCACCACTCCATTCATTCAGCTTCTAAATCAGCAATATAAAATTTAATGATGTTTATGTCATAATATGCATAAACTGTTCTAGTGATGTTTTAGCAGTTAAAAGATTGCATTACTAATGGATCCACTATGCACGCCTCATGACGAACGATGAACGTCGCACTTCCAACACAGGGCCGTATCATAAATTTGCATATTCGTTAGAGTAGGTAAATAAAGAGGGGGATATTGTAAATTTAAAATACTTACCAATGCAAATTTTTCCATTGCCATAGTAACCTTCCTTACATTTACATTTGTATGATTTCCTTGTATCAATACATATGGCGTCTTTATGACAGGAATGGGTCCCTTTTTCACATTCGTTACCTGCATAATAATAATAATAATAATAATAATAATAATAATAATAATAATAATAATAAATCAAGAAACTTCTTAATTATACTTATAATATATACGTGTTCCGCATCATTTAGTAAATCTTCTGTGAGAATTAATAAAAGTGTAAATTCATCATTATAATCCATGTAGTAAGACCTACGATAGAATTCCCATTTCATTATAATCCTTGCAATATGGCATACGATAGAATTCCCATTTCATCCTTATAATCCATGCAGTTAGGCCTATGATAGAATTCAAATTTTATTATAATTCTTGCAATATGGCCTACGATAGAATGCCCTTTTCATCATTATAGTCCATGCAGTAAGGCCTACGATAGAAAGATTTTCAAAGATAAAAATGTGATCGTGACAGACCCAGAAGATAAGATGGATACGTGGCTAGTTACCGATTGGTATGTATCAATGAACCAATACTTTGTTCTAATTTATGACTGTGACAATCTTGATGACGTAATACAAGACATTTTCTTAATAAAGCAATTCCTAATTTCAGACCTGGTATCGGTGATTCTGCAAACTTGCAACTCGGGTAGGTGTGGGTGTGGGTTTATTTTGTAGCAAGGGAAAAAAAGCAATTAATATAATGTCTGTGAAGAATCACTCTATTCCTCAAATGCAATTAGATATTGTTGATACTTTGAAAGACAACACACGAAACAAACTTTTGATGAAGTCAGATTTCCTTTGCAGTTCAAGATACTGACGTTCCCGAAAGCTGATGTGTTTACATTAACAATCTAATACCCTCTTGTCATCATACACATATCACGATACTTTGCTGATGTGTTTACATTATCAATCTAAAACTACTTGTCATCATACACATATCACGATACTTTGCTGATGTGTTTACATTATCAATCTAAAACCCTCTTATCATCATACACATATCACGATACTTTGCTTATGTGTTTACTTTATCAATATAAAACCACTTGTCATCATACACATACCACGATACTTTGCTGATGTGTTTACATTATCAATCTAAAACCCTCTTGTCATCATCCACATATCATGATACCAAAAACCCTCTTGTCATCATCCACATATCACGATACCAAAAACCCTCTTGTCATCATACACATATCACGATACTTTGCTGATGTGTTTACATTATCAATCTAAAACCACTTGTCATCATACACATACCACGATACTTTGCTGATGTGTTTACATTATCAATCTAAAACCCTCTTGTCATCATACACATATCACGATACTTTGCTGATGTGTTTACATTATCACTCTAAAGCCACTTGTCGTCATACACATATCACGATACCTTGTTCATTGTGATGCTGTATGCATAGCGATTGCATTATTGAGTAAGCAATCATTGTACATTTCAGACTGTATATTAGTTTTAAACACGCCTTTTTACCACGTTATTTTAAACACATTGTCCATGGAATAGTTACTAGTTTTATATTAAACACTTTGTCCATGGGATAGTTACTAGTTTTATATTAAACACATTGTCCATGGAATAGTTATTAGTTTTATATTAAACACATTGTCCATGGAATAGTTACTAATGTCATATTAAACACATTGTCCGTGGAATAGTTACTAATGTCATATTAAACACATTGTCCATGGAATAGTTACTAATGTCATATTAAACACATTGTCCATGGAATAGTTACTAATGTCATATTAAACACATTGTCCATGGGATAGTTACTAGTTTTATATTAAACACATTGTCCATGGAATAGTTACTAATGTCATATTAAACACATTATCCATGGAATAGTTACTAGTTTTATATTAAACACATTGTCCATGGGATAGTTACTAGTTTTATATTAAACACATTATCCATGGAATAGTTACTAATGTCATATTAAACACATTGTCCGTGGAATAGTTACTAATGTCATATTAAACACATTGTCCATGGAATAGTTACTAATGTCATATTAAACACATTGTCCATGGAATAGTTATTAGTTTTATATGAAACACATTGTCCATGGAATAGTTACTAGTTTTATATTAAACACATTGTCCATGGGATAGTAACTAGTTTTATATTAAACACATTGTCCATGGAATAGTTACTAATGTCATATTAAACACATTGTCCCAAAGGATAGTTACTAGTGTCATATCAAACACATTGTTTATGAGATAGTTACTAGTCAAATGCATTATCCATGGGATAGTTACTAATGTCATATTAAATGCATTATCCATGGGATAGTTACTAGTGTCTTATCAAATAAATTGTCTATACAATAGTTACTAGTGTCATATTAAACGCATTAACCATGCAATAATTGATAATGACTTATTAAATACATTGTCCATCCGATAGGTACTAGTGTCATATTAAATGCATTTTGCATGGAAAAGGTATGAATGTCTTATTAAACACATTGTCGTTGTGAGAGGTACTAGTGTCTTGTTAAATACATTATCCTTGTGAGAGTTACTAGTTTCTGATTAAACAAAGTATCGTTGTGATAGCTACTATCATCATTTTTAATACATTGTCGTTGTGATATTTACTAGTATTATATTAAACACATTGTCCATGAGAGTTACTAGTATCCTACTGTATACGTTGTCCATAGGGTAGTTACTAAGTGTCATTTTAAATACAATGTCCATGGGATTGTTACTAGTGTCAGAGACTTTCATGCCATCTTTTATGTCTCAGTACCATTCGCCTGCCTTGACATCAACGAACACCGAATATATATCAGCCCTGATTAGTGTCTTTAATATATTTATTTTTATTTTTCCAGGAACTTCTAAGATCATCCTTTTGGTGATTTCAACCACAGCAAGCCCATAATTAAAATACTTAGTTTGATCTTTCTTTTTAGACTGACTAATGCAAAGATATCATCTATTATCGTCCTCCTAGAAAATGATTCATCTTTCCTAGCCTTAAAGAAGTTGCTTCCCTTTGGACATAATTTATTTGTAGTCCTTTCCTGAGATTTTCCATCTGTTTCCAAATACAGCTTTATCCTTTAATACAAAGAAGACTTTCTCAAAAGCATTGGTAGCTTTTGGGCTCAAACTTGCATTCAGTTCAAAGTATGTCTTCAGCCACCGTTATTGTTCAAACAAAACAAATCTTTGTATCTGTCTTTCAGTTTAATATCTATTGGCATGTAAAGCTTCATGTTACCAACGTAAGGTATGACCTATATCTCTTTCTTGTTCAGTGGACACAATATTTTGGTGCAGTGAAACTAGAACCCTTAAAAAAATTCATCAGTTTAATTTGCAAGGGAAATAAATCAGTTACGTTTGATACAAGATTTTCTAGATGAAGGGGATAGCCCTTGAAATGGTCAGGTAACTTTGTTGGGTATCTTCAAGTCTACCTTTAAGGTTCACTCTTTGTCACTAACATATTTAACTACTTTTTTTTCTAACATAATGTGTTCCTCATTTTCTAATCGAATGAGTGACCCCAGCGAGTGTTCTAAGGCGCAAGCCTTCACAGGTCACTCACTCATCCCATGTCGGTCCGCGTGAGTTGAAGTCTAGGCTAGATAAACGTAGGTAAGTGAGAAAGCTTGCCAGTAGCTTCCCGTGGGTCAATGGCTATTTACGGAGTTTTCAATGATTCTTCCTCCACCAAAGATACTGGCCACAGTATATATAGCATATTATGCGCAGAATGGTGGCGTTAAACTCCACAAATACAGACCTAATCATCGAATGAGTTTAACCGGCATATATTAGCTCATCGGTCAACCATATACATTGTTGAGATGGTGTATGTTCATAATATATGACTTTGATCTTAACCTTTCATAATCGCCATTGCATTTTTGCTTCCATTATGAATATATTATTCATTATTTGCCTATTTAGGTGGCATCACTTTGAGACCACATCTGCATCCACTCTCAATCATACTAATACCAACCTCTGCATCCACTCTCTATCATACTAATACCAACCTCCACGTCCACTCTCAATCATACTAATACCAACCTCTACATCCACTCTCAATCATACTAATACCAACCTCCACATCCACTCTCAATCATACTAATACCAACCTCCACATCCACTCTCAATCATTCTAATACCAACCTCCACATCCACTCTCAATCATTCTAATACCAACCTCTACATCCACTCTCAATCATACTAATACCAACCTCTACATCCACTCTCAATCATACTAATACCAACTGCTACATCCACCCTCAATCATACTAATACCAACCTCTATGATTCACTCTCAATCATACTAATACCAACCTCTATAATCCACTCTCAAACATCACAAATGTATCATTCTTTATGCAAAGATTAAGCTATTCACGTGATATTTTTAAATTGGCATCATTAACTCAGCCAGGTACACTGTATCAGTCGGCAATGTCAAACTCATTTGTGTGTCATATATACATTCCTCTTGAAATATGCCACACAGCATTAGTATGTCCCATTGAAATGTGCATTGTAACATAAAAATATGCCCCCATTGAAATATACTATATAACATAAATATGTCCGATTGAAATATTCCATATAGCAGTAATATTTCCCATTTAAATAGCAGTCGTGAAGATCGCCTAGTATGTTCAATTTTAAGTGTGACGTCACACCAAGAAAACCCTGGTGATCGTTATTCGATATGTTACAGTCACTCAGACTTGAGAACAACTTTTCGTTTGGTGGTAAAATTATTTCAATGAATCTATTGAAATTAACCATGTATTAATACGGTTAAATGTCTTTACCAAAACGTTTAGATTTCAAAGCACTAACTCTTTCCTCGTCTCAACAACGCTGCATGATTTAAATTTCAAGAAGCTGTTAAAGTGACCACCCATTGAACAGAAAGCTCACTGCTATTTATGAGCCTTCATTGTATCTAGTATGAAATACGTGCTGAATGAAATGTAATTGGCATTACTATTCCGTGTGATTTTATCTTCATCATCTGGATCATTGTACATTGATGAACCGATGACTGTAATAACCGGAGAATATGTAAATTAACAGTAGCATGCATTCTGGGAATCTAAAAATTAAATTAAAATCTTCATGGGCAGAACCTCTTTAATTTCTTGATAACGGAGGGAAAACTTTGTTTTTCAATACTTTATTATTACAGATATGAATCTACTCGATCAGTTCAAATGTTTTTCATCGTCGATTGTTGTATTTTTAAGCCCGGTGTGAACTAGCTCAGGTTCGCTTCCCAGGAGTTATAAAACAACTGTATGCAATCAGTCACTCTGTAAAATAGTGGCTGGTACAAATACATACAGAAACCTTCCAAGATTTAAATTAATAGATTAATATTTTCAGTCGTATTTGAATACCAGTGGTGGAGTCACTGATTCAAATTTCAATCTTGTCATCAAATGTGGGAAGATAATACCGTTGCAGGTTCTCAAACGAAAATTATAAAGATTCAGCACAATACAGATTAAGCATACTAAACTAGAGGGGTTGACTATGTGTACCCGTTACATTACTCCGTTTAATTAAATTTGGAGCTTGGGTGGTAGTACTAAAATTAGAACAAGGACATTAAGGGGTAATAACTCCTGTAAATAACGATATAAAATGCTGGACATCAAATATGAACTTTTTAATTTTATATTTTCGTCGATATCATACAAACTTGTAAATGAGAGTACTTAGTTCAACAAGTACATATTCAGATGGATTCGATAATGGTAATAAAAGGTATGAAATATTTGAGAAAACGTTTTTGCTTTAGTTATATTACAAAAATTCAATTTTTATTTCCTTTTTTTTTTGTTGGATAGTTAGGAATGTTGAAAAGTTGAAAACGTAACTCTGAAGAAAACATTAATTACATTCTTGGCTAGGTATATATTTAGGACCTAATTTTAAGTTGCTGCCTGTTCTGCTTTCAAATGACATTGCTGTTGTTGGTTTGTTTCTGGTTTTTGATGTTAAGAGTGGTTTTTTGTGTGTGTGCTTTTTTCTATATTTAAACTATAACCTGCAAAGTTTGTGTCTTACTAAACCAAAGATCACATATGCTTTTCTGAACCAGCAAGAGTAAGTGATATATGATCTGCATATTAAAAAATATTACTGTTTAACTTATTATATGATTCACATTCTCCTCACACAAACTGAAAATATTTAGCGTTATCTTATGGACACCCACTTTTAACTGAAATCTTTTAGATACCATTTAGATTGTAGTTATGTATTATTTCATGCAGTATACATGTTTATTCCCTTTTATAAATTAATGTTCTAATTATTAAATTTGATTAATAATATACGGACTTCCATGCAATATAATCAAATTATTTTAAAACGGGGCAGATGATGAAGTGTATGCTTTCTGTTGGAAAACATCAGATCATATAAATTCTTATTGTATCTTCATTCCAAAAGCTTGTTGATTTTCGTGTACGACTGTAACGGATTCAATTCTCGGTCAAGCTGTCAGAGCGTACCTGTCATTAAGGTTGAAATCTTTCTTCTTACTTACTATACAACAGGTGAGTTACGTTTCATATTTGAATATAGTGGACTCATGTTCAGTTTCGTATTATATAGCAATGTTGTAATGTAAGTTCACGTTGGTGTTTCATTTTCATCAATTACTTCCATAATGCAACGTAATAATTGGTTTATGTAGCGTGGTTATGGGTAAAACGTATTGTTATATTAGTCATAAGTATGGATATGCGTAACCACACGCCTGAATATAGTTTATTTTACTCTAATGACTAATAATTAATCGGATGTTGTTTTATTATTAGATTTGACAAAACATGTTTTGGTTTCATCAACAGTACCTATATATGTTGTTCATGTATTGTTGGTATTCGTACGTATTGGAGTGCTTGTAGTATGTATCAGCTAAAGCACTTGAGTGAATCGTAGAAAGCATCTGTATTTACTAATTTATGTAGCTGGGCGGCAATGATGAGCTATTCGGAGTGTCTAGGAATGAAGTAACTGGCAGTAAACTTCACGATGTAGCTACGTGGTATTCACCTGAGAAAGATGGGTGAATGGTTACAATTTAACCCATCCACCGTTGTGCAAGAGAGAAAAGTGTCACCAGTTGGATCGATAAAGGAGATTATAATTCTGAGGGTATAACGTTAATAAGACTGATATTTATGTGATCATTAGTCATATGGAAAGTTTAAAAAAGTAATGATTGACTACTTATGTTTTGTAAATGTAGTCAAAGCAGTGTCTATTTTAATGGTAGCCTCGATTTCATCTGTTCACTATCACTGATAGCTTGAAATCACACACTTTCCAACAATACACTATCCAACAATCGAAGGTATCTTTTGAAAAAGAAACATATTGCAATCGAAGGTATCTTTTGAAAAAAAAAACATATAGCAATCGAAGGTATCTTTTGAAAAAAAGAAACATATAGCAATCGAAGGTATCTTTTGAAAAAAAGAAACATATAGCAATTTTCCATTTCATAAATGGAATGGTAATTTGTTCATCGTACTACACTTAAACACTGACGGACATTGCAACCTCGAAATAAAAATGAGTAATGTCAACAAGGAAATGGCTACAGGAGGTGACGACTATGGTGGCGCTCAACAGTTTCATATCTTAAATAGGATTAGATTTTTAAAGAAAACAATTCCCCGGTTTTGCGCGCTGGTAACACTGGCTATACAATAAAATACATTGTAACTTTTTATATATTTGGTATTTTTCAAAGAACTTTTAATTCCTTTATTTTAGTGTATGTCTGATGTGTGTAGCATGAGTTATATAGCATACATCTCGGCCTTACTTCAGATATGCACCTCTTAAAACAAACTTCTAGTTCCGCTTTGTCATTTGCACTTCCTTGACTTCAGAAGTAAATTTGAAACAAGGAGCCGTTAACTTTTTTACATTTGAAATATTTGGTAATTTATTATGTGCACTTTCAGAATCTGGTGTTGTGTAGTTTGGCAAAATTCATTTTCTATTTTAATAACATGCTGGAGATAGTGTACTTTAGACTAATGCATGCTGAATTTTTGAAGTCAAGTTATTAAGCTATGTGCTTAGATAATTTAAAATTTCCACAAGTATAAAATCCAAAGAATGTTCAGCCCCAGTACACGAAAGTAACAAACAGGTACGCCAGCATTCTCTCCTTTGTGCATGTTGCAAATGTAAACAACTTCACCTTAAACCCGTCATTATCTCAGTTCATAAAATCTATGAGGCGCCCCTAACAAAGCACCGTTGTTGAATATCTGGATTACAATACAAAAGCTACAATCACTCTAAGGAAACAACTACAACGTGCATATTAACAACTCGAACAAGGAATCGGTGAGATTTGATAGCCAAAGTTTTTCTGTCTTTCATAGTGAGTTTTACAGCCTTTGTCTGATAAAACCTGAATATCACGGTGTTGTACAGCCTTTACCTGCTAAGACCTCTATTTCATTGTGAGATGTAACGACTTTGCCTGCTAAGACCTCGATTTCATTGTGAGATGTAACGACTTTGCCTGCTAAGACCTCGATTTCATTGTGAGATGTAACGACTTTGCCTGTTAAGACCTCGATTTCATTGTGCGTATGTCAGTCTTTGCCTGCTAAGACTTCTATATCATTAACATTGAGTTTTACAGCCTTTGCCTGCTAAGACCTCTATGCCATAGTGAGTTTTACAGCCTTTGCCTGCTAAGACCTTTGTTTTATAGTGAATTTTACAGCCTTTGCCTGACAAGACCTGTATTTCATAGTGAGTTTCACAGCCTTTGCCTGCTAAGACCTGTTTCATAGAGAGTTTTACAGCCTTTGCCTGATTAAATATGTATTGCAAAACGAAAATTCAAACGACACTTACAATGGTGAGAATTAAATTCCAAATAATACTACATGTCCTTTCACAAGTCCACAAACTAGAATTTCCGATCGACCTCCAATAGCCTTGAATGTCCTGATATAACACAAAGATGCAATTCAGAATGTTTTTTAATGAGTTCACAAGACTAAAAAGTGATCTATTATTCCGAAAGTGCAGTAATTCAAATAAATATGCAAAATGTATGTATTAATTCCTCTCGAATCACATCTGATTTTAAAAAAAAATTAAAATTCTGATGAAAATGGAATCCCACAGACTGACCTAAAACAAGAATAAATTATTTGCTTCTCAAATCCCTATATATACACATTTTCGCTTGAGCAATAACGTAAATGAACGTGCTTCAAAGGAAAACCCCAGTATAATTATAAACAAGACTGGCATTGAACTCAAATGCAATGTAAACAATTTATGTTCACAACATAAAAGCGCAGACAAAAGTTATTTATGTAAACAAACAATTATAGACAATAGATAATGACACATTATAAATTAAATATGAATAACAATGCAATCAATACAGCAATTTCCATAGACTAAATAAGAATTGTGACGACGACGACGAAACTTATAACCTTTACTAGACTTTTCTTTAAGTATAGCAAATTAACACAGCAACAGTAATTATTGGATAAAAATGAAAAAGTAAGTCTAGCAGATAAATATTATTCATTCAAACACGAGTGCAGCACGGCTTATATTTTTCCTGTTTTTCGTTGGATAAATAACATAATGGTAACGTAATGTAAGTACGTAATGCGTTACAAGCCGAAAAGATACCTATTTGGAGCACACCTTTGTACTGAAATTACCGCGAGCAACATTTAACCCGAGAACAAACGTTCATGGAAAGGAATTCGAAAGCTAAGCCCAGATTCATTGATTCACCGGGTAGTTATCCTGTTCAGTTTGAAATGAAAGCAACTGGTAGACAAGATAGAATGCTTGCAAAATTATAACCTTTGTTTAGAGTTAATAATTACTACATTTTCATGACATATCCAGATTTGTTGTTACGTTTTTCAGCTAGCATAGAGAGCATTCAAGAAGGCGTTTTGAATGATAAAACGAGAAAGTTACTATCATAGTAGGAAATTCGCGAACAGCTAATACTGAAATTGTACAGTCTAAAGTAAAAAGAAAGAACTGTAAAACGCTAAAAGAGTTTCAGATTCAAATATATCAGTATCCGCTGCATCCTTAAACGTTTAGAAAATCTTCTTTTAGCACAAAACTTCTTCTAAAGTAACGGATTGTACTAATCAGAACAACTAACTTTGAAACATTTGCCGCAAGTACGATGAAATAACTTGTGAATCTAGTGCGCAATCAGTAAGTGACAGGCACGGATATGATTTTGTTTTCTATTATGACTGCATCATCAAAATAATACACAATACAATTTTAGCGGACCTCAAACTTAAGTCTCCAAAAATGAGTTTAAAAGGAGTTTTCATACTGTGCAAATAATTGGAGAAATTGGTCGAGAACTGTTGTGTAGCTCAGCGATAGAAAGAATTAAATTTTGACTTATATTTAAGGTTTTATTATATGGTATATTCCCAGTCCCGGATTACCCATTAGGCAGAGTAGGCAACTGCCTATGGGCCCCGCGACTTTTATGGGCCCCATCAGGGGCCCCCAGGGGCCCCTATGAGACCGTGACCGTGGGTCTGGGGCCCCAAAAGTTTGACTGCCTATGGGCCTCCACGGTGCTTAATCCGGCGCTGTATATTCCAATGGGTTTTTAATTCAAATAACAAACTAAATTTGGCAACTAACGGAAGGAGCAACGAAACGAAAGATAAGTAAATAGCATAACTGAATACATTTGTGACAGAAATAAGCATTGCATCAGGTTCTGTATGTGAACTACACATGATAGCAGATTGTATGGTGGTGAGCGTAAGGTAGCTAACGAAGGGGAAAGAAATATTAGTTTGGATACGAAAAGAAAAGAAAAGAAAATGTCGATGATTAAAAATTTGATATTTATTGTTGTCTCTGATACACAGGAGAATAGTTATAGGCCCAGTATAAGTCAATTATGTTTTAATAAGTCTCTGATACTCAAGGGTAAAGTAGAGTCCTGTAATAAAAGATTTAAGAGAGAATTCTGGTGTCGTTTACATCATTGACAAATGTAAACTGTATTAAAACAACTATATTTAGGACGAAATAACAGGAAAAACTGTATATACCTTGAAATATGACAAAAGAAACATACTTTTAATAAGACTTGAATGATCTTTCTACTTCAAGGTATTGAAGCATGCGTACGGGAGGGAATATGTTTACGTTATCAACCAAACGATGGTTGTCTCACTAATGAGCAACCATTTTACATTTTGAATTTTAAATTTTGTTTGATCGCACCATTTATTCCTTTTCAAACTTTCTTGTCGCCTTTGTCCATCTTAAAAAAATCAGAAATTTGATTTTAACCCACACAAGTATCTAACTGGAACACCATTCAACACATTCATAAAGGTCTTGATGAAAATGGCAGCCATAACCTGACAAGTTGTTAATGAAGAATGGTATTTATGTTCGGTATTACATGCTGGACACTTAGCTTCAGGCAACGTGGTTCCACTGTACATATGCATGACGCTCTGAAACTACGATATTTTGTAAATTTCTGTAAATAATATGGAAGTTGAAATCAATATATGTTTAAAATTGTAAAATCGAATTTTCCTCCAGCATTATATCTGTCAAGTTGCCTAAACAAAGTCTCAATGTTCTAATGATTATTGGTCTTTATCGTTTAGCTTAAATTTTGGGACCCCTATATCCATACATGTCTTAGATCATAGAATTTAGTGCGGGGATGCATTCTGATGAGTACTTCACACCTATCGCATAGTAAATCACTGTGACCCATATCTCAACTTTCACTGACTTCGATAGAATGTTGTATTTATTTCGTATCATTAAACTAGATGACCGTACACATCTCTATTTGCGCCACACTCTTTCGACAAAACAAGGTCACTGTGATATCAGTTTAATATTTTAACTAATTTACGTTACGTTTTGCCCTTAAGCACATGACAAGTTTTTCACACCCAGTATACATATTGTTATACCGAAAATTATGAACGTTTTGATGGGTTACTGTTATTGTAGGGTTTAACGCCATTTTTCAGCACACGATAGGCTATACATTGCGGCCAGTTTTATTGATGGAGGAAGAACACGGGAAAGTACCCGGAAAGAACCACCGACCCACGAGAAGCTACTGGCAAGCTTTCTCACATAACGCATAGTAGACAGTTTAACATTAGCCGAATCTAAGACTCGAACCCACGCAGACAGAGGTGAGATGGCAGTGATCCGTAACGGAGAGCGCTTTAGACCACTCGGCCACTCGGGGCCCCTGTTTTGATGGGATTCATCTTGATAAGTAATAGGCTTGTCTTACAAATGTAGGCCACTGTGACCCATATTGTATATGTGACTAGCTTGTGTTTAGACTTGCGCTTCAAGTTATTTTTCAGTCACTGTATAGGTTATGATCACCAACTAAAATTTTTGATTGCATATGACGTATTATTGTCACACCCTTACAAAATAAGAAAATAAGATCACAATGACGCACATTTCAACTTTTACTAGCTTTGGTTGGTTATTTGCTCGAAGCCCATGACCACATATATTGTATGTGTCCTGAACGATTAATGTTGTACCCGGAATCATTACACTACTTAGTGAAAGATTACATCTTGATGAGCACTTCATCAGCATCAGAAAAGCAGGTTATTGAGAACAATATTTCATGCTTCTCTGAGGTTTATTTTTTTAATTTAAACTGTTCACTAAAACTAGTTCAAAGTAAATTCACTATTGAAAATGTTGGAATTCGCTGAAACCACATGCAAGATTGTCATAATAAAGCTGCTGATCATGAGGCCTACCAAAGTGTAACGACCCTGCCCTATGAAGTCGATAGAAAGATGGACCATTTGCACACTTAAAACATATTTAGTCTCTTTATCAATCCGACGCTCGAGCCAAGCATTCAATATTTAGGTACTGGGTCTCGAACTTTTTCCTTTCTTATATTTCTAGATTACGTGATCCAAAATCTACTGGCTTCCATTTTTCTTGACGTCAGATATCTAACGGTCATATGATACACACAAATAATGAATAAGGCTGCAGCGTATACACGCGTATAGAAAGCTCAGTTTAGTTTCGTTTTGTTTAAACATATTTTGTCTCATAAATTTGTAGATGGAGATTACTAGAGGTACAATACAGAAGGTAAAGGATTAGGAAGAAAGCCAGTGGCATACAACGTTCTTCTCCATTTAATTTAGTTCACTGCCTGGAAACATTTGCAAATTTGTCGACGTGTAAACGAACGTACGCGTAACTGTTATGAAGTAACTGCTCAAATTAAACGATATATTTCTACATCTTAAACTCGATTGTTTGGTAGGATAGAGATGCTATTCTTGTCTTGAAAAGAAACATTTTCCGCATCGAATGCAGCATAACTAGGAAAATGCCAATGGTGACGAGATTGGCTGTAACTCACATTATACAACCCCACATATCAGGTTGATTTACTGAGAATGTCGATACAACTTTTTAAAACTACATTATTTACCGCTGAAAAAGTCTTAAAACAGAACAGTTGATAGTAAGATTTTATTTTAAAGAAGCATCGTTTCAAGTTTGTAAGCCACACATAAATTTAATTATAGATGCAGCAAAAGTATCAGATGTGCATTCGCATAGACTTTCATCTGCATTTATCTGCTTATTATTATCATGTACATGTAAAGTGTATCAGTGCGGTACGATACAACATCATAACGATCCTATATTCCAGAAATCAAATACAAAGAAAGACGTACATCCAATGAAACACAAGTACAGCAAAGCAAATACAGAGAAAGACGTACATCAAATATAACACATACAAGTTGTGACATGCATGACATGTACATTACAATATCGGTCAGCTGTCCAGTAAGGCAGCGTCTAAAGACTAGATATAAGAAAGGCTGAATTTATAATATTTCCAATTAAACGGTGTTTAAGATATAAATTTTGATGTTTCAGGTGTTAATTATAGGCATTAAAGACTGACAGCTGAATGTACTGCAGGCCTCCATCACCAGTTATACCTTCACGATTTTACGATGCCCAGTATCCGTCCAGGATTTATTTTGAACGGTTCGGTGATGGGAATCCGTCCAGGATTTATTTTGAACGGTTCGGTGATGGGAATCCGTCAAGGATTTGTTTTGAACGGTTCGGTGATGGGAATCCGTCAAGGATTTATTTTGAACGGTTCGGTGATGGGAATCCGTCAAGGATTTGTTGTCAAGGGGTTCGGATGGTTCGATTTGCATAAAAAGGCCAAGCTGAAACGTGCACTAAAGTCGACTGAACCTATTAAACCCCTTTTAAATCCGTTCCTGGTTATGCAAAAGCTATAGCCCCTTTATGTGTTACGGATATTTATCTTCATCACAGCTACCTAGATAGCGCACATAAATCATACTGAAATACAAATAATAAAAAAAAAATAAAGAAAACAAATTGAATGATTTTCTGCAAATATATAAATATATTATGCTGTTTCGTGTCTGTTGGTCTGCAGGGCCGAGAAGAGGGGTCAGGCAACCGGGGATATATCCCCAGAACCCGGACCTGTAAGGATGCCCGGGCCGAACAATACGTTTTAATTTTATAAAAGAAAAAATTTTTGAACAAGAATTGGGAGAAGCCCAAGTGTTTCTTATCCCCGGGCCAGTAATCGCTGTCTTTAGCATTGTTGGTCTGTCGTATAACTATATGCTTATGACCCAACCCTGCCCCCATAATTACTTGGTACTTATAAATTAGCCAAGGCAATCTTCAATGTAGTTAATGATTCATACCTAATTTGCTTCTGCCTGAGTGCTCCCGATCCATGTGTTATGTAATTTTCCGGTTCATAGATAGCAGTGTACCTGCCTTCCCTATTAAACCCAATTTGTTATGCTGTTGTACAGTTTATTGAAAATATGTAGGTTTTTTAAAAGAGCAATCGACTAGATTTAAGGGAAATCTCTTGAATAACAAAAGCAGCAACATCGTAACTCATAAATACACAAATCAACTTAAAATATCTCTCTCGTTTGTCGTTTGTTGTCTTAATCACACCCTTTCTTCACCATTCTAACTGTGATTACACGTCATTGCAAATTCCCACCATTTCCTCACCATTCTAACCGTAATTACACGTCATTGCAAATTCCCACCATTTCCTCACCATTCTAACCGTAATTACACGTCATTGCAAATTCCCACCCTTTCCTCACCATTCTAACCGTAATTACACGTCATTGCAAATTCCCACCATTTCCTCACCATTCTAACCGTAATTACACGTCATTGCGAATTCCCACAATTTCCTTTCCATATTAACTGCTATTACTCGAGATTGCAAATCCCTATCCTTTCCTCTGCATATTACAAATCCCTGTATCCCCATTTTTCTACTACCACAACAAAAAGTGACCCATGGGTCATAATGCAAACAAAAGTCACATATATAGCGTGGCTTTATGCAATAATTGCATGCACAAAGTTTGGTCATAAAATATTCGAAAATGTCATTATAATTGCCATTTTTGTATCTTTGACCAGAAGACCCGTGGGTAGGGGTCATAGATTACACGCCACTCGCTGATTGGTTAATATAGTCAACTTGGCTACGAAGTTGGGTGGAAATTCATTCGGTGGTTTAGGAGGTGATGCGGTAACAGACGGACAGCAGGAGGTATCACGATGCTTTTAAGAAACGTTTGGGGATACAGTAATTATTTTGAGCTTCACTTCTATAGTTGTAAAAATAACAGCAATGTCAAAATCAATTTCGTGATGTGGCAAAGGCGTTTCTCTAATTATGTAGGAAAATGTCATGAATATTAGGCCCACAAATTGGCAGCAATTTAAGGAATCAATAATGTCTGACAATGTGATGGATAAGAGTTCCTGCCTTATATTTTATTAACTATTGACGATAAATTATTAAATGGACCCGTGTATTGACAAATTATGCCCAATATATTTGCACCAAAATGTCATCATCAGTTAAGCTCTAATGGACGCACGTACATAGGTTAGACCATTTCAGATTCAATTCTTTTTACGAACTACGCAAAAACTTATGACCCTGGTGGAGTCGGCAAAGGCGGAAATAAACCGGGTTTAAGTTCACATTCAAGGTTTTATTCTCACCCAGGTGAAGGAGCTGTATGCATTTAGACTTATTTCTGTGTATTCGTGCCCGTGTATTTAATCTTTTTAGTGCATGTTTTAGTTCCAGTTTTAATTGTCGCATTTTATGGAGAAAAATGTTGAGGTTAGATTTAATGTTTGCACATAAGGCTGACAGGATGCAGATTCGGATTAAGACTTTTGGGGGCCCTGGGCACAGCCAACATAGAGGCCCATATATCTCATGCATTGTCCATATATATGGCTACAGAACAATTAACAACACTAACTGTGAAATCAGACTTTATTATACGAGGAGGCATCGTGGGCCCTGCCTGTGAAATCAGACGATAATATACGGTAGTACATTGAGCCTCAGGGGCCCTGGACCCGTTGCCCACGTTGCCCTATATATAATCCAGCCCTGATAGGAAGATATATATTAAAATTTTACCTGGATGACTGTCTGACGTTATTTGTTACATTATTGATACAGTTTTAGAAATTCCAATGTGTGGAGCAGTTCCTTTGAGAAATGTCAGAGAAGAAGTAAAATACGGAACTTTGACTAAAAACATTGATAAGAACGTGAAACTTAAAATTAATACGAAATTTGTTTATGGAGACCGCTTACCATTTAAAATACATAAAGGATCTGCGATACTCTCCTACTTCTATACGGCAATATCAAGTTAGCGTGAAGAAACTAAATTACAATCACGGAACATGATTAATCAATTACACCCACATCGCCCTATTTGTACAGGGGCTACAACAGTTAATAAAGTTTACACATTACGGATACTGGAATCCCATGTGCTACACAAAAGCGACATAGTCACCTTGCTACCAGTAATGACAATAGCTTTTGAAGGAAGTCATGGAGGACTTCAAAACAATTTATCTTCCAGATATTTTTATAAACAATTCTTTTATATTAATGTTGGTAGACTTAAGCCAAGAGATAACTATTCAGACTTTTAGGAATATGCCAATAAGCAGTGGCGTATTAAAGGGGGTTCGAGGCGTGTATGGGTGGAACGGTCCGCCCCGGGTGACAGCCTGAAGAGGGAAAGTGGAAATACCAGTACAAATTTTCAAACCAAATGAAAACTTCGCCAAGATAAACGTTATTTCCGTATTTGCGTATGACAGCACTGTACTGTTTAAAAATCTACTTGCAAACATACTATATTTTCTGCGTGTTTACATTTTAAAATTATTTGTGGGGGTACCAAAGGAAGGATCCTTCCGCCCAGCGTGCCAAATACATAGGTACGCTATTGGAAAAGCTGAAACAATGATTAATGATCACGACGGTATTAATGTTTCGGGATATGGATTTTGCCATAAATATAAAACAAAGCAAAAGAATATATATATATATATATATATATATATATATATATATATATATATATATATATATATATATATATATATATATATATATATATATATATATATATATATATATATATATATATATATATATATATATGGATTTTGCCATAAATATAAAACAAAGCAAAAGAATATATATATATATATATATATATATATATATATATATATATATATATATATATATATATATATATATATATATATCAAAAATAATTTTGTCTAAATATTTAAGTCGAGTAAATTTTAAATCAGAGAGTGGATTTTAGTCCAAGGTAGTTAAGTAACTGACTTATCTCCAGAATAGAGATAACTATGCCGTACGTTTTAGCCTGGCACGTAACATAAAACTGAAGTAATTTGTGATGACACTTATCCCATATTAATAAATTTAATTTTTTCTGAAAATGTCATGAAACAAATGTTTAAAATTGTTTTAGCTCTGATGATTTGAATTTGTGAACAATAATTGCAGCCAGAGAGGTAATATAGATAGGGCTTGTCTGTCAGAGATGCTGTTTGTGCGCATGTAAATCACGCGATGCCAACACATTAGATTTCATTCATGTTTTCAACCTTAAACAGTCAGTTAACCAACCCACCCATAAATATGGTCACATTTTAGACTGGATTCTTCATAGACCTGACGATAATATTCTTTGGTCCACCCTTGCATCCCACGAACTTGCATCAGATCACCTCTGCATTATATGCCATCTGGACGTATCAGTCCCTAACCATCCACCTTTATTTGCTACTAAGAGAAACATCCGTATGATAAATAGAACTACACTAATGCATGACATCCAAGAAAACATAACAACTTGCTTACCTCCTACAGCAGAACCACTCGATAAATACCTGCGTTTATTGCTTGAAAAACATGCCAAAGCCTGCAAGTGCAGAGTATCAATTCAAAAGTGTACTTCGTGATATAGCAGTGTTAGGGACCAGCTTCGCATTACTAAAAGAGATCATCGTAAAGCGGAGAGACTTTGGATTTCCACCAGACTCACTATTAATAAATAAATATATGAACCCGCTAAGAAGAACGTCAAAAACATAGTCCATTTAGCCAAATTATCCTACTACAGTACAAAGATCACGTAGAGTTCCAGCTGCAAAGAGCTCTTCCAGATAAGTAAAAATAACTAATGTCAAGGAACAAATGTACACCACTTTCAATTACCTTCTCTTCAGTAGACCTTCCGGACCTGTTTGCAAATTTTTTCCGTGAGAAGGTAAAAACATTTACAGATAAGCTTGACAACACAATTTCAATTGACCCGTCGTCACCATACTGTTACGATACAGAATTTCAGCGACAACCGTTAGCGGTATTTAAACCTGTCTCTATAGATTTAATACGGACAATCGTGATGAAGAGTGCACCAAAGTCATGTGAACTTGATCTGATTCCAACATTACTGCTGCTTCAATGTTTAGATTCAATAATATTGCCTTAACAAACCGATGTTATTAATACATCTCTCTCTCTCTCTCTCTCTCTCTCTCTCTCTCTCTCTCTCTCTCTCTCTCTCTCTCTCATTATAGGAATCCACATCATTTTTCAAAACTGCCATTGTAAAGCCTCTGCTGAAGAAACCAACACTCGACCATAGACCATAATGATTTAAAGAACTACCGCCCAGTTTATAATCTCCCGTTCATATAAAAAAAAAATCTTAGAAAAAGTTGTTCTAACCCAACTTGTTACTCATCTGAATGCAAACAGTCTTTATAGTAATGTACAGTCTGCATATCGCCCTTGGCACAGTACTGAAACTACTTTCCTGAAAGTAGTTAATTACATTCTCTATACTTTTGATAGCTGAAAGACTACAATCCTGAACCTCCTTGATTTGTCTGCAGCTTTTGACACAATAGAGCATGATATATTACTTCGCCGTCTCCAGCATGTATTTGGCATTCACAATACAGCTTTACTGTGGTGCAAGTCCTACTGAGTCAACAGGACACAAATTGTATCTGCAAATGGAATACACTCCAGCCCAGTTGATCTATGATGTGGTGTTCCACAGGGGGTCTTGGACCTGTTTCTTTATTGTATACACTCAGCCGCTCTCAAGTGTCATAGATCACCATCCAGTGTCTCACCAATATATTGCCGATAACACCCAACTATACAAGATTAGCCACCCAACTGAAGTTGATGCTACCATCTAAAGAGTAGATAGATGCATTTTTAAAAATGTAAAATCATGGATGATATGTAACAAGCTCCATATGAATGGTGATAGAACTGAGACAACTCTGATAATAACACAATTACTTTCTCATTTACATTCTTTACCTCAAACAATAAATATTAGCAACACGAACACTGAAGTCACACAATCAGTACGAATCCTGGTGTTACTCTGGACAGTACTCTCACAATGCACCAACATGTCATGAACATATGCAAAGCTACATATCTTGAGCTAAGACGCATCAGCTCCATTCGCAAATATCTTTCAGTCGATGCCACTAAAACACTTGTGTGTTCATTAGTACTTTCAAGACTGAATTATTGTAACTCAATTCTGTCTGGTTCGTCTCAATAACTACTCCAGAAACTTCAAGAAGTTCAAAATACAGCTGCTCTGATCATCCTTAGAGTACCACGATCAGAGCAAGCCTCCCCGCTGCTCAGTACCCTACACTGACTATTCATTCGATCCAGAATCAAACACAAAATTTGTTCTCTGTGCCACATACTCCATTCCAACATACCTATATGACCTCACCCATGGGTACACACCAGCAATATACCCACGCTCCTCTTCTGACAATCGTATACTCATTATTCCCATTATGAAAACGAAGTCGTATAGACAACGTTCATTTGCATACCAGGGCCCAGCAACGTGGAATGAATCGCCCATTGAAATCAGACACACTGACACCGTGATCCTTTTCAAGAGTGCTCTTAAACTCACCTTTTTCGACTGCAGGAACAAACTTAAATACCTAATAATGTTTCCTACCTTAAATATTTTCATGATTTTTTATGTTTTTTTAATTTCATGGTGCTTGTTTTTTATATAATTATTATTGTCATATCATTATAGATGTTGTAAAGCACTTAGAACTTCTAAAGATTAGACGCTATACAAAGTTCTCATTATTATTAGTATTATTTGCCAGCGAGGAATGTGAATCGTACTTGTTAGTTTTAGATTGCATAGAGCAATGCACTAAATATGTAGTTTTCACAACAATGCATATTTTGCAACTGTATTTACCGTTGGACGGTTCTGATTACGGTATTGAGAAAATTGCTTTCATTTAGAAAGCGGAAGTTTTCGCATTTTATTCTCAGTCTGACTGGTCTACTAATTTTCAAAATACCCCTGTAGTATTGATCCAGTGCTATTTAGTTATGATTTCAATAAAAAAAAAATTAAAATAAAAGAAACCCCACAAATTATTATTCGAATTTTCTCAGAATATTTGCCACTAATGTTCTAACAAGTGTTAGAGTCGACATATAAATTTAGAACTAATTTTGATTCAGGTGCACGTTGAGAGGGAAAGAAATGATTGCCAATTTCATAGTTTTTACCTATTTGTTTAATTCGTTTAATAACCTTTAGCCGAGAGGAGAGGCAGTTCTATCAATATGGCTTGCGATTAGTACTGAACTTATCAATTATCTTTTTTATATAAAGAAAGGATAAAAAAAAATAATACTGTCAAATAATCTGGAAACCGTGATAATAAGGTGCTGGAGTGGGGTATCATGCCCCAGTCAAGCAGTAAAATAGAAGTATCGGAAACTCCTTGCCCGTAGATTGGCTTATCAATGTGAGTCTCGTAGTGAGTATCCTGAACACATACGAAAGATCGGCGGAAATATTTATATCTACCGGAGCGTGTACTTCATAAAGGCCTCGTTCTTCTTAAAATATGCAAACTCATGTGTGTTTAGACTGAACAATCATTATGTGTTATCTTGAAATCACGCAATAAATTAATTACATCCATTTTGAAAGGTTGAGGATAGTAAATAATTATGTAATCCTTCCTTCAAGTTAGGAAGGACGATTTAGATATATCGTATTGTAAGATTACCGGTATATGGTATTGTAAGATTATATGGTATTGAACGGTTAATTCAAATGTAGACAAGGCATGACTCTTGACTGGTTTTTAACACTGACTGCAGATACATTTGTATTTCGAGTAGAAAATATAACCTGCAGATGGATGCTTTGAGAGATTCAAATTCTATAACTAAGCAAACGACCAATCACAATTTACAAATGATTCGATATTTCAATACAATTGGCTATTAAGTAATGGCAATTCTTTATCAGATAATATAATTATACCAGGCAGGTGATTTACATTATATGAGGTACATCATGTGAGTTAAAATTCAAACAAAAAAAGCTTATATATAATAAACTCGAGGAAAACCAAATAGTAATATAAGATTTTATTATTATTATTATTATTATTATTATTATTATTATTATTATTATTATATATATATATATATATATATATATATATATATATATATATGTGTGTGTGTGTGTGTGTGTGTGTGTGTGTGTGTGTCAAATAGACTTGGTTTACTCAGGTATCCATATAATAACCCTTATTGTTGTGAATTTCGCGAGCCATGCTAATCATTAGATCATTAGCATCAGATAATTCGAATTCGGAGGAAACAATACATTCGTGTTACTTGCTAATGTTATGACTGTAGCTAGTGCTAATTAGGCTAGTTTGCTAGTTTGTTCTAGATTGGAATACTAGTCAGGTAAACTAGGTTGTCCTAGGTAGCTATCTATTTCGTGAACGTTCGTGAATTTTGCTTACGTATAAAATTATGAAAAATTATTTGAAATAAGGAACAGGAATTTTGTTATATTGCATACGCCAGTTTTATATCTTCTGCTCTGAAAATAATATATCCGTCGCGTGAATTATTTATATTCTGTGCTGGATTTATTTATATTCCGTGCGGAAGTTATTTTTCCCGCGCGGAACTAAATATATCTCTGGCTCCACAAAACCTACATTAATCATATCGTGCACACTTTACATCAAATAGCAAATTTTGCGCGAAAAAGAAACATTTAACATGAAGTGCACTGGATACAGCGCATTGAAAAAAGCTAGACTTTCTTCTTTGAGGCACGGAGAATTACTTTCTGGTACACGGTAGTTTCAAATGAGGCGGAATTGAGTTAATATGTGGCGCACAAAAAAAACAGTTCTCTCAAAAGACAAAAACAAATTCTACCAAAAACGAAAAGTCCCTTACGAAAATATGCCAAGATTAAATTTGTAAAAATCTTGCGGGAGTTATTACATAATAATTTTATGAATGTGACTTGCTGCGATGTTCTGCGAATTTTACGTTGAAAGAGATTTTACTTTTGTCTACCCATGCTACTGAAAATTAGATTTAAATCAGTGAGATATAGCCAAACTACAAAACGCAAGGAACGGAATTCTCACATGGAGACAAAGTTTTGAAATCTATTATCGAAAATGCATGCTTATAATCAGAGATTGTGACTATATGACATTATATTTTGTGGTTATTTCGGTGTAAAAGCTACTTACTGATCGAGACAGAAACAAATAGTCATTGATTCTGTTTTCTTTGTGCAGGCTTTTTATTATTTGCAAAGTACAAACTTGCACAAACTTGCACAAAACGAATAGAATTGTAATATTAAGTCATGACGAGTAATGCAAAGACATATTTTTGAAGAATACGTACTCAATATGATTAACGAAAACGGGGCATTCGATCTAATTTATCTTGTTAAGAAATGTTTTGACGTTTTCGATTACAGTACAAGTTTATTTCAGTTATAACATCGACATGGGGCATGTATTACAGCGATGTAAGTGTCAAAATTTGGTGCGATTAGAATGGGCAATGTCTGTTCGCATATGCCTCCCTAACGAGGAACAACAATAAAAAAAAATATCCAACTGATATTTAGGTGTCATTGCATATCTGGATCTCAACCTTGCGAAACTGTCTCCAAATGGAACGCTAGGTGTTGCTCGTGTGAGGTATGGCAATTTTAGATTTAATGGTGACACGTGCCCTTAACACCGGCATGCCGTAGATTGTAATTTTATTTAATTACTCTTGGTAAAGCTCGGATATCCTCTTGAATAAAATGTACGAAGACTTTAGTTATTTCCTGTTACATTTAGTTAAGAATAATCGCGTCGTCCTTGTTTGTGATGGATTTAAAGACTCCACCTTTCATTGTGTCATTACGGTTGATGCATCTTTATACTTGGGCTCAGTTGTTGAAATGATTGGCTTGGCTTTGAATACACTGTCTACATTGTTCAGACATACCAGTTAACTTACGCCACATCATTATAGGCAAACATTAACTGGAAATTTTACTCTTGTGTAATCATTTGCGTCTGGTCCATAAGAAGTATACGGCAGAAATACGGTAGACTTGAAAAGCCGTCATTGTATGACATTGTAATTAACTGAGGTTAAGACTTTTTGCTTCGATACTGAGGGAAGTTGGTGCAAGCAGGATAAAGTTACACCCTTCAGTTGAGGTGAGAAACGATGTCGGGGAGAAATGAAATTCACTAACCATGTATGCATCGAAATGCCGAATATCTAAGTCTGTTCTGCGACATTACTTTTGCCGTTAATTATATATTTATTACCTGTATTTATTTTCTACAGAATGGCCTTAAAATGAGTCTACGCCTCTAAGTTAAAGCATAAAGATGTTGAATTAGCTGTATCCACATCACAAACCAAACTGAAACAACAAATGAAGAAAAAAAAGCAAAAATGGGGGCTCGGATTTATTACACAACGTGTCTTCATAAAGGTCGAATACTGGCGTTCCGAATATAGGTTTCAAGAAATACCACCATTATTGAACCCCAAAACGTCTGACATCATTTTATCAGTTTTAACGTCTCTAAAGCTCCCATCCCTCTCTCTCCCTTCCCCTCCCCTCCGCCATCCCATTCCAAACCAATGTGTATTCAACTATCTTGAAAAGCGGGAATAATTGTAAAAAACAAAGAAAACTGAGTAGATTAATTACAAACCATGATCGTGGTATTGTGGGTTTAATACCATTTTTCAGTACATGATAGACCATACATAGCGACCTGTATAGCTAGTGGAAAAAGAACAATGGAGAACCCAGGGAAGAACCATCGACCCAAGTGAAGCTACTGGCATGTACCCTTGTTAACCGAACCTCGAGACCCCAACCCTTGAAGACAGGGTTCACATGTCAGTGAACTGTAACGACGAACGCCTTGGATCACTCGACCATTCGGGGCTCTCAAATCGTGCTTGTCTAAGGCATATATATATATATATATATATATATATATATATATATATATATATATATATATATATATATATATATATATATATATATATATATATATATATATATATATATATATATATATATATATATATATGCCTTAGACAAATATATATATATATAATGCGATATTCCCATAAAACGTCGCGTTCTGGATGTTGGCCAGTGATATTCATATTGAGTGATGAAGTCATAGCAGACCATTCAACGGGAGGTTTTGTCCAGGTAGTAAATTTATGGGAGGCGGATGATGTTGGCAGAGGTCTTCTGTCCAAATCAATGAATATATCTTTGACGAAGGTTGATCTGGAGTCTAAAGGAATAGAACTGTAAAGTGTCTGAAATACCATGCAACTAAGAAGTCGGTATTTTACTGAATTCCAGCGTAACTAATGGAATATACACTACTTATGGAACAATCAAGAATTACGATTGTTAGAAAACGACAACAACCTAAAGGTCTGGCCTACCTTCAAAGATTTTTGAAAGAGAGACACTTGTGTATATTTGTATATATATTTGATGAAATTTTAATGTGCCTCAGATAAATTCGTGCATGTCTCGACCACAAACCAAATCTACCTCTGACGAAACTCAACCGTCAAGTTGACAGGTAGTTTTTGTCTTTATCGTGCCTCATCATTGAATTGTCATATGAATGTACCCACTTATATGGACTGTGCCTCATACTTTGTGTGAAGTGTCGAATTTTGAATAAGCATTGAACCTTAAAGTTGATTGCATTGAGCATTACAATTTTATCATATTTAAACCGGAAACATTTTTGTGAAGGGTGACATTGATCATCCATCTTCATCCTTTCCCATGTAAGTGTGAACTTTCATAGGAGCCAGCTTTTCTACTCAATGAAATTGACAGGAATATCTTAGCACAGTTTTGAAAGAGACAGCTGAACTTCCTATTGTTGTCAAATATTCATTTCTCAAAGGGAAGAGTTATATAAAATAATTCAGAGATTTCAACTGACGAAAGAAATGAATGTCGTAAGGTTTTTTTCTTTAATAGAAAGAAACAACACTGCTTATGATTGGTCTGAGTGATATTGAGGCGTAAACATTGGAAGTAATGTGAATTTAAAGTGACAACCGTGATCAAAATTCTTTAGTTTGAAATTTTATGTATTTTCTTCGCAAAACAAAAAAGGGACCAGGTATATGTCTTGTGATAAAATACAGGGCTTAGTGCTAGGACGCAAAACTTCTAAAGATAACAGCATTAAGGAAAATGTGTGTGTGTGTGTGTGTGAGAGAGAGAGAGAGAGAGAGAGAGAGAGAGAGAGAGAGAGAGAGAGAGAGAGAGAGAGAGAGAGGCAGGACAGTCCGAATACGGATGTCCGTAAAAAGGAGAAAAGACGAGTTCAGAATAAAGGTCTAGGAAGTCCAGAACGTTATTAAGCGGTAGGAATAGAAAGACTCGAGGAAATAGGAAATAGGAAACGTTGGAACACGGTTGATAGGAAGGTGATGCAATCATTCGTGGACATTGCGCTCTTTTAACCACTTGGTATTATAATAAAATAAATCCAAATTAGACACTGCTTTTAAATCATGTTGATATACCTTAAGTTAAATTGAAATTATCACTATTAATTTGTTTCATTAAAATTGTTATTTTCTTGTCTAGGGGGACTCTGATTGCATTATTTCTTCCCAATACTCTTGCCCTGTTCTCTGTTTATATCCCATCTATTCACTCATACCGGGTCATAACATCAAGGGAGGTCATTCCATAGATAACACAGCTAATGCCAATTAACTACCCCTCTTACTAAGAGGATTATGTTACACTGTGCAGTAATTATTAGAGTTTAGTCCATCCGATTTATGTTTTGCTTGATCGGAACACGATGTGGTCTTTTCGACAATTGTGTGAAAGATACTTGTAAAATATTATATTAGACTCCATTGTATATACATGCAAAATGTTTACCAAATGACGTAATGTCCAGACTGTTGCTTTATTTGCGGACGACACTATTGAAACTGAGAAAATATGTATCAGAACTGGCACCGAGATAAGCATGCCCCAGTCGTTCGATCACATTACTTGTTTGTGCTTTCATTATTTTATTGGGGGGAGGGGTATAGAAAGACTATTGAGCAAGAGACAAATAGTGCAAGAGACAAACAGTGCAATGAAACCGTGATTTTCTGCTTATTTCTTTTCTAATCCCTTCAATGACTATTTCTTCTCCTTAGTTTTTTCTTCAAAAAGGATTCAGAAAACAATAATTTAGTTTTATTTCATCACATCATCAACTTCCTTTGTTTTATATTTCATAATGAATATAAAAATATGAATGGGAGAAAAACGATATCGCAACAGGGACTAAACCACGTTGTATTATCGCCGCAGTGCTGATATGACTTTTGGCACTACTTCATTTGCCATTTAGAAAATACATCTGTCCTTATGTATGTTCTTTAGACCAGTATGTATCATATTTAGTCTTCATTCTCTCTCTCTCTCTCTCTCTCTCTCTCTCTCTCTCTCTCTCTCTCTCTCTCTCTCTCTCTCTCTCGTTCTTCTTCTTCTTCTTTCTTTCTTTCTTTCTTTCTTTCTTTCTTTCTTCTTCTTCTTCTTCTTCTTCTTGTTGTTGTTCTTCTTCTTCTTCATTTTCAAAAGGATCATATCTTAAAATGTGTCAACATTGTTGACACACTGATACACATTTGTACATAATCAATGAATGCTTAAAATTCAACTCCAATCAGCGAAAGATAGGTTTCAAACCAATCAATACAAATAAAAATTTCAGTTCTAATTTACGTAACACTTGCTCAAAGCTGCAAACAAACGATTTCTGACCAGTGTTTCTGAAAGTTAACATCAAGAATAAAAGAAACAAATTACAGCTGTAAAAAAATAAAAGAGAAAAACGGGGCCTTTACATACGAATAAAAACAATAATGAAATAACATGATCATAAAATCCACAGAACCTTAGAACACTTTGCTATCTGAATAATCCGTGCAACGTTGTCTGTTTTTAGACCGTTGTTACCACCCCCAAATTCAAGCAAACTCCTGGCATAGGCTTCCCATCTATGGTCAGTTAACTTCGTTCTCTGGCCAGATATAGAATCGGCCAGCGACACCTAGATGCGCTCATTGATACAGTGTTCAGGGTCATTTCCTTTACACTAGCCGCGTGCCTTCGTGCCACAAGTTTAACTCTTTGAGCCATAATGGCAACACTTTCTTTTCTTCCTCTGTCTCGTCACTCCGATCATAGTTGTTAGAACGTTCACGTTCACCCTTAGGTCGTATCAAAATGGTTTCAATCGATTGAAGTGAAGATTTGAGTCGCCTTGTAACATCATCAGCTTGTTCTAGGAGAATCCGGATGAAGCGTGTTTTCATTTGCACAATAGGTCATGCTCGTACGAAGAAGACACGGGTCCCAGTTGTGTGGTTCATCTTCAATGCATGTTGCTAGCATATGAAGAAGATTTCGGTTGTATAGTTCCACCATCCCACTGGATTGCCGATGATAGGGAGACGTCCGCATTTTAATTCCTAACATTACAAAAGATCTTTAAATATAGCAACCTGGCGCAATTGGTCAGTCAACAGTATACGATGCACGTCAAATCCACAAATAAAATGGCAAGATAACGCTCTTGTAACCATGGTGACCTCAATATTAGTCAAACGCAGTCTCATTCCACCTGGTGAAATGATCTCCAATCACAAGAATGTATACGTTTCTCTCCTCTGTTTTTAAAGAGGTCCTAAAATATTCAAGACTACGAGGTCTCCTGATTAACCAGCCGTTATGCACTTATGATTCGCTCGGCGCTTCTGGTTGGGGTTCGTGTGTTGAGAGCAAACTGAACATGCAACACAATAATCTCGGAAATCATCCCTCATACCAGGGAAGGTGTAACGTTGGCGTACTTTACTGAGGATTAGGTGGACCATTAAATCTCGTGAACGTCTACTCGGATATTTCCAATAACTTGTACGCTCTCCATAAAGCCTTGGTTTTACTACAGTTTCAGATTATTTCGTCCCAAGAAGGGTGCTGATGAATTGCAAATGAAACCTTCACATGGACAAGGTTGTATCTTATCTCTGCAAATCTCCAAAGTGAATACACCTACCCAGCCTAATAGCAGATAACTTGATAGTACGTTTGTTACAGTATTTGAAACACTAGTAGAGCAAGCGGCTTAAACCATCAACATTCTCATATAAAGTTCTAGGTCAATGCTCTGTCACAAAGCTGTATAATGATAACTATTCCAGCCAATAGGCAAATTGTCCATAGAGCATTTTGAAGTTCATAAGTATCCATAAGCTATCACCCTTTCTTCTTTAATTTTGTAGGAAAGGACGGCTCTTCATGAGTCACTAGTGGGGTTTGTATCTAATACGAAGGGACAATTAAGTCGAGTACAGCTAACACTGGTGGTCAGGCATACGCTTTAAGGAACTTCTCTAATGCCACCTGATGATCATCTGTCCAACATAAAACGGTATAAATTTTCGTAAGCTGGTGCAAGGGAGTCACAATTATAGAAACGTGACAGCTGATAATAACTTTAAAAAACCCAAGAAAACTACGTACCACAATAACGGATGTTGGAGTGGGCCGATTTTTAACAGCATTTGCTTTTTCAGGATTGTTGGCAAATCCTGCAAGTGATAAGGTATTACCAAGACACCATATAACTCGCCACACAACGTACATTTGCTGAGCCACATTTAAAGCCAGCTCTTTGCTGAAACATACAGAACAGTACTTGTATGTCAAGTATGCTTTCGAACACTATCATATGGTCGAGATAGATCGGAAAAACTTCGTATTGCAGCCAGGCTGGAACGGCTTCCATCAGCCATTTGAATTTGTCCGACGTATTACACGGTCCAAATTGCATCACTCTGAAATGGTACAGACATCTTATAGTTGCAAACTACGTTTTGTGTCGGTCTTCCTACTCCATTTTCATTTGCCAGTATTCCAACATCAGATTTAATATCGAGAAGCAGCTCATGCCCGACAGCGAATCGAGACTATCGTCTGTTCGAGAAAGAGGCAAGGAATCTTTGTCAATAACCGAATTCGGATTTCAATAATACATGCAAAGGTGCTCGTTGACGGTTCTATGAGTTTCTTTTTCAACATATAGACATATGTCAACCTCCTGCTGAAGATTAAACGGCAATCGTCTGTGCTAAACTAGGAACAGTGCGACATTCTGTCTTGCTAACATTTTATCAGATAAATTGTTTCTACCCAAGTCATTATCTTTAGCATAACCTGTGCAATGTTTGTTCAATAGGGCACTGAGGGAAACAGCATAATCGTGTGTGACATATATGCCTGATATCTCAATTAATAATAAAAAGTCACAAATATTAAAGGAGACATTCGTTCTAATATTTTGTGGAAACTAGATATTTTGATTCCATGGTGCTGCAATGTTCCCATTTACCATAACCTCATTTAATATTAGCCGACAAAATTACTACATCTTTAGTCGGATTGAATAAACGTATTGTGACCGTAATATATATTGTTTTAAAACTGCTCGTGCGACAAGTTATCTCGTTTCGTGGCGAAACAGCGATTGAAGCTGCAGTTACGACTATAAAAACAGCCTCCCAACTCCAATATTTGCCATCTATCCTTGTGTGATGACTTATGTCTTAGCCTGGCTAATAGTGGTCTCAGCCACAATAATACAAGGAAAACTCAAAGATCTCACAAACTAACATGGAGCTTCAGTCCCTGAATCCTAAGGGTGATTTCAGTATACTATGTTAGGCTTAAATAGATGGAAAAAATTCCAATACAAGAATTCCATCACATCTAATGTCAGAAGCGACAAAAACATATCGTTTTTTGAAGCCTTTATAAAACATCATGAATTCCACATCACTACGAGTTTCTATTTTGTAAGGGAAAGTAATGACAGATTGGCGAATAATGGTGGTGAGCGTTGGCTATCGTCGAACAAGTTTTTCATATTGCCGCTTACAGATGATATAAGCATCAGCACTAGTCTCCGATATCATCTTCATTTACATCATTTAGAGGATTCTGGTGTTCAATCTGTTTTGTTTTCTATGAGCCTCCGTTACATTGGTCGATCCACCGACCACTATCTTTGTTTAAACGCTTGGTACACTCGTATTGGTAATGCCCCCAATCATTGCAATTCCAGAATTGGATATCGGATTATCTAAAATTATGCTGATTGTTTTGTTGTTGCCATCGCTAATCTTCTCTTTTTTATTGTCTTCGCTTTACGTCTTGCTTTTGTTCAGTGAATAGCCAGACTTTCGCTTCTAGTTGTTCGGTTACAATTTTGTCGTCAGCATTCTTTTCGCACCTAGCTTCGAATAAGTCATGACTCTTAAAATCAATGCTTTGAGGCTTTTGTTCTACATCAGCATGTTAAAATGCCTCCCATTCGATCCCAGTAATTACCTCTTCCTGCAAGTTGCTATCACGATGGCGCCAGATCTTAAGTCTCATGTCTTAATCCTATCTTAAACGGCTCTCAAAGAATGGTCTTTTGCCAGTCGATCGATATCAGTGGTGGAACCAGTATATGCATGCAAAACTTGTCTTTTTTATGATTTGCCCTAATTCTGGAAGCATCTCGCCCATTTTTTTAAACGGCTTCGAAGCTGAGTTGTCTTGAATGCGTGTCGCGAAGCGATCTTCAAATGAAGATTTCAGCTTCCCAAAGTCTATTTGACCCAACCTGGATTTGAAGATCCGTCAAGACTCGCAGTGTGTCCTTCCTTAAGCATGCGGTCAATCACAACTCCTTCTCAGTTTCGTTCCAATAACTTACCATTGCACAGTGCAACTGACTACGTAATATAAATTTTAAAAAATGATTGCGAAACATGATAGCAAAACATTGTCTGCCTTAATAAGCTCGTTAATTCGAAGTGGACAAGAATTAATGCTTGTTTAATGCCAGATTCCTTGGTCGGTTGAGAACTTATTTTTTACTTTGCTGAAGCTCTCAACGAAATTAGTTTTAAAAATAATCCATGGTTGAGATTAATTTTTAAAATTTACCTATTATGGGTGTGTCTTTTGACAAAGCTATCAGTCTGCCAATGACTCACCATCCCAAACATTTGAAAGGTGTTTCGATCAAAACAATCAGATATTTCGCCGTCAGTATAAACATTCTTAATAATCGCGAATCCTGACTATTCATACCTGGCTCCAATGCAAGTGCATTTCCTAAAATTCTCCAAATTCTCGTAATTATACGGGCTAGAAGTTTTATGGAATTGACATCACTGTGTATGTGGATAAACATATATGCCTGAGGTAATAAATGGTATTGGCCTTAAGAGTCGCCCTTGAACAGATTGTGGTATTTGAGTATAGATAGATACGCGTGCATTCTGCGCTCACATTAGCGGCCATTGTAATAACCAAACCATTGGTTTATAATAAACCACATTTCGGTTCTTTCTATTTTCTATTGCGACAAAATATTGTATTATTGTCTAATCAATTTTGCCTGCTAATGAGTATGTCCAAAGAGTTAAAGAATTTTCTCCAAACAATTTAAAATCCGGATGGAGGTTAGCAACAAATTCTTCATAAGGTTCTAGTTTTGATATACTTGAGTATAAATTCCTGAAAATCGAAAGGCATAGGATATCATTGCAAATCATTGTGGTCAGTCTAATTAACCCGTGAAAGATAAAGCGTTTTCTGTTGCGTAATTTTTGAACTAAAATGCCGTTTAGTTGACCACGTGTCTGATCCACCATAAACATGTTACTCACTGACCCACGTTTAGGAAGCAGAACTACCGTCTATTATTTAAAATATACTTTATAATTCCCTCCCTAATAATATCTTCCCAGCAGCAGCCTTAGTTCATAAACAACTATATATGGTCACATTTCAATGGAAATTAAAACAACAACAAAATAGCATTTAAGCATGTATCTCTCTAAAGGTTGCATGTCCAATCCAGTTACCATGTCGAATAGCCTGACTCTCTCTCTCTCTCTCTCTCTCTCTCTCTCTCTCTCTCTCTCTCTCTCTCTCTCTCTCTCTCTCATATATATATATATATATATATATATATATATATATATATATATATATATATATATATATATATATATATATATATATATATATATATATATACACACACGTTATGGTCATCTTGTGCAAATATGTTGATGCTGCATCTTATATTTTTAACTAAATTTTTAAGTTAATGACATAATAAAATTTTGTGGCTTTTCCATAGAAAATTGAATAGATGTCAAACGTTTCAGTAAAAAAAAAAGTATATCATAGTCGTCTAAAAAAAGAGTGAATCAAATTGCGAACTAAAATCGCTGGGAAAATGATTGAGCATGCAAATAATATGGAGTTTTGTCAGGTATCCTAGTGGTTAGAGCGTCCGCCTCGGATGCGGGAGGTCGTGGATTCGAACCGCGGCCAGGGTCATACCAAAGACTTCTAAAAATTGTACAATGAGCTGCATCACTTGAGGCACAGCATTAAGAAGTTAGTGTTGAAACTGGTCGGCCTTGTGTCAGGATAATGTGACTGGGTGGGACATCATGCTACATGTCTGCGGCATGACACCCCAGTGCAATGTATCACTATAAACTGTCAAACTGTAGACATCGTAGCGATATGACTGAAAAGTTGTTTGAACTGCGTTAAATATCCAAACCACAGACACACACACACACACGATACATACATATACATACACACACACGCACGCACACACACACACACACACACACACACATACACACACACACGAGGGTCCCCGAGTGGTCTAAAAGCGCTCTCCTTTACGGATCTCTGCCATCTCACCTCTGCGTGGGTTCGAACCTCATATTCGGTCAATGTGGGTATGTGAAAAAGCTTGCCAGTACTTTCTCGTGGGTCGGTGGTTATTTTAGGGGTGTTTCCCGGGCTCTTCCTCCACCATTATTACTGGCCGCCATGTATAGCCTATCTTGTGCTAAAAAATAGCGTTAAACTTTAAACGCACACACACATAAACACATATATATATATATATATATATATATATATATATATATATATATATATATATATATATATATACATACATACATACATACATACATACATACATACATACATACGCGCACACACACATGCAACTTTTCACATGGAAAAATATAATACCATGTATACAGATATAAAAGTGTAACAAATAAAATTTTATAAAATCAAAACAATCATATAACACACGTTTACAATACAGGACAAACTAGCCGTGTTTTCAAGAACTCCCATATCTCTTACCATACATACTAAAAATAATTCCCCTACAAAACATGGATTTCCTCGAAAACAAAACAAGACAATCCCGACTATCTGGTTGAATTTCATTGGTAAGATAGTCGTTTCAAACTAGATTCTCGTAATATTGGCCTAAAATCAATTATGGGAAGGAGGCAGTTTTAATATATATATATATATATATATATATATATATATATATATATATATATATATATATATATATATATATATAATCTAGATGGCTTGATATACTAAAGGTCTGATAGTATATAGTTAATAATAATATTATTATTATTATTATTATTATTATTATTATTATTATTATTATTATTATTATTATAAAAACATCAATCCCCAATCAATTAGTTTACCATATATTACACACACACACATATATATATATATATATATATATATATATATATATATATATATATATATATATATATATATATATATATATATATATATATATATATATATATATATATATATATATATATATATATATATATATTTTGGAATGTGTGTTAGTAACTAACATCAATGTCTTTTATTGCGGTAAAATGCAATGGTTCCGAATATAACAACAATGAGTTACTTCATGTCTCTTGCATGTTTTATATCAGTAATTTGTATATAAGATTCTTATATTTAATAGATCTTTTCTGCATCTTCCAATATAAGCTGCATCATATCCTTCATAAAAAAAGAGTATTTTGTTTCCGCTCATAGACATACAACAAAACAACAAAACTACAAAACACAGAAATAATTGTGCTTCAATTACATTTTAAAATGTTACTCGTTATCACTATCTATTCATTTAGAACGACATATATGCAGACAAGAAACTGAACATGTGGGTCGTGTGTATTCGATGAACGTCGGCGGGTCTTGGTATTCTAATACCCTATATCTCAAAAGAGGGACAGTGAACGCTGTCAGCGATAAAATACTACAGAACGAGTGTATCGTTGTCTTTTTCACTCCATCCTACCCACTGTGGACACCTTATTCATTTTCTTTTTCAATAATAATTTTATATTTTTCTACCAGGTCTTAACTTTCTCTAAGAAGCAAATTTTTATTGTTAAAAGATGTATAAACTGAAAGATGGCGATGTATTGGTGGTATGTACATGCACCATTACTAGGCTTGCAAAAAGTCAATATTCAGAACATCTGAGACGATTTTCAGCTCCAGACGGGCATACACATACATAGAGATCGATCATGTGTTAGGATTCAGCTTTACGTGCATGACATTTGAGATAAATTGGTGCTGACTAAATTAATCTATTCACCTGAAGTTAGTCTCTACAAAAAAAAAAAAACTAACCGCAATTACTTGACAAAGTATCATCAGTATAGAGACTATAAAAGTGTGAATAGACGTCTTTGTTACTGGTCATTTGGATGAGTATATGTTGAGAGAAACATCGGTATCAAATTCTCGCTTGCAATGCAAGTTTGACATTTAAAATGCACCGCCTTCTTGACAAGATGTCTGCTATTTTGCATGTAAATTATGACGTCTTAGTTCAGCATATACTAATGTTAGCAAATTTTACCTGCTTTGGTCATAGATATTAAATTTATCCATTCTTCCAATTTGCACGATGTTTTTCAAAATACTTAATTCTTGAAAGATTTTGATCCACTAAGTAATTCTTGAATTGCATGCAAACTGATAGACATACGCATGTCTGTCTGGCATATATTTTGTTTAAGCTTGGTTCTTAATTTGGAATTTATACAACTGCACGAAGTACAAAATACACCTCTTAAATATATTTTATCATAAGACAATTGTCTTGGTGTATTATCCATGGACGCTACCGTAACTGCCTGAACTTTATTAAAGTCGAACCCTACATGACAGCCTGTACTTTATGGAAGCAAGACTTCTTACGGAAGTCAGACCCTACCATGACGTTCTAAACTTTGTAGATAATCAGACTCTACCATGACAGTCTATACTGTAAGGAAATCGGACTCTACATAACAGTTTATATTGTATGGAAATCAGACTCTACCATGACAGTCTGTAGAAATCAGACTATACCATGACAGTCTGTAGAAATCAGACTATACCATGACAGTCTGTAGAAATCAGACTATACCATGACAGTCTGTAGAAATCAAACTCTACCATGACAGTCTGTAGAAATCAGACTATACCATGACAGTCTGTAGAAATCACATGACAGTCTGTTCTTTATGGAAATCAGACTCCACAGTGACAATCTGTTCTTTATGGAAATAAAACTCTACTAAAGACAGTTTATCCTTTATGGAATTCAGACACTACATGGCCAACGTTCCCTCTAACATGGCCAACGTTCCCTCTAACATGCGCGCGTGCGCGCGCGCGCAGCTGCTCATACATCCCTGCGCAGCTGAATTGTCAAGCCAACATTAAAGTTTGCACGTCTCCGTAATGATTGCACAATGCTGCGAGCATTGCGCGCACATCTTCCATTCGCTTAGAGGGAACGTTGTACATGGCAGTCCATATTATATGAAAATTAGACTCTACCACGACAGTCTATACCTTATGGAGGTCAGACCCCACATGAAGTCAATACTGTATGGAAATAAGACTCTATCATGACAGTCTCTCCCTTATGAAAATCAGACTTTATCATGACATTCTATACTTTGCGGAAATCAGACTCTACCATGACAGTCTGTTTTAATGGATAATCATATAATACCATGACAGTACATACTTTATGGATAATCAGACTCTATCACAACAGTCGATACATTATTGAAATCAGACTCTACCATGACAGTCCATACTTTATACATAATCAGACGCTACCATGACAGTCTCTACTTTATTGAAATCAGAGTCTACCATTACAGTCTATACTTTAATGAAATCAGACTCTAGCATGGAAATCACAAAACTATGACAGTCCATACTTTATACATAATCAGACTCTACCATGACACTATATGTTATAGAAATAAGACACTTCCATGACAGTCTATACTTCATGGAAATCCGACACTACCATGGCAGTCTATACTTTATAGAAATCAGAGTCTACCATTACAGTCTATACTTTATAGATAATAAGACACTACCATGACAGTGTTTATTATATGGAAAATAAACTCTACCATGACAGTCTAAACTTCATGGAAATCCGACACTACCAAGACAGTCTATACTTTATAGATAATCAGACTCTACCATAACAGTCTATACTTTATAGATAATCATACTCTACCATGACAGTCTGTAATTGTTGGAAATCAGATTCTGCTATGACAGCCTATGCTTTATAGATAATCAGACTCTACCATGACGGTCTATACTTTATAGATAATCAGATTCTAAAATGACTATCGATACTCTATGGAAATCAGATTCAACCATGACGGTCTAAATGTTATAGCCAATCAGACTCTGACACTACAATAACAGTGTATACTATATGGAAAATAAACTCTACCATGACAGTAGATACTTTATAGAAATCAGACTCTACCATGACAGTCTATACTTCATAGAAATCAGACTCTACCATGATAGTCTATACTTTATGGAAATCAGACTCTACCATGACAGTCTATACTTCATAGAAATCAGACTCTACCATGATAGTCTATACTTTATGGAAATCAGACTCTACCATGATAGTCTATACTTTATGGAAATCAGACTCTACCATGACAGTCTATACTTTATGGAAATCAGACTCTACCATGATAGTCTATACTTTATGGAAATCAGACTCTACCATGATAGTCTATACTTTATGGAAATCAGACTCTACCATGATAGTCTATACTTTATGGAAATCAGACTCTACCATGACAGTCTATATTTTTTGGAAATCAGATTCTACCATGACAGTCTATACTTTATGGAAATCAGACTCTATCATGACAGTCTATACTTTATGGAAATCAGACCACCATGACAGTCTATACTTTATGGAAATCAGACTCTACCATGACAGTATTTACTTTATAGATAATCAGACTATACCATGGCAATATGTTGTTTATGGAAATCATACTCTACCATGACAGTTTATTCTGTATAGATAATCAGACCCTACCATGACGGTCTATACTTTATGGAAATCGGACTCTACCATGACAGTGTTTACTTTATAGATAATCAGACTATACCATTACATTCTATACTTTATGGAAATCAGACCACCATGACAGTCTATACTTTATGGAAATCAGACCACCATGACAGTCTATACTTTATGGATGTCACGGAATTGTATACGACTATGTTCAATATGTATATGTGGTCAAAAATCTAGTCTCTATTTCGTTACTGCGTACAGCCTTACCGAGAGTAGTTTATTATTTTTGGGGTATTTTTAGTTATTTCGACATAATGAGCGAACACTCAGCTCATGCTGCACGTGCGAAATTGCCTGCAGTTTAAAGTACCTAGCTGCGCATATGTCACAGCTAGGGGTATATAAGGACGAAATTATAAGACAGAAATCACATCACGATCCAGTCTTGTCGGAAAAAGCTTCCATCCTTAAAGGAGCAATCTATCAGCTAAAAGAGCTGAGTGGGGGCCGTTGGTGCCCGGGTGCGGTGCCATGTTGTGATGTCCGTGGGCTGACTGTGGGGGCCAGTGGTGCCAGTGTGTGGTGCATGTTGGGGTGACCATGGACGACCATGGGGGCTTGTCTAGGCTGCCCGTGGTGTGCTGAAGTGTTGCGCTGTGTTTTGGTGACGATGTTTCGGAAGAGTGTACTGGTGTCCTCAAATCGAGGGACCAAGGCTTCGCGACCATCGTCTCTGTGTTGAATGTAAAGGGCTCCCGAGGGATCTTTCAAACAGACGTGGGAGTGGACCATGCGTGGCGACTCCACCACCATTGACTAGAGCGGTATACATCTTCGACGTCAAAAGGACGCCATGATAGTTGTAGTATACATGTTCCATATTTTTTTATTACCATCTAAGCAAGTAATTCACATCCATGTATCAGTTTCGTTATCTAAACGACTCATAATTTCCCTTTTCTTTGCAGCCTCGTTATATGAACGACACCTGCATAATTTTATTATTTATTTAATATCTTCTTTGCGGTCTCGTTATATGAACGACACCTGCATTATTTTATTATTTATTTAATATCTTCTTTGCAGTCTCGTTATATGAACGACACCTGCATAATTTCATTCTACACAAATCTCGTTCCATGAACGAGAGCTTCAGAATTTAGGTTTCACCATTGCATATATCTCGTCATATGGACGACATATTATTTAAACACTTCTTTGCAGTCTCGTTATATGAACGACACCTGCATAATTGTGTTATTTATTTAATAACTTCTTTGCAGTCTCGTTATATGAACGACACCTGCATAATTTTATTATTTATTTAATATCTTCTTTGCAGTCTCGTTATATGAACGACACCTGCATAATTTCATTCTACACAAATCTCGTTCCATGAACGAGAGCTTCAGAATTTAGGTTTCACCATTGCATATATCTCGTCATATGGACGACATATTATTTAAACACTTCTTTGCAGTCTCGTTATATGAACGACACCTGCATAATTTCATTCTACACAAATCTCGTCCCATGAACGAGAACTTCAGAACTTAGGGTTCACAATTGCATATATCTCGTCATATGGACGACGTATTATTTATTTAATATCTTCTTTGCAGTCTCGTTATATGAACGACACCTGCATAAGTTCATTCTACACAAATCTCGTTCCATGAACGAGAGCTTCAGAATTTACAGTTCACAATTGCACATGTCTCGTTATATGGACGACGTATTAAGTATGTAATATCTTCATTCTAGTCTCGTCATATTGACGACGCATTCTTTTCATATTTGCATCTATCTCATTATACGAGCCTTTTATATATATTAATATTTGTAAATTCATTCATATACTTCTTTTTTGTCTTAGTTCCATGTTAGGAACATTTATATAAATAGATTTTTCTTATATATTGTAAAATATTGGTGTCAGAGTTCATTTTTAAAATTGCGTTTATAAAATAAACATGTTATTAACGCAGTTGTGTTCCGTGTCTTCACTAATCCAGTTCCGACTCGGTCTATCTTGTGACAATGGAAATCAGACTACCATGACAGTCTATACTTTATGGAAATCAGACTACCATGACAGTCTATACTTTATGGAAATCAGACTACCATGACAGTCTATACTTTATGGAAATCAGACTACCATGACAGTCTATACTTTATGGAAATCAGACTACCATGACAGTCTATACTTTATGGAAATCAGACTACCATGACAGTCTATACTTTATGGAAATCAGACTACCATGACAGTCTATACTTTATGGAAATCAGACTACCATGACAGTCTATACTTTATGGATAATCAGACTACCATGACAGTCTATACTTTATGGAAATCAGACTACCATGACAGTCTATACTTTATGGAAATCAGACTACCATGACAGTCTATACTTTATGGAAATCAGACTACCATGACAGTCTATACTTTATGGAAATCAGACTACCATGACAGTCTATACTTTATGGAAATCAGACTACCATGACAGTCTATACTTTATGGAAATCAGACTACCATGACAGTCTATACTTTATGGAAATCAGACTACCATGACAGTCTATACTTTATGGAAATCAGACTACCATGACAGTCTATACTTTATGGAAATCAGACTACCATGACAGTCTATACTTTATAGATAATCAGACTACCATGACAGTCTATACTTTATAGATAATCAGACTACCATGACAGTCTATACTTTATAGATAATCAGACTCTCCTATGTCAGTCTGTCTAGTCTACCGAGAAGAATATTAAATTATAATGTATATATATATATATATATATATATATATATATATATATATATATATATATATATATATATATATATATATATATAATATATATATTACACAAAGTGACTGCCGTTTCATGGTTTCGCACATTTATTCGGATTATTGTGATATCGGTCTGACTTAAATTTCAAATGGACGAAAACTGATGATGAGGAAGAGGTGGTGGTTGGACAGTTACATCAACGATAGCAGTAGTAATACTAACAACACTAGTAGATTTTCTGAAACAAACCCTTTTGTCTTACTCTTGTGTAACACCGCGAGAAACGCAATCTTAACGATAAGAAGTTCAAGATCTCACGGTAATCATTTGGTTATCCAAGTCCAAGATATGACGGTAATAATTTGGTCATCAAGTCCAAGATATCATGGTAATCATTTGGTCATCCAAGTCCAAGATATGACAGTAATCATTTGGTCATCCAAGTCCAAGATATCATGGTAATCATTTGGTCATCCAAGTCCAATATATCATGGTAATCATTTGGTCATGCAAGTCCAAGATATGACGGTAATCATTTGGTCATCCTGGTCCAAGATATCACGGTAATATTTTGGTCATCCAAGTCTGATAGTTATCATCATAAGGACGATTTAAAATCACTTTTCCATACTCTCAATATTCCAAGTTACGATCCCTAAGAATAAATTTATTTAGAATGTTGAATTTTTCTTATATATAACAACAACAACAACAAAGCAACAAAAGTTCCCAATTCATTACCCCTTTTACAGAAGGTCTATAAGACCGGACAGATAGATCTTTTTTAACTTTTACAGCAGGCATAACTACAACACAGATAAGAGGCTTTCCCTTTTTACAGCAGGCCCATCATAAGGACAGATGTAGATTTATACAATATTACGGCAGGCCTATGAAATATGACAGGTAGAGCCTTGTACATTATTACGACATACCTATAAAACAGGACAGATTATATGCCTATACACTATTACGGCAGGCCTATAAAACAGGCCAAGTTAGATGATTATACAAAAATAGGACACATTGAGGTTGACACTTTTACAAGATGCCAATAAAGGAGGACATATAGAGGCTTATACACTATTACAGCAGGGCTATAACAACAAAACATATATCAGGTTTATACACTCTATACAACAGGCATATAAAACAAGACAGAGACTTATTCGCTATTACGGCAAAAAGACAAATATAGTCTTATACAACATTACAGCCAAGCCAGGCCCGGCCCTAGGGCAAGGCGAACGAGGCATCCGCCTTAGCCACAGCGCTTTCAGGCAATGCAATTGTTTTGCATGGGGCCGCGCGCACATCGCTTGCTGCTTTATGCTCCGCACATCCCAGGGCATGGTATTATTACAGCAGGCCTATAAAACAGAACAGATTAGAATGTGTGTGATTAGGATTTTTAACGTAGTTTAACAATTTGTCAGTCATATCGCTTCGATGTCTGCGGTGAGGTAGTTTATAGTGATGTCAAGCAATGGGGCATCATGCCGCAGACATGTCATGATGTCCCACCCAGACACATTATCTTGACACCAGGCCGACCAGTCCTAACACTAACCTCTTAATGATTAGTGCCAAGCGAGGCAGCTGTAAATACCATTTACGTAAGTCTTTGATATGACTCGGCCGGGGATCGAGCCCACGACCTTCCGATTCCGCGGCGGAAGCTCTAGCCACTAGAAGCGTATGCAATATAACGACGGGCCAAGAAAATAGGACAACTACCGTAGATTCTTGCACACTGTTACGGCAGGCCTATTATACAGGGTATATAGAGACTTATACACTGATACGGCAGGGTATAAAACATGAAAGATAGAGGCTAACAATTTTAATCAGGACTATAAAACATGACAGATACTAACAATTTTACATCAGGCCTATAAAACATGACAGATAGAGGCTAACAATTTTACTTCATTCCTATACAACAGGACAGATAGAGGCTTATCCACTTTTACGGCAGGCCTATAAAACAGGACAGATAGAGGCTTATCCACTTTTACGGCAGGCCTATAAAACAGGACAGATAGAGGCTTATACACCTTTACAGCAGGCCTATTAAACGGGGATGATAGAGGCTTGTACACTATTTTGAAAAGTTCTTTAAATTAGCGGCTTCAGCCAACATTTTGTTGCGTGTTATGGCGGTGTATACTGTAGAGAATTAATTAAACGATCTAATAGTCTGCATTGTGGGAAAAACTAGTCACGCACTCTTTGACGGATGAATAGATTACAGAGCAACTGTAACACTTTTTTTTAAAGTAATGGGGGGGGGGTACTACCTCCGCGTCTCTTTCACAAAGCCGACTCCTAAAAAGAAATACAAATGTATGCCAACATGCAACTTGAATACACAGGCATACTCATACACAGACGCGTAACATGAATGAGGAGGATAAGCCCTTTCATCACCTATAGCGCAGAGAGAAAAAATTTATAAAGTTTAACACGAAAAAAGATAACCCCTCTCATCACCCATAACACATACAAAAGGCTTTACAAAACGTAACCTGAATGACGATAACATTGTCATCACCTGTCGAACAGAGTGAATATGCTTGTTAACAACATAAAAAAGCTGAAACTTCTGAAATGTTTTGTTTATAAATGTAGTTGGCAATCGAAGATTGAGCTATCTGAGCAACATATTATGCGAAATATTATTCCTTTGAATTTAAATCTAGCCACGTCCTTTCACTTTGGGAATTACTTATTCAGGTCTATACCGCGTAACATTTTTGCTTTTCATTTGTTCGTCTTTCTCGTGTATGTGTCATACGTGAATAAGGCGGTTAACAGTAGTATACACTCATCAGGTAGATGCATAGCATTACGCGTCGATGCCATGGTTATTACATCGGGATATCCGACAAACATGTGAAGAAAGCTTTTAACAATCTTGTATAAATTGAAAATACTTTTGAACCAAAACTGTCCTTTTTTTGTATACAATCTTTTGGATTTCATTATTTGAAAACTTACTACATGTATGTATGTATGTATGTATGTATGTATGTATGTATGTATGTATGTATGTATGTATGTATGTATGTATGTATGTATGTATGTATGTACGTACGTACGTACGTACGTGTGTGTGTGTGTGAGAGAGAGATAAGTGTACGGTAAATAAATAAAACGGAATGTTCTCATTCAATATAATTCATCAATAATTTCCAATGTCTTTAAAGTTATGTTGCCCACATGATTGCGTGAAATCTCGATTAAATATTGCAACAATGGACGTATTATTAGACACTGAACAAAGCTTCTTTTCTTTTGGTTTCATAATGTACAAATACAGGGAAAATAACAAAACTGTAAGAGTAGAGTAATCATCAATCAATAAGAACGAAATTAAGCAATGAAACTGCTGTCTGATACCTTACAAATAATTTTTTAAACCAGCCACCAAGAAATACTTTAGAATAGAGCCTAATGTAAGTTTTATGGATACTTATACCAATTGTAATCATATATTTATAAATACGTACCTGTCTTTTGTTTGGAATTGGACCTTGCCACGGTCATAAGTGATGACCCCAGAAATAAAGCCAGTAAGCACAGATGCCTTGCTGTAGACAGCCGTCCGATGTGCATTATGAATCAGAATCAGAACTATTTCGAAGGAGTTACTAGTGCTGTGTTTCCGTAGCGTTGCTTATTGGCTACATGAATGTATTTTAATTTGGGTAATCCGCATCTACGCACAGTAGAACCAATACACTCTGCACAAGTTAATATCCTTGCAGATTTACACCACACATCCCAGGTCATTTCCAATAGGGTGTTAACGGTGCTATCACACGCAAATTACATGCTGACAAAAATGCATAGAACTTTCTTTCCAGTTTGATTGGCTGCATACACGAATTCAAGTCTTCCAAGGTTGAAATTTCGAATTTATTTACCATGTGGGTGTTATGTACTATTTCCGAATTTGCACAGTATTTTTTTAACATCATCCTTCGATTAATTGTATGCTTCAATATTAACCCGTCTTTTAAAGAGGCATGTCAGACAGTATTATCTTACACATTAAACTTGTAGGTTTAGACAGTTGCATCATGGATACATTTTTTGTACAGGTAATAAAATAGATGTATGATTACATTCACACAGCATTATCAGTGCAAAGCCAAATTTCGTTGGTCTGTTGTATCCTAGAAGTCAATGGGGTTGTATGACTTTACCTTCCTTTTTCATAGGTAAGTCAAGAGATCGCATTTATTCTCTCTTCTTTCAGTTCATGAACCGAGTGTGCCCGTAATAACGTCAATGCCAGCATACGCGTGTTGAATTGCACTGAACAACTTCTCCCTTCATAGTCATTTTCACATCGTTTTGGAAAGATCCAAATGTAAAACAGTTTGATACACAAGCCCGATTATGGTTATTGTGAAAATAAAATAAATCTGCTAGTGTGAGATTTAAAAAAAAAATTAAAGTCTTGTTCAACCATATTATAGCAACATTCGTGCGGTCAGATTCTACTTTCTCTGGTATGATACGTTTTATCTAATATTAGTTTATTAGAGAAATAGAAGAAAAGATAATGTTCGAGATAAATGAGCTAAACAATGTTTATATGGTGTAGGTAGGTAGGTATGGTGTCATGTTTATTTTAATGAATTATATATGTTGTAAATTTATAGGCGGAATTACTAAACCTATATTTAAAATACGATCAAACATGCCTTTTTAAAAGACCCTCAATGTTTTAAAATTCTTTTTCTTGAACATGAAGATATTAAATATAGGACTTAATGATCGTAGGTTCAATAATAAAAGAAAATATATTTGATTTCTATGGATTACAAATTTCGAATTTCATGTTGAGACTATTTTAGCAGACATAATGCGGCAATCCATTCAGAAAATATACAAGTTGCAGTAAAGAAACCTATTTTAAACAGGACGGCATTCTTTTAAACATGTATGAATTAAGTGGAACACGCTCACAGTTAAATTGCAGAGAGAGAGAGAGAGAGAGAGAGAGAGAGAGAGAGAGAGAGAGAGAGAGAGAGAGAGTTTACAAATATAAAAATATCGATATCCAACAGCTTAAATATACCAGCGGTTAATTATGATTATTTGAATAATATTATAACTTTCAGGACAATGTTATAAAACAGGCAGGTGGTGTAACATTGAAACCGTTACAGCTAGTACCTGCATGACATGACTGGTAGTTTATATACAACTATTAGACGAGAGATTTTATACGTAAAAGAAGCCCACTCTTGACATGATAAGCGGAACCGCTGAAATTGTGTGTCAGGCAAAACAAGACAGGTATACAGCATGTCACATAAATGACCAAACACTAACTTGTTTCCTCCCAATTGACCCGAAAGAGTGAGATTTTATTGACTCCATAAAATACACTACGAAGAGAACTCGGAGAGGCAATTATTTTTCTTCAGAAAACAACCATTCCACTGAAAACAAATTAATTAATTGCAGTGGGCATTATAATGGTACGTTCGTACGCTAGAATTTTTATGGGAAGGCTCCAGCAAGATCCTTAACGATGCACCCAAAATGAACCGAAAATGTACTTGATTCGCCAGTAAATTCCCAACTACAATTAAAATTACGTCAAAGTCATTAAGCAGGTACAATTTGCTTTATAATCTGTAAACACTCATGGAGGGCAACATAGTAACTGACCTAATATCTAAACCAACTACCACTCGGCAGTATCCACTCGCGACTAACTGCGACCCCAAGCACGTAAATAAAACAAAAAAATAATAAAAACAACAACTTAGGACCGGTCTTACCAAGAAAATCGACATCACCATCGTGGCTACTCTCAACCTCAATGACACAAACGTACAAACAGATCATTCGCATGTACTGACACCAGATCGAATCCTCGAAACGTCTGAAGGGCATATTTCAAGAAGTTCTTGTTTGCGAACCATAGACTTAAAATTCTGAAGGACCATTTGACACTTATCAATTAACTTCAAACGAGAACAGAAATTCTGGCACTAAATGCTGCAAAAACAAACGCTGCCTAATTTGCAAAGATATACCAGAACAAGCATTTCCTAATTAGCAAACATATGCCAGAACAAGCATTTCCTAATTAGCAAACATATGCCAGAACAAGCGTTTCCTAATTAGCAAACATATGCCAGAACAAGAGTTGCCTAATTAGCAAACATATGCCAGAACAAGCATTTCCTAATTAGCAAATATATGCCAGAACAAGCGTTTCCTAATTAGCAAACATATGCCAGAACAAGAGTTGCCTAATTTGCAAATATACGCCAGAACAAGCGTTTCATAATTAGCAAACATATGCCAGAACAAGCGTTTCCTAATTAGCAAACATACGCCAGAACAAGAGTTGCCTAATTTGCAAATATACGCCAGAACAAGCGTTTCCTAATTAGCAAACATATGCCAGAATAAGCGTTTCCTAATTTGCAGACATATGCCTTAGACCAAATCGCTCAGACGTTCAACGACAGCTTAGATCTAATTTCACTATCAATCAATATTTAGGATGTCGAACGCATAATGTAATCTTCTATCTTCTCACATGCCGGATATAACCGTTGCGGTGGTCTAGTGGTTAGTGTCCGCCGCGGAAGTGGAAGGTTGTGGGTTCGATCACTGGCCGATCCATACCAAAGACTTACAAAAATGGTACTAACAGCTGCCTCGATTGGTGCTCAGCATTAAGAGGTTAGTGTTAGGACTGGTCGGCCTGGTGTCAGGATAATGTGACTGGATGGGACATCATGCTATATGTCTGCGGCATGATGTTCCAGTGCTAGATATAACTATAAAATGCCTCACTGCAGACATCATAGCGATGTGACTGAACAATTGTTATAGCTACGTTTAAAAAATTTAATCACACACACACACACACACACACACACACACACACACACACACACACACACATGCAGGATATGTGCCTGTAATTATGTGCCTGGGTAGAGCGATGCAAAATGCATAAGTTGAAAGGAAATGGATACTACAGTTAACAACCATGGAAAGTTTGACCGAAATGAAATAATTTAACTTTACCGATGCATTCTTGTCAAAATTACAACAAGTGATCAATTCATCAAACGTAACCAATTTTGAGATATTAACCTAAGTACATATTCCATAACTCTATCGTTATTAATATTAATATTAATAGTAGTAGTACACCATTCTTTTGAAATATTTACTTTATTATCTGCATGAAAAATTTTATTAGGACATAATTTATGCTATAAATATTTTAGAATGCGTTGATTTTTCGCCAACATCGTTTCCGTCCTTTGTCCACAGGCTGGAATTAGCTCAGACATTTTGGTTCTCTGTGCGAAGTGAATGATAATCCTTTCTTTGATTTGAATTTAATAACTTTGTTAGGCTCACAACAAGATAAAATATACATTTGGTTCATCCGTTTTAATGCCCCTTTAAATTATTTATTCTTTCTGTTTTACCTTAATATCATTTCCATGAATTTCCCTCCGTCAATCAAACATATAGGAGTCCATGACTTTTCTTGTAGCTTTCGTGTTTAGTGTTCGATTAGTGGATGTAAGTTGTTTCTTCACGAGAGATAGACACACACACACACACACACACACACACACACACACACACACACACACACAGCGCCCTGCCTGCACGTACTAAGCCTTTTGCTCCTTGACTAAGTGCGAATCTCTCAACAAAGGATGGAACAAGTTGGGAAGGTAGTAATTTAAGCCTATTGGATATCCACTCTAACTCTCTTCATAGTCACTCCGGATTCCTATGAAACAGATCAGGCGTGTTATACACGAAACGATTTGATTACCTACCTTTTATTGTATATATTGTGTGTGTGTGCATAGCCAAATTAACCGCTTCGGTGGCCTAGTGGTTAGAGCGTCCGCCCCAGAAGCGGGAGGTCGTCGGTTCGATCCCCGGCCGAGTCATACCAAAGACTTACAAAAATGGTACTAACAGCTGCCTCGCTTGACGCTCAGCATAAAGAGGTTAGTATTAGGACTGGTCGGCCTGGTATCAGGATAATGTGACTGGGTGAGACATCATGCCTCAGACATCATGCCTCAGACATGTAGCATGATGTCTCAGTGCTAGACATCACTATAAACTGCCTCACTGCAGACATCGTAGCGATATAACTGAAAAATTGTTAAAACTACGTTAATAATCCTAATCAAACAAACAAACATAGCCAAATTCCTTAAAAACACAATACGCAAATGACATGAAACTACATTGGAGGATATAAAGAGACACAATTATAATTATCAATTAATTCAGAAGACGTCCTTGCAACACTGTTATGTGTGTAACACACTCATGTGCATGCTCATGGTTTTTGATTGATTTAGATAGGAAGTTAGCGTTCCGTGATTCTCGAATCTTGAACATCTAGAACGTGATACGAAGAATGCACTCTCACATCGAGAATCCACGCTAAACTTGTGCAGGTGTAAACTTGGAACAAAAACCATATCAGAATTTAAAAATAACATTGTTTGATTTATTTTATTTATTTAAACGAACAAGGGTGCTTCAACGTTTGGTTAGTGACGATTTATAAACGATAATTGTGGATGTGCTTTGTGCTATATTCTTAGCAACTTCGCGTTATGTTGTGAGTTTTCTTCATATTTAATTGTCCATTACTGTTCAATCAAACTTCATTATAACTCTGACCTTACCTAGGTACACTTGGTTGGTAGCAAGATTAATATGGAGACTGTAGCAGTCTCTGAATGCAAACATAAAGTTAATGATAAAATAAGACAGAGCCGGCGAACTTTAATGTTGTTACAGAAATTATAAAATATGCGCAGAAGAAATGGTGGTAGTAAAGACAACTCATGTTTTGTGCTTTCTTACAGAAGGCAATATTGCTCAATACCCGCAGACTATTTAAGATTTATATGTCGATTATTTTGGAGACGAGTAAATAACTTCTTCTTCTGGAACCGCAAATGAAAATAGTGTACTACCATAAAATAAAGTAGTACTTAGGTTTTAGATAATGATAATGAGTTCTCCCATGAGGAGATGAAATCAGTTGTCAAACTATAATGAAACAAACTTGTAGAATTTCAAGGAATAGATTCTATCCAAACGATCGTGTGCGATGCAGAGGAGGGAGATTGACGTCTTCCAATGCTATTCAATTCTATTTTTAAAATAGGCTATTTCCGGAAGTTAGACCATGTGACTAATCGTCCTAATCTATAACCTAGATTATCTTAACAACTGCGGAACTGTAACATTTATACTTATTTGGACACGACCCTTGGAAAACGAATGCATAAGAGAACTCACAAGTTTGTTGATACTGAATACATATGAACAAGACAGTCGGATGTACCAGCATTTCTCGATATAAAGCAAACATAGGACACCATTTAGATTTAAGGTTGGTAAGAGCTCGTAAATTTTGGAACATCCGGGGATGCTTATCTCGCCTAAAGGAATCATATCAAAATATCAAAAGCATGGTCTTAATCAATGGTTTCCGTTCTAGGCATTTTGTATCGCCATCAAGATCTACGACAAGGTGGAGCGGTATCTACTTCTCTTTTTTACTCTTCATCAACGTTATCTTAAATGAGTTAGAAAAGTCGAACTTTAGGTACACATCAAGTAATCGTGCTGATACGAGTGGCCTTTTTCGTCTAGACACATTTACCTTTAAAGAACTGTCGATTTAACGAACATGAAATGCCTTCAAACGTCAGTTGCAGAGTATTGTAGCTAAAAGCCGAGTAATAGATATTTTTACCAGGGAAAAAAAGCATGAACAATTTAATCGTACCTGGACACTCAGCAGTCAATATGTATGCCAACAACCTTATCAATGAAATTTTTTTCAGCGAAATGTCGAAATATGACAAGCTCCAATATATGTACAATTATGTACAGCCGAAAAATATTTCTCTAGAAAAGGCATTGGAAATATACGGAAACTTTTTCTCTGTAACTAAATGTTAAATTACAAACTGTTAAGTTGAATGACAACAAATTCCAAAGATTTCGACATGTGTGCTGCTCACTGGAACTGTGCATACATTGGATAATGCCTAGCACTATGAACTTGGGCTTACATTTGCATCAGTTCAATATTCTTGAAAGGATGAGCTCACTGCTAGGTTAAATACCATGATATTGTTTACATAACTGTCAAGAGTGAATGCCGTTGCATTGCTTGCATATTAATAGCCAGCGTGAATACTATGTTTTTGTTCACACATTGACTGCCAGAGTGAATACTATGATAATGTTCACAGTCACTCCCTCCCAGAGTGAATACTATTATATTGCTTACGCATTCACTACCAGAGTGAACACCATGTTATATTTCACATGTTCACTGCTAGGTTAAATACCATGATATTGCTCAGACAATCACTGCAATATAAATAACATTATATTGTTTAAACATTCACTGCCAGAGTCAAAACCATGTTATTGTTCACATGTTCAACCATGATATTGTTCACACAATCACTGCCAAACCAGAGAAATAACATGATATTGTTCACACAATCACTGCCAGACGAGAGAAATAACATGATATTGTTTAAACATTCGTATCTCATTGTAAGTTGCGCAAAATGCGATAGGCCGACTTCATCTATATGTAATAGACAAATTTCCTATTGAACATGGATTTGTTTTAAATTTCGTACCTGATGGTGATTTCATAGATCATTTACGGAGTAGAACATTTATTAAAGAAATGGAATCTGATGATCCCGGCATCTATTCTTTTCAACATTCGCAATATTTATCGGATCTGCAATTCATCGATACTTTAAATTAACATTGAAAATATAAATTTCATTTAGGTAAAACAGACTAGTAGAGTAACTTTTAAGAAACCTCTAACATGTTCATATGAAAAGTAGATCGTTATTGTTATGTACATTGTAATGCAAATAACTACTCGAATAAAGTTCATTTCGTTACAAACCAGTAATATGTCAGTGCGTTTAATTTAAAATGCTGTACTATGTCCGGACACTTCATTTACAATGTAGTCATGTGTCAGTGTATTACATTTAAAATGCAGTAAAATGTCAGTTCACTTCGTTTACAATGTAGTAATATGTAAGGGCACTTCATTTACATGTAGTAATATGTCAGAACGTTTCATTTTTAAAATGTAGTAATATGTTAGTTCACTTCGTTTACAATGTAGTAATATGTCAGGGCACTTCGATTACATGTAGTAATATGTAAGAGCACTTCATTTACATGTAGTAATATGTCAGAACGTTTCATTTTTAAAATGCAGTAAAATGTCAGGGCACTTCGTTTACATGTAGTAATATGTAAGAGCACTTCATTTACATGTAGTAATATGTCAGAACGTTTCATTTTTAAAATGCAGTAAAATGTCTGGGCACTTCATTTACATGTAGTAATATGTAAGAGCACTTCATTTACATGTAGTAATATGTCAGAACGTTTCATTTTTAAAATGCAGTAAAATGTCAGGGCACTTCGTTTACATGTAGTAATATGTAAGAGCACTTCATTTACATGTAGTAATATCTAAGAGCACTTCGTTTACATGTAGTAATATGTAAGAGCACTTCGTTTACATGTAGTAATATATAAGAGCACTTCGTTTACATGTAGTAATATGTCAGAACGTTTCATTTAAAATGTAGTAATAGGTCAGGGCACTTCATTTACTGTGATAACCTCCAGTGTTTTATATGCACGATGCAAACAAAAAGGGGGAAAAATATAAACTTTTCCTGGTAGTTAGGATAAACTACAATTCCTGAAACCATGCACAATTATGAAAGTTGGTTAACATTGGTATAGAAGGATAAACAATAGTCCATCTTTTCTGAATCTTTAGGCACAAAGCTCCAATGTAGGTTAGAAATTTATATAGTCTGACGTCATAGCTTTTCGTAAGGTATTGTTGGAGTTATATAATTTATTTTATTATTTTCTTCATTGTGTTCTTGTGTTCTCTCTGTTAGCTTAAACATATTATATGCATGTGTGTATATAGAACCTTATTTAGTTACATTTGTGTTTAAAGCACCGTATTTAAATACATTTGTGTTTAAAGTACCGTATTTAGATACGTTGGTGTTTAAAGTACCGTATTTAGATACGTTGGTGTTTAAAGTACCGTATTTAGATACGTTGGTGTTTAAAGTACCGTATTTAGATACGTTGGTGTTTAAAGTACCGTATTTAGATACGTTGGTGTTTAAAGTACCGTATTTAGATACGTTGGTGTTTAAAGTACCGTATTTAGATACGTTGGTGTTTAAAGTACCGTATTTAGATATATTTGTGTTTAAGAACCATATTTAGATACATTTGTGTTTATAGTACCGTATCTAGAAACATATGTGTTTATAGTACCGTAGTTAGATACATAAATGTGTACACAGTACTGTATTTCGATACATCTGTGTGCATATAGTACTGGATTTACATACATTTGTGTTTATAGTATAGTATATTACCGTATTTAGATACATGTGTCTGTATATAATACCCTATTTAGATACAATTGTGTCTAAAATGCTCTATTTAGATAATTGTTTGTGTATATGGTACCATATTTAGATACAATTGTGTATTTAAGTACCATATTTATATACATTTGCGTATATAGTACTGTATTTCGATACATTTATGCATATAATACCGCATTTAGATACAGTTGTGTATATACACTACCGTATCTGTTTCGGAGGTTTGAGCTTGACTTAAATATATCGCCACAATTCATAATTATTAAACACGAGCTATGCTAACTGGACCCCTTTTCAAATTGGTGGAAACCATTCTTTGCTCTTACCTTTCATCATAACTTAAGTTTAAACATTTGCATTGCCGTAATAATGAAACATTAGGTGTTTTAAAAAAAAACGTTCTGCGATTCAGATAGAATTCTTTCCATACATAAATTAACTTAGGGTAATGAGAGAGAGAGAGAGAGAGAGAGAGAGAGAGAGAGAGAGAGAGAGAGAGAGAGAGAGAGAGAGAGAGAGAGAGAGAGAGATGTGTACAATACATGCATTTGATTGATATAAATAATTATTGCCTTTAAAAAATCTTGAACAGCTTTAACAATTAAAAAATCTTGAACAGCTTTAACAACTTTATAGCTGGGATCCAAGATGGTTTCAATGAATCTTGGCATATAAAGTCAATCGTTGCAGGTGATTAAGGTATAGAAATAAGATTATTGGTTGATATCCCAAACCGTTAGACTGTTCGTGACATGTAGTGTAATTACAAAATGACAGAATCACATGGGCCGATAATAATTAATTATTTAGAGCGCATCAATTCTTACTTATTCGCACTACAATTAATTTTAATTCGCACTACAATTAATTCTAATGCATACTGCAGTTAATTCTAAATCGCACCAGAATTAATTCTAATTCACACTAGAAATACATGTAATTGTAATTCGCACTTCAATTATTCTAAAACGTCCGCTCCGCTGAGGATATAATTTCAAAATGAAATATTTTGTTAGATTATACATTTTTAGGTCTGCAGTGAGAGGTGGTAAAATGGGACAAATATAAATTGGATACTCTCTCTCTCTCTCTCTCTCTCTCTCTCTCTCTCTCTCTCTCTCTCTCTCTCTCTCTCTCTCTCTATATATATATATATATATATATATATATATATATATATATATATATAGTTTTCATGTCTGATACTTCATTTGAGTCCATTAACAATTCGTGCTACCTCTGAGTATTTTGAGTATTGGAGTCTTCTTAGGAACAGCCTTCCAAGACAGCATCTGCATGTACTAATGGAGGGCATATACAATTACAAGTCTATATGTTTAAAATGTGGTCATCCAATGATAAGTATGTTTGTTTTCAAAGACATCACGGTTAATTTGAGTCTGTGTTCCCTAAGTGGTCCTGTCATTTTCGATACACAGTTAGATAGATTTTGTATATGGGACTATCATTATTCATCAGTACTAATACTTACAACCCAATGCCATTTCGTAAATATAAGTATTTCGTTTTCAAAGACTTCTTAACATAAAATTCAAAACTCGATTATTACATATGATCTCAATTTTACTTTTGGAAAAATTAGGAAATAAATGTCAGAGCATTTTAGCATTAAATATTTAGTCCTAAAACAAAAGAGGCGGGGTAGATGGATTTTATATTTTTGACTAAAAAGAGAAAAATAGGACCCCCCCCCCCCAAAAAAAAAAAAAGAAATTAAGAAAAGAAAAACTATACAAATTACGCGTATAAATGAGAGACTGATTTTATTGGTTTCATACCATCGATGAGTGTTATTGTTGCTGAGTCATATCTTTTCCTAAGTTTAGTTCGATTTATCAATATTACTTAAATGAAATTATTAAAACCATCTAAAAGAAATTACATAATTAACCTCCTACATTTGTGTCTTGAAAGAGTTAGAACGATTATAACCCATACCGCCAGCTTGAATCGCTTGTTTAGAAAACCTACGTGATAAGTCAGCATCAGATAGAGAAGTTTTGCGCAGTTAAGAGCAATTAAGAACTCCAGGAAATTATTTCCAGAATGTTTACATAAAAGCCGAGACGTAGTCCATGCAGCGATGACTCCTGGTTCTACTGGCATTTAACTCCTTCAAAACCCCTCAACGTGCCGGGGTCTGAACAATATAATTTTTTACAATTTCGAAAATCTTTTTAACATTAACAAATGACTAGTTGTAATAATCATTTGCGATCAGTTTAAAATGGTTAATGTCACCAATTTGCGTTGTAACCATAATAAATATATTTTAAAATTCATTTTAATATATATTTTAGTTCCGTTTAATATATTATATCTTGCACAACTTTCAACTTTATTATGGAGCAGTGAAAATTCGACTGTCTCTTTCAGCTTGTGTTAATTGCCTCTCTTTTGCATATAATGCTTGAACTGTTTACGCATCATGTATGTAACGTTATATTTAATGGGTGCATATCTTTTGCACAATTAACTCGACACAAGTACTGTATTGAGACCATCCCATAATAATGGAAATTTACTGCCACGTCTTAGACTGGGAATCTAGTGGCCAAAGGAAGAATCTGCCGTCTCTCACATGACCCAGACCAATCAACTCCGATAGCAGTGGTGGTGGTGGTGGAATTGCTACTACATTCTTCTTCAAAAAGCGTTCCTGTCTCTGTGTGAAATGTCCGGTTTGCTGAATTTTTCTTTTTAAAACAAAGTCTTACCAAATTATTTTAATAGTGAACGCGTTTAACATAATAAAATTACCAAATAAAATTGACTGAATTTATGTTTACGTCTCATGTTGTATACAGTGTAGCACAATGACTGTTGAATGTAATTTTGTTATAAAGGATAAAGAAGAAAATATCAGGGTATTTATATCAGTACTTATATAAATTAAGGAAAGAACGGTACGATTCAAAAGGCAGAACTTGACTTTTCTGTAAGATACCAAGAAAGAAGACGTTGTGAAGAAGCATAGTAAATAATCACTGAGAGAGAGAGAGAGAGAGAGAGAGAGAGAGAGAGAGAGAGAGAGAGAGAGAGAGAGAGAGAGAATTTAAGCTCTGTAAAGATGTAAAACATTCGTTTGCTTTTGTTTACACGACTATTTTTCATACATTACTCCATGGAGATAGATAGATAGATAGATAGATAGATAGATAGATAGATAGATAGATAGATAGATAGATAGATAGATAGATAGATAGATAGATAGATAAAAACGCTTTATAGTAATCTGTCATTTTAATGTGAAGACGTTTTGCTTTCAACGAACACTTACGCGTCTTACGTAAGTGGGAATTTGAGAGCCAGAAAATGTCTGCATTTTGTTTCAACAGTTGTACATTCTGCCAATGTCACATTTATTTTTTCGAGACTGCGCACTTTATTGAGACCTTGTCACACGAAAACGAAGAAGTTAACATATTTTTATCAGTAGGTAAGTACATTTAATACTAGTAGGTCACAAACTTACATTTGAAACATTTTTGCTTTCTTCGCAACATGTTCTGGATTGACAGGTAAGCAAAAGGACAATAATATCTTATACTTTACCCACACTTGATGTAAAGCACTGCTGAACTGAATTCGATTCTTGTGAACGAACATAGATTTATTCGCAGTCGCGAATCTGCATCTACTCGGCCCAGGGACGAGTAAGTAGAACATACTTTACTCGACATAGCGTGCTTAACCCAGCCAGGAAACATCTTCCTCAAATGTGCTTTACCCAGCCAGGAAACATCTTCCTCGGCACAATGTGTTTTACCCAGCCATTGCGATTAACTGATGTAATACAACATTGAAAACAATAAGTTTCAAACTTAATAATTTTAGAACTACAACGTTTTAACAAATTTAACTTCTAAATGTAATGCTTCAAATTGTAGATTTTGCTAAAATGAATGACTGCTGTCGTACGAAAATAGGATTTTTTATTTTTGTTAGCATATTTCATGAGCGGATTAATATAGTTAACATTGGGATTATGTAGAAATATCACAGAGCGTTCGCATTCTAAGACTTTAAAGCCCAACATCTATGTACAAAAGATTGTAATGCTTGTGAGTTGACCTGTTAAGGAAAATGGTTTATTATTTATTTTATTTAAACAGGAATAACCTTGTGTGACCTCGTCAAATTCTTAGTCTACTTCGACAACAGACGATGCACCCAAATTTCGATTGTCACATAATTTTGATTATGATTGTGAAGAGTCTGGTACTCACCAAATTTTATTATTATATTTAATCAAGCGATTTTTTCCTAAAGTGTGTACCGATACAGGTATACGATAAAAAATGTGTACCGATACAGGTAAATGTATATAGTTTTACGATACTTTATAGATGACCCAGAATATCGAAGTGCAGCAGGTCATGCCAATTCAGTCACTGACAAATTTACATAACGTGGAAAACTGGTTATTAATAAGTGAATGATTGAAGTCTAATTTTAGTATGGAGCTAGTCTTTATGGCAAATGATTTGCCTCCACATTGATTACATATTATAATCTTAGCATTTTTCAGATATGTTCACAGAGAGAGACAGACAGACAGACAGACAGACAGAGACACAGGGGGAGGCAGCAACGTCTATAGAAGAAGAAGAAGAAGAAGAAGAAGAAGAAGAAGAAGAAGAAGAAGAAGAAGAAGAAGAAGAAGAAGAAGTAGAAGAAGAAGAAGAAGAAGAAGAAGAAATTAAATAGGCATAAATAATGAAATAAATTGTTGAATAACATACTGTTCTAAGCCAGGGGTCTTTACTTGACCAAGCGGTTTTCAAAACCCTTGCGCGATTTCAGCTAGAAGTCATAAGTTTACCCCAAATTTCCAAAGACTTCCATACAACTTAAGTTGTAAATTAGAAAGCGCGACGTGCCCGTTCTATACATAAATTTTACTCTAATCAATGCAATACCACAGGTCTCCAACCTGCCAAATATCGATAAACTGAATATCTGGATGGTTACTCTTCGTTAGGTTTCCATACCACAGCAGTTCACACCATAGAAACTACAGCTCTCCCTTAATCAGGGAACTATTTTAACTCCGCCACTTTAGGCCAGTCCACGTATGCTTTCCAGGCACATTTCGCCAATATAACTGCACCAAATTTGCCATCATGGCGACATAAACGGTATCTGCCGAGTCCCTCTTATTTATTCCTTTGTGCACTTTACCGGTTTCCAACCGTAAATGCTGCCACTGCAGTCACACCACCAATGTACACCACTAGCTTTAAATATGGACTCACACCACCAATGTACACCACTAGCTTTTAATATGGACTCACACCACCAATGTACGCCACTAGCTTTAAATATGGACTCACACCACCAATGTACACCACTAGCTTTTAATATGGACTCACACCACCAATGTACACCACTAGCTTTTAATATGGACTATGTATCAGGGACATTCATTCGGTTCTGGTCTGAAATCACTACTAATCAACCATGGCATCATGGAAACTCACTAACATTGTGTGACGTTTGCTCTTAGTAATTGGCTAATTATTTCAGGCTAAGGATATTTCCATTGCACTGAATTCAATCAATCACAAGTAATCACGCAAACCTAAGAATTCCTTAACACGGAACGCTATCAAATATGCAAAATTCCAAATTTATTACATACAATACATAATGTCAGATATAGGCCTATTTCTAAAATGGGAAGATAATGTAGTCCCAATGGTGATATCAATGTGGATATATCATATTTCTTACAATGATATAGCTCAATATCTCATTTTGAAATATATTGCACATATATTTCTCCTTTGCATTTTGAATAGCACACGTCTGGAGCGCTCGTATCTCCTATGTTCCTTTTAATTGTAATTTATTGTAATCAATCATATGCACTGGTGTGAGCATGTGCAGATAGTAGATAGGTTCTACTGAGTTTCTACTCAAACGTTCTGGTTCAGAGGATCTGATTTTTCAATCCACACCAAAGCATATGATAACTTTTGTCTCATTTCTAACTTGCAAACAGGGCTACAATAATATGGCGCATCAACGATATCGATTGCTTTGAACATACAAACTAGAAAGTTTACCTCGTTAGAAGAGCATGAAAACGTGCAAATTATGGTTTTAACAAACAAATGTCTTGTAAATAAAGATTACTGTTTTTGTAATACTAAAACTGCTAAACTAAGACTGCAAACGTTAATGCCATCTTGGGCATAATGAAGACATCTAAAATGTTCTCAAGTGCATACGAGAGCATATATGGCACAGTCAGAGAATCGCGGGTTATTTCCTTCAAGTCGAGAAATCCTCGGATGTAGCTGTAGGAAAGCACATAAATTTTTATGTCGTTGGTTTTTCAAATAATGCATTGCGCCACTTATCTTGAAACGGAACAAGCCAATGATATTCCGATTGTGAGTTTTGTCTCCTTTCGCCTCCATATAATGATTTTCAAACAAACGTAATTCCAAATATAATGCTGAATGGCAGTGAATGGCATTCGATTTTTTTTCTTCTTCTAGGATTGACAGAAAAGGTCGCAGATATTTTGATTGACATCGATGGATTAATTTAACTTTTACATGGACAGTGTCGGATTGGAAACCTGCATTTGAGGGTCAACAATTTACTTTAGACAAGTGACTGACTCACAATTCTGATCCCAAGAGTGGAATTTCCATGCCCAGCATCGACGTATATTTGAATGATTATTGTTTTCTCATTCCTGAATAGAAAATGAAGGTCGAATTGATGTATTGTGAATTTTATCACTGTATTTATTAAACAGTAAAACACTCATACATAACTTATAGCGAAATAGGCAAATTTTGTTCTGAAGAATTCGATGTAAATATTAAATGATTTAAGCACATATTAACATTAAATAATTAGTGGTCGAGACAGTTTTTATAATAACAATACACATCGTCAAAATTTTGTACTGAAGACAACTGGCGCAATGATACAAATGTGAACATATTAAAAGAATAAAGTCACGGCAGATCAGCATATTTGTTGTTTACAATTTGAGTCGATTTATAAGCGAGTATATAGGCTGCAACTTTTTTCCAGAAAATGCAACATACCCTTTGCTGGTTGCATTAATATGATATGTCCAAGTCAATGCCTAACAAAAGTAACATAGTTCTAGTGCCTCTGAAACATAAATACTGCATTGCACTTCATAAACAAATGTATAAAAAAAAATAGTATATAAGGAAAATAATCAGAGTAGTGATATTTGAATCTACATCGTAAAACACGACCATATACACAAAAGAAACTGAGAAAGGTGTATACAATGTAGGTTTATTGCACGTGCAATATGTGTTACACATATATAGGAATGAGAGAAATATGTATTTTTGGGGGAATGATGATGTCATTTATATTCTAAGAGAGAAACGCTTATGTACTCTGCAATAGGCGAAACCTACACTAGCTTAACACAGCTGACTAAATACTTGTAGCGTCATGCTGACTGGCAGTGATACTATGGAGTCTTCTCCCACCCAATGCGTTCTTGGCGTATGCAAAAGAAACTGCTCTACCTTGCTTGGAATGTACTTTGAATTTTGAGTATGTAATATATACAATCTATTTATTGTTCTATTGGAGAAGATAGAATGGTGGGGTTCAGTTTCTAAGTACGAAAGATTCGACTTTTTTTTATTCATGTTCAGCTCTTTTCAAATTTCACGGCAAACTGACGACAATTTTCCAAACATACACTATGAAAAATGCATATATTCAATTTCGCGTTATCATAAGAGTTCCCTGAATCATTTTTATGGAATTAAACCGTATTGCTTTGCGAAAGAGTACAAATCAAAATAAAGTATAATTCTTTGGAGATCGTCGGCATTGTTCTAATCACTCGGCAGAGTTCCGATGCCGCTATGAACTTCCGGTAGACGGAAATCGTCAGATCGTATGTTACGGGAATTCCCTATATTGATATGCTAGTTAGTATTAAATAATAGTAGAAATTAACATAGCTTCATGCATGTATAGTACTAAGATTTGCACTGTCTTCTATAGGATATTTCATACAAAATCTAGCTATCTTAGATGTGATGTTTTCATTTGCATTAATTTCAAAAATAAATTGCGAGGTATTCGTGACAATTTTTAAATTTTGACAAGCCTTGTTTAAAACACCTTTGTGCTCATTTATACAGTGTTGAGCAGATAACGATATTACGTGCAAAGATAAACCATAAGCGCAATGACGTACTTCAAAAAGATGAGTCATTTATTTTCGTAATATTGTGTTTTTCCGTTAGATCCTGGCTGTTTCATACACAGATTTAGAAACAGACAAGGTGAAACATTCAGATTTATGGCAAGGCACATTCGCTAGCAAAGGTTAGTCTTATAAGTAGACTCAAACTGTAAACAACAAAGATGCTGATCTGCCGTGTTAGTCAGCGTATCGAGCTGATATTTCAGGACTTCGAGTCTGAATATTTCATTGAATGCGGCGGCAATCCAATCAAAATTAAGTTGTTCAAATTTTGAACACCGTTTCAACGTGATCGAGACAAGGGGAGTACACAACTAGAATGGACTGAGAAAAAAGCACTTTCCAGTGTCGGTCCGTGTTTGCACAGATACCTTTTACTCAAATACATCTGTAATGGCTTCCCTCTGGTACATAGTCACACTTTCAATGTTAAACTTGCAAAGTATCTATCTTAGGTCAATTGCCAGCACCGTTTTCGGCGGATGTACAATGCACCACGCTAATGGTTAGTTGGCATTATAATGTAAGGGAGGTAACACGTGAAATCCAATAGATGTCGCTAGGACAAAGCACCAATACATCTGTTCGATCAGTCACGGTGTATTTAGGGTTGTCTGAACTTTGGCTAGCAAAGATAGTGGCAAGGAAGAAATATACAAAATGTGCATAAATGGAGCGAGACTTTCAAAGAAAGAGGAATAATATAAATAAGCAAACTATAGACAAATTAAGAAAAACGTCTTTGCTTATCGAGAAATTGCAGATTGGATAATTATAGAAAAAGACATGTAAGCAAAGAAACAAAGTGAATCCTAATGGTAAGTCACTAGAAGCGTGCCACTTGATCTAATGTGTGCAAACAGTGGAAAACAGACTTCTATCCTGACGCTCAGGAAAAGATCTGCAACAGGAAATCGATTCGGCCGTGATTCAATCCCGCGAGAAAAGGCATCCGAGGCGGACGCTCTAACCACTACATGTAGTATAAATTATTGTGTAGCCATATAATAAGGAGGAAAATATCAATCGCTACAAACACATAGTTTGGGGATTTGAAACAAACTGGATTATCTTGTTAAACCTACAACGATGAGCTGAATAGTCTTCTAAAATACAATTGCCGCAAACAATTTCCAGAAAGATGCTGTTTCTTCAAACTGGTGAATTATGTAACAGATTAATGATGTGAAAAAAACGAGCAAACGTTAAATATGTACAAAAGAAAATAAATAGTTTAAGTGCCACAAGAATATAAATTTCGTAAGGAGAAGAACATTCGTAATTTGTATAGAAGTCAAGAAGTAATATTATATCAGTTCAAACATGGCTTTTCCATAATTTGTATAGAAATATTACTGTATCAGCATTAAGAGTAAATCAAAGACGACTTTAAAGATACTTGATGTTCCATCAATTGATTTTCATTGTAGATGACTGTGTCCTAATAGGCATAAAGATGCTAGTGAAAATGATTTATACATAACCCATGTCGTATACCATGTTCATTTGACTTATCTCATACTGAAAAGGCAACGCACGTACATAGAAACATGACTGCACACATAAATGGTTACAAGCAGGTGGACAGAGTGATAAGACAATGACAGACATTGATAATGTTGATTGATTGTTTGATTGATTCATTTATTCATTGATTCATTGATTCATTGAATGATTGATTGATTGATTGATTGATAAAATAAATAAATAAATTATTGGCGTTCATCTTTGAACAAATGGATTTTAAGACAAATTCCATAAAAGTAAGCAATATATTATGATCAAAACAATCACAATGACAATAAATGAAAAGTGAAAAGAATACAGGTGAGAACATAATTACGATCAAGAATGGTGATTACTTAAAATTAAGTTTGTAAGTGTACAACTGGGATATAGAACAGAGACAAATGGTCATTGTTTCACATTTAACTAAATCAATTGCGGGGAAATGTTTAAAATAAAACAAAAGAGACGATAAATAAGAAACACGTCTAAGCAAACAGAACAATATTGATAGGTTTTCATTGTTTCTGGTTTCTTTGAGACGGTGGGTGGGGCAATGGCTGACTTAGGTTAGAAGACGACATCAAGAACTTGTACCTTAGACTAGCTTAGATGGAGTATCATCGAACCACATAAGACTGACTTAGATAACATACATAAAGAATATCATAAGACTGGCTTAGATGACATATCATCGAATCATATAAAACTGGTTTAGCTGACATATCATCGAATCATACAAAACTGGTTTAGATGACATATCGAATCACATAAGACTTGCTTAGATGACATATCGAATCACATAAGACTTGCTTAGATGACATATCATCGAACCACACAAGACTGATCTAGATGATATATCATCCAACTGCGTAAGACTGACTAAAATAACTTGTCATCGAATTTGTCAAATATGTTAGCGAAAACAACTGAGTCGTGTCAAGTAAAGAAGGCCGAATAAAAAAGGCAAAGGTTCCGAGGATGAAAAGAACAAATGAAGCTAATTTAGAAACGTTTAGAAACTAGTGTGGTCTCGTTTACATATGAATGTACATACCACATGATGCCATCTGACTGACCATATTAGTTTGCTCACTTACACAAGATGCTAGTTAAATGACGCACCTATATAATATCATCATAGATACGTGTATTATATTCATATATTATTCTGCGCACAAAATGCAATCTCGAGAATTTGCGACAATAAACTCATGGATGTATTCCATATAACACACCTTAGTGTAATTAATGCAATAGTGGATGTATTCCATATAACACACCTTAGTGTAATTAATGCAATCGTGGATGTATTCCATATAACACACCTTAGTGTAATTAATGCAATCGTGGATGTATTCCATATAACACGCCTTAGTGTAAATAATGCAATTGTGGATGTATTCCATATAACACACCTTAGTGTAATTAATGCAAATCGTGGATGTATTCCGTATAACACACCTTAGTGTAATTAATGCAATCGTGGATGTATTCCATATAACATACCTAAGTGTAGTTAATGCATATGTCAAATAGCGAAATGACATGTTCAATCAATTTTCACGATGTGACAGCTTGTAAATGTAAAGAAAGGATGGAAAAAGTTATTAAATCTTATCAAAGTTCCCATTGATTTATTCCGTTTCGTTTCTGCGAGGCGCTTTATACTACATTTTCATTATTTGATTGGTTGATTGGCTTATTTGGTTACCTAGCGACACTTATCGATAATAACTATTTTTAAAAAAACATGATAAACACGTTAGGAAAAGTACTCTATTTTTTATATAACTTGCCTGACGTGATTCGTACTTTTCAATTTACTCATAATTACTTGGATATGTCTTCGAGTCGTACGAATCGCCCTACGTGTTCATATGGCGTGGAGATAAAACAGAGCAATCTGGTCGGTGGGAGAGTATGGCGGCAAACAGGTGCATTATCTCAAATTATCATGATGTCACGTTCAGACAACTCGTGACTTTAATTGGATTGTTTAAAAGGTTTGGGAGGAATTCCATTAGGTGTCATGCACAACAAAACCTTGTCGACATATCACTTATCTTGGTTAACAGATGAATGTAACTTATCACACGCTCAGAACGTATATCTTATCATCAAGAGGGAAAAAAATCGTTTTTGCGCTTCATATTTTGGCAAAGGTCTGCCATATATATACATATATATATATATATATATATATATATATATATATATATATATATATATATATATATATATATATATATATATATATATATATATATATATATATATATATATATATATATATATATATATATATATATATATAAATGCATCTTTCAATTAGAAATACTGTAATAACTGCCAAACAGGATGTAATCAATCATCTTTGGGAGCGACTGCGTTAGGTCCTTGAAAATGAACATCGAGATGATGAGGATCTCAATGTAAAGTAGATAAGAATAGTTCATCAGATACCGACTTGTAGGGGGATATGCAAGTCAGTACCTACGGTAGTTAATAATAAAAAAACAGGACCACACATGATGTCTTCCATTAAATCTCGTCTGAGCCCACACGACAGATTTGTTGAGAAGTTATAAAATTTTCTTCGCTAGCCTAATTGTATGTAGTAGATATGTATCAGCATATATGTATTTATCTTTTCAATGCGGCGTTTGACTTTATGAGCTCATCAAGTCTATCGTAAAGATGAATGAAATTCTCTCGTCTGCCGCGGAAACGTCGTCTGATGATAGGTGTTTCTGGTGAGATGAAATCAATACTTCAAAAGAAATAAGATCAAATTACTTTTCTTTGTGACATAGAATACTTTTTTTTAAAAAAAAATCTTATGACAGAATTTTAATCAATTTACTTCATTTTAATAAGTCACGAACTAAATATTTTATGACTTTTAATAGTATTTTAAGGATTATATTAGCAATGTCATACATGTGCAAAATACACATACGTTTTGTTACAAAAAGAAGTAAATGTTTCAGACCGTTTCTGACCAACCCTTGAAGATCTTCGTTTTTAGGTAATTTCCTTTCTTTTACAAAATGTTTCAAAATTGATTATGAGTAACATTTATAACAGATATGATTTTTTACTCCAAATTGATTAATAATCTTACATCTGGTTGATAGACGTTTGATTGAGCGACCCTGTTGCAATAATGATTTCCATTAGAGAACTATAGATAATTATGACGCTATTTCGAATCATTGTAATCGCTTCTTTACCCTCAGTCCGCTCAGGTCAATCAATTCATAAATATAAAATACGTAGGTATAATTTTCAAATTAGCCTAATTAGTAAACATATATAGAACTAACATTCAGAATTAAAAGCAATTAACAAATAGTCCTCTACATACACGGAAAGTTTGCATTTTGTATGTTTACCGGATTTAAATTTAAAACATGAGATTTATATTTTAAAATATTGGTTCGTCTTTCTTGCTATAAATGCGTGGGCCTTCTTACTACAATATTGGGCCTTCTTGCTACAAATGTTTGGGCCTTCTTACTACAATATTGGGCCTTCTTGCTATAAATGCTTGGTCTTCTTACTACAATATTGGGCCTTCTTGCTAAAAATGCTTCGGCTTTCTTTATACAATGTTGGGCCTTCTTACTACAATATCTGTCCTTCGTGCTACAAATGTTTGGGCCTTCTTAATACAATGTTGGGCCTTCTTACTACAATATCTGTCCTTCTTACTACAAATGATTAGGCCTTCTTACTAAAATATAGGGCCTTCTTGCTACAAATGCTTGGGCTTTCTTAATTCAATGTTGGGCTTTCTTGCTACAAGCGCTTTGGCCTTCTTAATAAAATATTGGGCCTTCTTACTACAATATATGTCCTTCTTACTACAAAAGCTTGGGCCTTCTTACTAAAATATAGGGCCTTCTTGCTACAATTGTTTGGGCCTTTTTATACTTCAATATCGGTCATTCGTGTTAATACTTGGGCTTTCTTTATTGCAACATTAATTAACTCCCTGTATGACTATTACACACTTAAAAGTTGTCTCATTTAAATTAAGACCTGCCTTTGCTTACGCGTTACAACCCTAACAAGAAAAAGAAAGCATTTAATCTTTGACAGGTTTAACCTACAGTTCATCACATTTCCTTGGACATATTCAAATCCATGTTGATATCTATACAGTACAAGACCCCCTCCCCTCAAAACCGAATAAGACCCCCTCCCCTCAAAACCCAATAAGAACATGAAAATGTATGGAATATGTCCTTGCTATGTAGGGGGTAGTTTCATTAACTGATACGCATCATCGTTTAATTTGAATTTTATTTCCACACTCAAATCATCACCTAAAAGTCAAGTTTATCTATAAATCGAAACGAGGCGGTTAAATTAGCATTTAATTATATAGATTGGAAAGATACGGGGTGCGGAGATCCCGACTGCCAATTACTGAAACTTGAACACATGGGGAGCGGGATGTGAGCCATGAATTCTTCGTCTGTTGTTTGGCTCTTGGCAGTCACCCAATTGCAAAATTTACCCTCAATGAACTCTACTGCAGGGGTCCTAAGTCAAAACATTTCTCTTATTATCCTCTGTGAAAAAGTTAGGCAAACGGTGATTTTTGTCGGTATGTTGGAGTGATAGAATATTCTACTGACTTCGATTTAAATCAAGTGGAACGCGACGAAGGACAAAATTGAACTACGTCCAAAATATGCGGCTTTCAAGTCTTTTTATTCCATCTCTACCAACGATAATACCTGCCAGTCAGTAGACCTGCGCTAATCAGCCAGGACGTTTGTTGAGACTGCTTGAATAGACCCGACTTCATCTTCAACTTTGAGATATTCATTTGGACTTTAATTGTTATCGTGAAAGAATCTCTCTAAGTGTTTTGTATACAATTTGGATGATGTAACTATATAGCTGTCGGCATCGACGCTAACAATAACGTACGAGTTTTCTCCCTTTCAATGCCAGTTCAACCGTGCACTTGTAGCATTATTTGAAAGTGGTCAAAATACAACCCACTGTCCAGATCTGGCCCGTGATATGGTTCCATTAGCCAATTTACATCACGTAGTGTGGCTTTAAAAATCGCATATTCAGCCTGCGCCATGAAGGAAGTTAGCAATGTCAGCAATACACTATACATTTTACAAAATACAGTGAGGTGCATTTTCAATGTACGTTTAATGTGTATCATTTTTATGTGCGTTGAATGTGTATCATTTCACTTATTGTGTAAAATGTTATTGAAATGGAGCACCACAAAGAACAGTAAAAATGGAGTTATTCAGACCCCAAGCCTCACTCTCAAGCCCAAAATATGAATGGAAAAAGATAGAAAGAAAACAAACGAAAACAACAACGAAATAACAGTACTTTTTGCGTCGAGGTATTTAAAAGACAATTCATTCCTTTCAGTGATGTGTAACCCAGTGCTGTGTAATCCAGTGATGTGTAATCCAGTGATGTGTAACCCAGTGCTGTGTAATCTAGTGCTGTGTAATCAAAAAATAGTTCAATGAATTAGTTCATACTTAATTAAAGGAAAGGTAGTACATTCGGTGAACAGGATTCTGAATGGGTGAGAACTCATTCAAATACTGGTAAATCAAAATAGTCTCACTTTAATGAGTGCGCATTTTATTAAAAATCTAACCCAGTAATCTCGAACTAGTGCCACTTTCCGCACTTAAACTCTCTCGAACAATATACCAGACCGTGCATTTTCGAAAAAAAGTACAAGTGCAGCACCGCTCCGTATAAGAACACTTCTATTACTGCCACTAATGCACAAGGGACCAACCATTTAATTTTCGTAGCGGAGGACAGGGATTATCTTTGTTTCTATAGTTTTCCTTTACCTCAAAGATAATTTTTTAAAAACAAATATAATTCTGTAATTATTTCTTTTCTTCTGCAAATCAAAGCATGGCCATTTTTTCAAGGTATTTAGAGGCCGGAATTTGTTTTGCCAGAAGAAATCCCATATCTCACCCGACCACCACCCCGGAAAAATTAAATGGTCTATACCAAATGTTCATCGCAAGAAGTGAAGCTAGAAAATGGCTTTGCCCGATGCAAGAGTGAATGTTAAAATTATGCTAATTACGTTAATGAAGGACCTTACAGTTCATTCATCCATTCAGCCTCGGTAAATCAGGTGGTAGAGCGTCAGACTTGAATCATAGGGTTGCTCGTCCGTTACCGGCCCCCTCCCTTTCCCCCATGGCCAGCCCGGGTAAGATGTATAGGTGCCAGATGAAAAAGGTAATTGGCAAAGTGAGACCGAAGAATATCGTTTGTGTGGTGTGCTAGTGGGTGGGGTACGTACATTAGTGGGGCGAGGGAACAAATGCTCCTGCATTGCAAGCGTTTCAAAAGTATAATTTTAATCATCTAACTGCAAAAAATAAGTTACTCAAGCGAACGTTTCAATTATTTTATGAATAACTTGTATCCGCCTTTGCATTTGCTTAGCTCCCATTTATCAGGAATGAAATAACCAATACTATTTCAAAGTGCCTTTTAAACTAACAAAAAAGTATCGCTGATACACAATTGTGTCATCAGTGATTTAATTATATTTCTTTTAAAAATCCACAGTTCCAGTCGTTGATGCTGCTTAATGGACCGTTCATTGTAGTGCTTTCACGTGCGTTCTTGTTATTGCAGTGTATGGTGTGCAAAAGGAATACAAATTACATATACCGGTTATCTGAGTTCAAATTGTTCGTCGCTTTTAAATAGTGAATACCTGCTTTAAAAAATATCACCTTAATATTCATCAACCACTAGATAAAAGTGGTTCACCGCTACAGAGAAATTGATATTGATTTATGCCATTTTTCAGCTCATGATAGGCCAGTACAATTGGTACAGGAAGAACCGGGGAAAACCCCAAAAAGAACCATCGACCATGGTAAGCCATTGGCATGTTTTCTCACATACCTGATAAAGTCGAACCAAAGATTCGAATTCACACAGTAAGAGGTGATATAAAACTTGATTGGTAAAGTCGAGCGCTTTAGATCACAAGACCATCCTATGTCTTTTCTGCCACAACATACCGATTAACCGACATAAAATTTCGATTTACCTTTATCAACATATTGTTTAAAAGTATTTCGCTACGAATCCCCAAACAGTGGTTCATTGCTATTTAAAAGCAATGATTTGCTAAATTGCAACCAATCAAAATGAATGTTACAAGCTGGGTTTTCGATTATTAAATACAAACTAACAAACTGGACATGATCTGGTTCTCCTGAATAAAAACATATCCATTTTGTTGGTTTATCGGTATTTTGAACGCATTTTGTAAAAAAAACAAAAATGGGAGCTAAGCGCTTTTACCCATGAAACACCAAAGCAGTTGACTCAGGTTGATCTTGCCGTGTATCAAACTCACAACACATTGATAATGATTCTCACACTTTACCGACTGAGCTGTCGTGGCTCCATACTTCTATAAGCACAATGATGTTAAACTGTCTACTCTGCATTTAACAAATAACCATCGCATGAAAGAACGATAATAAGCAAGAAAAAGACAACATGTAGCTGTTAGAGACGTCAACAGTTAAAAATAATACACAGGATGACATCAATGACAAAATGGACACCAGAAAATGGATCCTGTCCATAGCAAGATTGAACGCTGTTTGAGCCATTCCTATCACACACTATCGGGTTAGCAGTTATTTCATTTCAGGAATACACATTCTCATAACCTGGCTTGTGCCAACGCAACGCTGCATCGCTGGGCTTGCTCGTTTGTCTTTGCTATTGGTAGTATCACATTTACTTGTATATCGTACGAAGAGGATCAGAATAGTAAATACTGATTAGTCAAATTAACCACATAATAACAAGTCTGGGCGCAACCATTTCCCTACTAAACGTGTCCATTCATATACACTGACAAATGACACTGAAGAACCTTAGAGTTCTGAAGATTGAAGTTTTGGGTCCGCCATTTTTATACAAAAAACACTAGTAACCAGAGATGGATTATCCCCACCCACCCCCATGAGTATGAAACAATTGCAATGTTCCTTACAGTATTCATTACAGTTAGAAGGGTAACATTATGCCTTAGAAACTATTAAAATGCAGAGATTATATGGGTTCACTCCTTGGAACCCCCATAAGAGAACCTAACACCCCATGCCTACTTCTTCTTGACGCAATCGACACAACACCACCAGCACGATATTAATGGATCTGTCCCAGGTTAATCGTGATGACTGGGAGAAATGGGATGGATGTAATCAATATTCCTACTTTTTTACTAAAATAATTAAGTTCTATGGAATACATTTTTTTATTTAAGAACGCCACCCACCCACCCTTTCCCATCAAATTATACATTATCCTTGCGATTCTTAACAAAAGACAGTTAATTAAATGAAGACAACATATCTGACACGTACACAACACGTACCTTGGTTAGATTCTATGTAACTGTATTAAAATGAAATTGTTGCATACAGAAATTGGCTCTCTTAACCACAGGGACAATCGTAACACATGGTAATTTTGCACCTAAATCGTTGGGTTGTTTCTTTTTCGATCATTGCTTCGATGCCACATTACGATTTAGGTCCCAATAAATCAGAGGTGGGGTGAGTGTGAAGTTTCAGCAGTCGATGACAGATTGCAGACAAATGAAAATATTTCTACCTTAAAGATATAAATAAAAACTATACAGTGTATTTATAATGTCAGTGTTCAAGAAGAAGAAGAAGATATTGTATTTTGCATTGTGCTATGACAGTTCTGCCAATTGCGTTACTGATTTCCCCTAAATGCCGATTTTCTTTTCTGATTCAAACTTGTCCATGTTTTTACTAAAACTTTTTTCTCACTCTGTGGAGAAACGACGACAAGCAATTGTTTGGTGGAAATTAATTCACGTACCCCCTTTTACTAATCAACTGTATTAATACTATTGTAAATAGACTATACAACTAATTTTGATTGGGACAATGGTCATTGTTGGTCTTTCGGATTCGAACTTGACCATGACATGAATAGCATTTTGGTTTGGTCCGTAAAAAGCTGATTAGGTCAACATGTGCTCTAAACTGTATGTGGCACACTGCACGAGATAAGATGCTTGGGTTGCTTGAGCAAAAGGACGACTGCATTTACGATTCTCGAGCATCTGTACCGACTCTGCAAGTTTCATCTGTCCAAAGTCTGCAGCTCCATTAAGAATGATACTGCACCAGGGTCAATGTTGAAGATTTTCAAGACAGCCTTGAGGGAATGTTTGGGAAAAAAAATTCTGACCACCCTGTGACCGCTTTACTTCCTTCAGCTTACCCTAAAAATCCTGGTAGCTTGAAATGCACATTACATCTGTGATTTCATCAGCAGAGAGCGGGTTTGGGTTATCACATAACCTTTCTTGACCTTCCGATCCATTACTATCAGTTTATCTGGTTAACTAGATTGTGTCATGGTCTTCAAAAGGCTTATAGAACTGACTGTGTCAGAGGTTTTTGTCAGGTCGCTGAAGGTCGTGTACAGGTTGGAGTTCTGTTCCTGGCGTTGAGTTGCATACATAATCTGTAGTGCTTTGTCGTCTCCTACATCCACGGAGAAGCTCAGGCAGGAGGCCTAACCAAATCATTTATTTACTGTGTCGAGAAATATAGATAACAATACGTTCACATATATGACTCCCCGCCCCCTCCCCCCTCCCAAAAAAAAACAAAAACAAACAATAATTAAATTAAAACGAAAAAACGTCTGTAAATCAAAATACCACAGCAGAAAGTGTTCTGAGATTTATCTTCAAACATTGCAAGAAGCCGTACTCGAAATTATTGAATCTGTTAAATATTTTAGCTCTCCACAGTTTTCTATCCTTAAATACTTGGTCTAAGAGCTTATTGAGTACATGTTCCATATATAAACACAGGTAAATAAATTGCTGTCGCTACTTTAAAGGGCTGCATGAATAGTCTTGTATATAAACTTGTCATAAATTGTTGGCTTATGACACTTACACTTTTGATACAATTCTTAATTAGTTGCCAGTGACAATGTAGGTGTTACTCACCCCGTCACTCAATTTTATATGTATGTATGCACGTATATATGCACTGTAAACAAATTATCCAGCATCCCATTTTGATTCGCAAGGACACGTGTCTGCTTATTTCATAGTAAAGATGTTTATTAATTTGTGTGTTTTTAAGAATGCATTTGTTTCTTTCTTACAAAGATGCGTCAAAGTGAAAGTGAGACTAACACTCACCCCTTCTATTTCCCGTTTCTGGTTTGTTGTAAGCGTGATGCTGGATAGTAAGATATAGAGTTGAGTTATAATTAGTAATGTTGATGACCATCACATAACATTACTTTCCCTCATCTTTTTGTTTGTAAATCTGTGTGAGTCTGTAAGAAATTGTGTCAGTTCTCATAACTCAATACAAACTCTTACGCCTTTACACATGAATGTGCATATGTGTGTTAGTGTTGGTTAGTAACTCATAGTATTGGTCAGTACGGCAGTGTGTTCGTCAGCTATGATGTATGTTAGTTAATACGGCTTTTGTTGGTCAGTAAGGACGCGTGTTGCCCAGTTATGTTGACATTTGGTGCTGTTTTGCTTGGATATTGTATTGCATGTTTGTAAGTTTCGACTTGGTTCACTTTGTGATTTCTTTCGTAAAAGTTTTTTTTTGTATTTGAAAAAAACGTCGTTTTAACATGTCATTGTTTCAATAATAAGAAACAGTAGTCTGAATCTTACCCCTATAACATGTAACCTTATAAAGAATACATAACAGTTTTTAAATGTATTTCCTTTGCATCTGTGTATTATAAACATGTAGCAGGAAACTAAAACAGTGACTGGAGTTGACAACATATTATGAATTACATTATATACGCAAATACCAAAGGAAGCATTTCTATATTGGTTGACTACATGAAAGGAGAAATTCATCAAACTATTAGCTTTGCTTCCTACAATTAATAACATACGTTACATACATACCTGCGAAAGAGTAGAGGGATATGGTTGCGTAGCAGAGACCAGTACCGTTCCGGAAAGACCCTGCAACCACACGGTTGAATCCAATGTAGATATAATAATCAATTTCTCCATGCACTGGCTTCTGGCCATTCAGTGTGAAAAGGAATTTCGATTCCAAAAAATCTTTGACTTTACTTCTCCATTCTACACGTTCATCACTGATATCAATCAATGCCCTGCTTCCTTTGTTTACAAAATTATCAATGGTTTTTATCAGAAGTCCACCGTCACTTGAAGCGTCCATGTATCCAGGTAACATATTTCCATAAATACGCATTTGTTTATTGTGAATCTGAACCTCCGCCATATTACTTGTCGTCCCATTATCTCCTCCATATCCGTCTCCGGTCCTGGAGTCCGAAATATCCAAGGTCCATAAATAAGGTGTCTCCCCATACTGTAGAAGGATTTTAGCTCCTTGATATTTTCCAGAAAAATCTATCCTGAGCACCGCCTGGCTTCCACATGTATTCCCCGGCGACAAAGATGGCGCCTCTATAAAGGACACGTACGGACTGTATCCTCTCACAATGGAATGGCGGAGATCTATCTCAACTGAGGCATCGTTGAATGTAGCCACATTATACTCTACAAACGCTGAAAGAAAAGAAAAGAAACAAATTCCTTTCATTTTGATATTGGGCCTTGTTTTGGAGGTTTTCTAATATACGAGATCGCAGAGAATTTGCTAATCATGTTCATGTTAAAAATTTATTTCCAAGAAATCTCCTAATCTTCCAGTATTTTAAAGAATAAACTTTACTATATTGGAATGAAATTATCGATATACATACATACATACATACATACATACATACATACATACATACATACATACATACATACATACATATACATACATACATGCACGCACGCACGCACCCACACACAACATACATACATACATACATACATACATACATACATACATACATACATACATACATACATACATACATACATACATACATACATACATACATACATACACATATGTGTGTGTTTTTTGTTAAAGAGTAAAATATATTAATCGGATATATTCAATGACGGAATGTTAATAAAATGATTATGGCGATGAATGCGTGAAATGTATTAACTATGGATGCTCACAAAACCTCGACGATTTGTTATCACTGATAGGATCCTAATTTTGTGACAGAAGCTATAGTACTTAAAACCGATTCCGAAGATACTGTTAGAGAAAATGTATTTATTGTGCTTAAAAATAACTACCAGATTATATTATTGATTATGCTGCGTTGTACCTCAAAGTTTGTTTTGGCAGCCAATGATTTATTTAGATGTTTTTGTTACACGTTATCCCAAGGCTCATATTGGAATTCAATAATTGACTCGTATGTTCGTGTTAAACTGTACCAATAGGTTCATGTAGAAAGTCAGTGATTAACTCATATGTTTATATTACATTGTACCATAAGGTTCAAATATATATTTAATGATTTGTTCAAATGAACACGTTACATTGTACGACAAAGTACATGCAGATATAATATGATTGACAGAATATTAAAAATGATTGTAAAGTTAAAAAAGGAGACGAATTAAAAGATGAGAGTGAATGGTTAGTGGTGATGTGAATGTAAGATACTCAACACTGATTATGTAGCTGACAGAAATTTCAGCTACCTATTTGCCCAGATTTTGAGCCTGCTTAACTGTTTGTAAGTTCATCACAGCACATAACGACGTCTACTTGAAATATTGACACGTACATCACAAGATATAAAGTCACCACAAGATATAAAGTCATCACAATACATAAAATCATCACAATACATAAAGTCACCACAATATAAGAAGTCACCACAATACATAAAGTCATCACAATACATAAAGTCATCACAATATATAAAGTCATCACAATATAAAAAGTCATAACAATACATAAAGTCACCACAATACATAAAGTCATCACAATATATAAAGTCACCACAATATAAAAATTCATAATACATAAAGTCACCGCAATATAATAAGTCATCACAATACATGAAGTCACCACAATATATAAAGTCATCACAATATATAAAGTCATAACAATATATAAAGTCACCACAATATAAAAAGTCATCACAATACATAAAGTCATAACAATACATAAAGTCATCACAATATATACAGTCATAACAATATATAAAGTCATCACAATATATAAAGTCATAACAATACATAAAGTCACCACAATATAAAAAGTCATCACAATACATGAAGTCACCACAATATATAAAGTCATCACAATACATAGTCATCACAATATATAAAGTCATAACAATATATAAAGTCATCACAATATATAAAGTCACCACAATATATAAAGTCATCACAATACATGAAGTCACCACAATATATAAAGTCATCACAATACATAGTCATCATAATATATAAAGTCATAACAATATATAAAGTCATCACAATATATAAAGTCATCATAATATATAAAGTCATCACAATATATAAAGTCATAACAATACATAAATTTACCACAATATAAAAAGTCATCACAATACATGAAGTCACCACAATATATAAAGTCATCACATACATAAAGTCACCACAATATATAAAGTCCTCTGATTCAAATGTTTGTATTTCTATCACAGGACATATAGCCGATTAATTCAAATACATCACACAACAAAATACCATTTAATTCTAGTGTTTGTACGTGCATCACAGGACATAAATCCGTATCACTGCCGTCTAATTCAAATATGTGTTCCTGCACCACGGAACATAAATTAGAGACAATAAATAGAATTGAATTTGCATCAAATATACATGCCACTTGTTAAAGTATGGAAGTTCTGTATGTAATTATAATTATAAATACATCAAATATACATGCCACATGTTCACCATTTATTATGGTATCATCCCGATATCACTGTTAAAGCATTAGTAAAAAAAGAGAACTTGAAAACAAAATAAGAGATGTTAACATTAAAATATTTAAACGATAAGGAAATAACATTTACATCTACCCATATCAGTGTATTGCTGACTTTAATGCAAGCTTATGTTGCGATCAAAATGAAAAAAGTGTAATTCAGTGTCAGAGATGAAAGAATACAAAAGATTGACTAATAATATGTAACAAAAATGTCATAAAATAAACTAAAACTTCTTGCTGATCTTGAAAACTGTTTTTTGTGGAATATAGAAAATTATTGCATGCGAAATGATTTAACAAGATACATATCGTTACTATAGTACGCAATGATTAGACCATAACGCTTCTCACAATTTAGAAACGAGCTGAGTTAAAGATATTGTCTGATTTTCATTGATTGAATCTGGCTAGAATTTATCATAATACTGAATGCCCAATCAATTAATAACCACTGCATATGTGATGTATGTATGGTTGTAAATGATGAACAATGCAGCAGAGCTATGTTATTATCAATGTAGATAACATTATCGGACTAATCAACAAATTAAAGTGATCAGTGACAATTTGACAATTTAATTAAAAGATAATGTTAATAACATATTGTTTATATAAACAGATTTAGAAGACCAAACCATTTCAATTACTAGTCATTAACCTTTGACCCCGGAGTAAATAATACCAAGTGTGGAAGATTATTCAGCACAGGAAAAAAAACAGTTGATAGAAAGAAACAATATATCATTTATTACTGAAATTTTAAACTATATATTTAGTCAGGATTACAATTGAACATGGTATATATATATATATATATATATATATATATATATATATATATATATATATATATATATATATATATATATATATATATATATATATATATATATATATATATATATATATATCATAATTTGGTTTTAGTATGTATGAAAGATTTATCAAAAAGGGATAATGTATAAAATTTGCTACAATAAACTGAGAAATAAAGATGGTTTCAACTTGGCAACAATAAACTGAGAAATAAAGATGGTTTCAACTTGGCAATATTAAAGACATAAAGGTAACTACATGTATACGAATATATCACTTCATTGTAAACCGTTCGTGGATCTGTTTCTTGATTTTTTGTAAAGAGTATCAAATCCACCCGTCATTCTTTTAACACAATTAAGAGTGTTGTTTTTTTAACGATGTAGTGACTGGAATATGGGTGATTCTGCACCTGATGATGGATGCTGTAGCAGAAGAACTCAACTCTGCTTATATATTTATTATTAACTGTATTTGAAACTGAGAGTAAATGATTCATATAGCAAATACATGTTCTAAAACTCATAGTTATTTTAGCACCATCGAATATTTAAGTTATTTGTACCAATGTAATAATAAATATCATTTAATGAGAGCAAATATAAAGTTAAAATTATTTTGTGCATCTGATCTAAATTATCTAAAATTATTAATCAATAGAGACTTGTTTAATTCTATTTGTCCTACGCAATACAGTTACCCACAGCTTTTTGTATATCATGAAAATGTTGTAGTTACTATATGTAAAAATAGGATATGGTTCACATTGTATTTAGCAAGCATCCTTAGCTGGTTATCACAGCATTGTTAACTATTAAAATGATACACAGACATTATCTGGAACAACAGTATATTTGTACATAATCACGAAATTGCTGTTTGGTATCTTTTAGTGCCGTTCGCTCGTCTTTAATGTGATATATGAACATAGCAAATGTACTTCTTGTCTTCAATCTGATGCCAATATATACATATTGAACTGTTGGTTAATAATTTAACCATAATAATAATAATAATAATAATAATAATAATAATAATAATAATAATAAAAACTAAAAAAATAACTATCCAATGAACCGTGCCTTAAAATAATGCTCTACATAAAAGAAAACACTGCATCCAATTCTACAAATTTGCTCAGTAATAAATATCGAGTGAAACAAGTAATTCCACTCCCATGGTTACCTACATCAGGCTTTCGGAAAAGTTATTTGATATGCCATTGGGTTCAACATTAGATGCTAGTGAACTAATAATGTCGTGTACTTCCATCAGTAACAAACGAACATAAATAATTCACTAGCAGGATTTAGTCATAAATTATGGATTAGTTTTTTTTAAAAAATATAAAAACTATTTAAAAAATAAAAAATAAAAGAAAATTTATTGTATTGCCAAGACGTAAAAAATAAAAAAAAAATTATAAAAGGTATTTGGAATAAAATGATAACTTTGTGGCTGCAAAAAATGTGGAAGTGACTTATGTTTTTATACAAGAAAAACAAAACAAAGAAGAAAATAAATGGTTATATACTTCTTTATAAAGTCCCTTGAAACAAGCTTTAATACCATCAAGGACTGTCCGACAATAAACAAATGTCCCTGAGGAAAATAAGATGCAATTAATAAACAAAAATGAACTACTTAAAAAGTATGAGCAAATATACTTTAACTGATGCTAATCAAACCCGAAAACTGCCGCCTGCAGTAAAAGTATTATTCATTGATCATAGGCAATATAACTGAGACGATAGGTCAATGGTGTAGATGTTGTAAAATAAAATGTAACATATATAGAACAAACACCAAAACTTATTTAAAACAATCGAGGAGTTAGAAAAGACCAAAAAATAAAAGCTGAATTACACTAACAGTTAGGGAAAGGTTTCAAGCATAAATGCAAAAATAGCTGAACATCAAACACAGACGAAAGGAGTTCTTAGAGTAACGTTAAACACATAAATACAAAACTTCTAGAAAGAATTACCTCTTCGAGAAAGATAGTAAATATTATTAAAAAAATATGTGTAACACTGTTTTACTTACTGCCACATGTATGACTATATCAATAAATTCTTTATGTATAACAAAACAATTCAAAGAAGGAAAAACGTTTGATACTCCTGCTACACCTCAGCCTCTAACGCCTTTCTTTTTCTAAATGTTATTATCAAAGACCTCCTCAACTACTATGTGAAGCAAGTTTGACAATGTATTATTTAAATATAAAAAATGAAACAGCATCACATGTACCCGGATTTATTACTAGTGTGATAAAGAAGGTTAATAAGATTGTGTGTTCATTTGTTTGTTAATAAGATCGCCTTTCATTTGAGTAATGTTGTAACAACTTGTAGCCCTACACGTTTTGCCTAAGTTAGCCAGTAAGCTATGATTAAGCCAGCTATTGCCTTCCCCTTTTTGTGTTGCTTGTGTGCTTTTCATTATAAGAGCCAGTGACCGTTTGTCCGTAGTAGGTTGTAGTGATTTTGACCTAACCACTTTCAATCATCTGTGTTATTGTTAACTGTGTTTGATTAGTTGTCGATAAGTAGGTACGAGTGACCCTCGCATATTCCCGTTCTCCATCTGTTTCATTGTAAGGGTGAGTTAATTCATGGTTTCCTTGCCAGGTTTTGTTTGTATTGGTTTGTGTGTTGAATGGTAAATATAGGTTACTTGACCCCAACAAGTAAAACTTTGTGTTTATTTGTTAAGTCTTTTGTTGTTGTATATTTTGTAATTATTGTTCATGGAACTGTTTTTAATATTTAAATTTCTTTCGCAGATGTATGTTTTAAATGTTTTCATTTTTGTTTTTAATATTTTTGGATTCTTGCATTTATTTGTTCAATATTTGTTGTCATATTTGTATATATTAATTTTTTTTCCTAGAATGATAAAAGCTGTTTAAAATTCTTTCCCATTTTATCGTATTTTAAGCGTTCTATAAAAACGGTGGGTTTTTTCTATTGCTACATTTTGTGGAAAATGGTTTTAACTGTTTTGCTTTCAATGTGTTATTTTTATTTAATGCTTTGTTTATTAATTTTAAGGTTTTACATTTTATTATTTGCAATTAAAAAAAATAGTTTTTAGACTTTAATAAAATTATTTCAGGATGTTTGTTGGATATTTTATGCATTGGGTCTTTTATGCTTTAGCTGACTTTCTGTAGAATTTTAGCTTTTATAATTGCTCTTGTCGAAGGTGATGTGTTCAATATAATGTTCTAAGTACGTTTATTCTCCTTATTCCGGTTTGGTTTCCGAATTGTCTCAGCCAACATAATAACTTTTAAAATAAAAAAATCAAGAGCGTATGGGTAAACAAGCTTATATGCTGAATATTTTGCGTTCGGACTAACAGCTGAATGAAAACAGTAACACATCATAGCTTTTGATAAAGTAAACATACACGAATGAACAACTGTGTCTAATGTAGTTCGGAACGATGGACGAAGAAATTGCCTCAAACGAAGTGACCTCATAAATTGTTTTCATCACATCTAGAAATAATAAGATAAAATATAACAGAATGTGCTAAATTAAGGAAAGTTTGCAAATTATTAAAAGGAATGACTAACATAAGATTGATATTAATTTAAACCAATAAATTTTCTATAACCATCTTCACCAAACTATTACATACAATCGTGTTTGTGTGTGTGTGTGTGTGCAGTCTTAACAACAATCTGGGCGTAACTTTAAGCAAAGTGAGTATAAGAGGGAGAAACCTCCACATGTACTAAAAATTAATTATAAATAACATCCATCAATTCAGCTTCAAATTACTAAATTGAAACCAAGATAATTTTAATGATATATTGGACTAGCAATTGCAGTCAACGTGCATAAATAATTGATTTTCGATAATGATGAGTTCATTAAAGACAAAGGTTTGGTCCTGAATGACTCTTCAAAGGAAATTAATTTTCATACAAAAACAATGTTATAACTGCCACCGTTTATATCTATCTTATCTATACTTTTTGGAACAGAACAAGAAAAAGACCTATCAGTTTTTGTTTCATATTTGCCAAGTCAAAGAAGATTTATATTCATATTCATATAAAGACATAGAGGTCTCAAAAGACTTAAATATAAAGAAAACAGGAAAGATGGATGGTAGATAACTTTACTGATGATAAATGCATAGATTGATAGAAATATGGATACATGAATGCTCAGAAATTAACATTCCAGGAGAGATTAAACATATTTATTGGTTTAGGTCATATTACGTCTTGTAATCTGTGTGTCTTGGGGCGTGTCAACAAGGTCTGGTCAATCTTATCAAATCATCATACCCTTCTAGGGACACATGGCTATATTTCATAAAAAGCACTTAAACCATCAGTGTATCAAGATATAGGTGTGTTTAACTGGAAGTATTAAGTAATTTTTTGTTGGATCTCTTACATGGACGTCATATTAGATGCTGTGAAAAATTACGTATTTCCGTTAGGAGAATAACATGTTTGAAATGAAATTTACTTCACAATACTCATTTAGTCCACAAATGTGTGCTGATTTTTTTAAAAATTAAATCTTCACTAATTGTTAAGAGCATTAAGCAAATGATACGGTAAGTACTTCCGTTTTAGGATAAACACAGTTTACAACGTTGCTAAATGAGATATGAACTCAAAATTCTTGGAAGTAACAACTACCCCATTTGAGCGCGCGCGCGCGTGCGTGTGTGTGTTAGATCTTTGCTTTAAAAATTTTAGTACTATCACTGATATGATACTGAAAGATGACAAACTCAGATAAGAACAAGCAGGGTTCCGCAAAGGAAGAGGATGTAAAGATAATATATTTGTTATTCGCAACATCATTGAAACGTGTTATGAGTGGAATGTCGCATTTTACACCAACTTCATTGACTTCAGGAAGGCATTTGATAGTGTTGATCGCAAGAATCTATGTAAGATTCTTACACCCTATAGAATACCACCGAAGATAAGTCAAATTGATTGGGATAGAACAAGAAAAAGACCAGCACTTCCAATGCAGCTTTATCCGTAACAAGACTCTTACCGAGTCCTTTAATGTAAAGTTTGGTGTTCTCTCTCCGATCATGTTCATCCTCGTCATCGACTTGATAAGCCTTCGAACAACTTATGACCCTGCCAGAGGGATTGAGTGGACGCTCTTTTTACACCATGAAGATCCGGACTTTATTGATAATCTGGCTGTCATTTCATGAAGGCACTCGCATTTTCAAGAGAATTCTGGTTAACAAGTACGCTTAACAGACTGGCCTGCATGTCAATATAAATAAAAACCACAGTGATGCCCACAAACGCAGGCAGCTACTTTTTTCATTTGTCATTAATGGAGAGGCAGTTGAGTTTGTAGAGGACTTCACATGCCTGGACATTTTAATTATCAACGACAACGGTTCCAAAAAAGACATCAAGGCCAAAGTTAAATAACGCCAGATATGCTGACAACAGACTCTCCCCAAATGGAAATCAAAACAATATAGCCTCCAAAAAAAAATCAGACTTTAGCACAGCGACGTAAAGTTGGTACTGTTGCACGGCTCTGAATGTTGGAGAATATGGAAGACAGATATGATAAAAGTAATTCATTTCAGAATAGTTGCCTCCGTAAAATCAACAACATGTATTGGCCAAACAATATCTCCAATGTGAACCTATAGTAAAAGATGGGATGTAACAACTTTTCTCTGGTGATCAAGATACAGGATCTCGGACATGAAATGATGATTTCCTAACAATGGACACCCAAGGTAGTCCTCAGATAGACACCCTCTGATAAGTGTAAATGTGGAAGGCCAAAAGTAAAAAGGTGAAGGACAATGATGACCGAGCTGGAAGAGAGGGACTTTCCTGTTGCAAGGCACAAGCCATGACATAAGACCGACTTAGATGGCGGAATGCACTTGCAGCCTCATTTCCCAGACGGAAATAAGAGGACTAACAAATTGCATTGCTATGTAATAATCATTATGATACTGATATCCATACACTGAAGCATGCACGCCCGCACATTGGGGTAAGGGGGTGGGGGCACTTGAATCATATTGCGCCACTAAACATGTTTTGGACATTTTTTTTTTGTAAGAATCAGCAAAATGGCCTAAGCTAATTAGGAAACAGATTTTCCAGCAAATGAAAAGAGCTCGCTTATTACCATATCAGTGATTCCTAGCAAATCTGCTGGTGCTATTTTAGCTACTTCAAATCAATATTTGGTAATATTTTAATTCCTCTCATTTCTTTTGTCAAAAAATGTTTTGTATTTCCTTTTTATGAAATCACTTTCGTCATCATCGCTACCTCCACAGCCTCCGGTCAAAACGTTTTTAACAATTTTCTGTGGTTATGCTTAGAGTTCTGGATGGGATACCCATGACTACGAAAAGTGAATCAATTGTTACACTTTTTACTTTCAACAGTAGTTTCTAAATTTGGCAATAATAACTTTTCTTTGATATTGGAATTAATGTTTTTAATATATGTTTCAAACGTTATGTTCTAAATCTGTAATATGACCAATTATTCGCTCCAGTTACATTCATAAGAAGCCTTTCCTTTGATGTTTTGTTCCTCTTTATTGTGTAATGTATTTCAGCATCAGTTTAATTTGTTCTGCTGTTTTGTTTTGTTGTATTTCTAGGTCAGCATCATTTATGTAGCCTATTATTTATATGATATCTTTTGAATTAATTAATCTTTTAACATCTTGAGAATAAACATGTTCTCTCTTTTTTGAAGTTCACTAATTTGATTCTCAAGATCGATATTTACCTATTAAGATCAATATCTACCATGTTAAAATTTTTATATAATTCAAGGGCCTAATTTATAATTTATTCAAAATCTCTTGCATCACACCTTTTTCTTGTTGGCTATTTGTAACTATTGCTTATTTTTGCTTATTTATTGTAAATGTTCTCATCTCTATTTTCTGTTAATTTTATAATTGTGTGGTTTCCATGCATTTCAACGTTTCTTTCCCATACGAAATTCATTGGCACTTGTTTGCGAAGATAAAGAGCTGATTTATCACATACAATTAGCTTTGCTGCTCTGTTTAGGCATTTGTAATATATTTGCTCATCTCAGAGTAATACAATGGACTTATTTAATGTTTAAATGACGTTGAATTAATTTATACTGATTTTCACCTATGTTTGAGAGAAGTTTAATACATTATTTGTATTTTTATTTTTAAAAATAGTTATAGCTAGCCATTTAGAAGCTATAAACATTTCATTAGACAAATTATCATTAGACGCCTCTTTAAGTACTGTCAGTCCTCCATCGTTCATTTTGATCGTCTTCGTCGTAAAGGCTATCAGAATCTTCACATTCTCTTCACCAGAATCTGCATTTTCCACCGTTTCAGCGGATAAAAACAACTTGAAGGAGGTTTGGATTTTGTAAAAGTTGAAAAGAAAAAATACAAAAGCAAAAGAATCGAAACGGTGCAGAAGGTAACAAACACGAATAGATACCTAATATAGCAAATGGCAGATAAAAAAAGATATTACACATTTAACTTTTGAAGAGTTTGGAATAAATTGATGGAAAAGAAATTAAGAAACAATTCCAATTTTGTAAATGGCTCATTGTCAGATGTAGTAATACCATAAATATTAGTAAATTTTATTCTGATTATTAAATTTCGTTCTAATTTGATCACATGAGAGTCTGGATTGACAGAAGATTATATGACAAGAGACGTAATTAGATATTTCACTGGTTTTGTTAACATGAAGGTTCGGATAACCACTTTCTGCTGTACATGATTTTTGCAAGATTTAAACACATGAATTTAGAAGAAAAAGCAGACGGACACAAACGCACAGAAAAGCAGAATTTTTAAAGAATGCAAAGGGATATTCAGAAACTGATAATAACTAAATATACACTGGATACTACATAACTGGTACATTTCTTCCTTTAACAATAGGTATAACATAGGACCGCTGTGCGTATAATGTATGTTTATCACATAACAAAATATTTTAATGCGATATTAAAGAAAATTTTAAAAATCTAATTAAATATATTTTATTTTAAAACCTCTGTGATATTTTTTTATTTCATTTTCTCATTTCTAGACCGTCATACTCTAGCTTTCAGGCAAATTCTGTACTGGCAGTGGTTTTTCTGGATCAGAAAATAAAAAGAGACACAAAGACTTTCTATATCTGGATCTGTTTCTTAACATCTTAAGATTTTGTAAAATTTAACTCAAATTCGAACCAATGAACACAGAGCTTTCTAACGCTGTTATGTTGTATTTAAAATACTTGAAAACATTTGTTTTTACATCATTATAATATTCTTAGAACGCAATATTACTTATAATACCGTGGGTAGCTCTTTTGACATGGTTTATATTCGCTAAATGTCGCTATTTCGGAGGTTTAGATTACTTCCTTGTTTAAATCTTGGTCCTGTTCGTTATTTACATTGCAGCTGACATAAGAACTCCGCTTCTGCAGCGTATCGGTTTACAAGATGCATCTTCATTCGCGATGCTGATGGCCTTAGTAAATATATATTCTTTGAAGAAATTATATACTGTTATGAATATCGATATTGTTTGTTTAACTTTTGTCCATGAGTTTTGATTATAAAGATCATATTCATTTAACATATTACATGGCTAATGTTTGTCCATGATTGTAGATTATATTTTAAGATATTGATCATTTGTAAGCTATAACTAGATTGCTAGCTATTAATAGGTTGTTTACTTAAGTATGCTTGGCCTTAATATTGATCACAGAAGGTTCTAAAATAGATAACCTGTTGAGAGGAACCATTTATTTAAATTATTTATAAGACCAAAGTGGTCTTATAAAGTTTAACGTATAATGTTTTTTGCTGAGTGTTTGATTCTTTCTGGATGGGTCAGTAAGTTTTAATTGAAGAATAAATTGAGATAAAAAAATACACTAGGATTGTGGTTTACTGCTTAATTTTAATTTGCTTACAGTTTAGTATCATCATAGTGGTTATTAAATTATTTTTATTTAATGATGGATAAGGAGATAGTTTATGCGGGGGGGGGGATAAAAAACAATGGTTACGGGTTGGAACAAGTAATGTACAATTTATACCACTAATTTCAGCCCTAATTATTTGATCTTTCTCTTGGCGTAATTTCTTCTGACACTCATATAATCTATAAACATATAAAGATGTGTCGTAATCAGCAATTAACTGTGTTTTTGCTAAAATTATTGAACAAAACCAGTAGCCTTAAACTTAAATAAAAGCCATTGAGCAAGATGTTATAATTGCATTTATAAGCTGAATGAATACATAAATAGCACATAATCAAACACAATATATTTGTAATCTAACATAGTCATAATTAAGGTTTCAAAGTTTTGTAAAAACAAAAAAAAAATAAAAGAATCGACAAAAAATATTTCAAACAATTCTTAAATAAATAATTCAACATAGGCCAGAAGACTGCTTGACTCGACACGTTTTGCTCATGCGTTTAAAAAGTTACAAACATCATCATTATGACTGACCGATTAATTGACACATGTTCAATCAATTTGTAGAACATAAAGTATGTGAAGGGCAAATTTCTGGCGATCTACCAAGAATACATTAGTTGAGACCAGATGACCATTAGTTAGATTTATGAAGACACGCACGTGTCATATCACTTTACTGCCGTGTACGGTAATGTTTCTTTATAGTGCGACTGCTGTTACGAATTAGAACCTTTGTTTATCCAGCAGCCAGACAGACTGTTAGTGACATGGTATACTTCATTTTCATGTGGTATTGTCAAACTTGAGAAACCGCAGAAATTATGTTACTTAAAACTACCAGGTCAGGCTGACCCGACTTTAGAGACTCTGAAGAAAGGGCGGCAAAGACATTTGATTCTGATTGGTCACGTTAAATACAAGTTGAATACATCTGCAAACTGCACAGACCCAGAGCTACCGTCGCATAATGTCTCGGTAGATCTGAGTTTGTGATGTTTGTTTGTAGTAAACAGTATAACAACCGACATAGACCCTGCCTTGATTGAGTATTATGCGACGACAGCTCTGGGTTTATGCTGTTTTCAGTTCCATCTGACTTATAGCCAAGTACGTACGGTAACTGGACTTACATTTAGTTTTATCACATTTAGTAAACTATTGAAGACATACGACAAATGAAAATGAACGTTCGTGTTATTATCTGTAAGTACTTGTTAAGTGACAATATAAATGTATAGATAGTAGAAAACCGTCGTACTAAAATTCTTAGTACTTGTTTACCTCGTGTATTATATCACTGTCGCCAGGCTACGTTACCCAGCAATCCTAAAGGAAACAGTCGATAAAAATGTCATATTGCGAGAAGGATGACATCATACCAGTTAGTAACAACTGCGCAACTGTTCTGGTGTTACTCAGTGCTTTCTTCTCACTTTCTTGCATAAACGATCATGAATTTGAAACTATTTCGCCATACGTCTATAAATAAATGAAATTATTTGTTATGAAATTCGATTACATGATAAGCGATTATTATCATAAGCAGTTAGCTTTGAAGTCAATCACGCGTATAGACGGTTACGTGATCACATGTGCCTGCAGTCATAACTTCAGCGACATGGCTCCAGCTGTCGTGACTCGCCATACGGCGATTGTGCTTTTTATTCTGTTTTCGTAGTTAATTAAACATAAAAAAATTATTTAACACCAATACCAAGTTGTACTTTTAGAAACCTTCAGTCGTCGATCTTAGGTTCTGAAATCAAAACTTCGGAAAAAAGCAAAGAACCTGTCCAAGATATACAAAAATTCGAATATTATAGATTGGGTGGGGGTGCTCTACAGATATTATGAACCTCTTAGAGAGTAATAGGTTTAAGGTGAAGTTGTGTGCATTCATTTGCAACATAAAAACTGGAGATAATGTTTTCATCCCTCTATGTTACTTTCATAGACTGGCTGAAATTTATTTCGATATGATACTTGTGGAAATTGTACATGATCTAAGCACTCAGTTAACCAAAATGACTGATCTCAAGTGCATACAAAACTCAGTCTGAATTAGTCTAACGTACACTACCATCAGCAGTTATTAAAATATGGAAAATGAATTTGACCAAGCTAGACAAACTAAATTTCATCTGCTCTTTTTCACAATTTACCATTTTATCTCTGAAGCCAAGAAAATGAAAATGACCTGGCGTAGATGGCATATTTTGATTGATGCACATCTGAAGTAAGTATACTCTATAACTACTACTACACCAATCAATCATGCACCAAAAGAAATGGAATTAAACGATCTTTTAACAATACATAAGATACGCATGGTCTGTTTTCAATAGTCTTATTAACCATTAAGGTAAACCAGGGAAATTCGTTTTTGTTTAAAAATTTAACTCCAATGGAAAATACGAAATAGTAGAGCGCCGACATACATATAGATTAGGTTTATACAACATAAGATCCAGAATCCGACCTTCCAAAACTTTGTATCCGCACGTCTAAACTTTCATAACTAGTTCTGACTGGTATTGGTAAATGTGGGCCATTTTTATAAACGGCCTTGTCAGTTAGAAAAATAATTGTAATGTAGCCTCTCACACGAAAAGGTTGGAAACCTCTGTTATTGATAGGACATAGTTCCAACTATCATTTGCGACAATCCGATAAGACTGAAAAACGTGAATTTTTCTAACAATCATGAATAGATTCCAGATACCACATCATTTCGGCATAATAATAAAAAAGTTTGCAAGTGGACTGGATATCGCAGGCAATCATTTAGTTCCTCGACGTCTTCATCTACTTAGAAAAGCCAGATACTTTTGTGCCCTAAACAAATAAATTTCAATATTACAACCATGTTTATCCAGAAAAGTTCCCATAACGACGGTGGATTCGAATTACTGACACTTGCACCGAGCAAAAACAACGTAAACACACTCATTACAAAACTTCGTGTGCGTGTGTGTGTATGTATGTATGTCAATGAATATATTCGATTAATATATCTTAATCTTTAACAAAAAACACACATATGTATGTATGTATGTATGTATGTATGTATGTATGTATGTATGTATGCATATGCATGCACGCACGCACGCACGCACGCACGCGTATGTATGTATGTATGTATGTATGTATGTATGTATGTATGTATGTATGTATGTATGTATGTGTGTGTGTGTGTGTGTCTGTGTGTGTGTGTGTGTGTATGTGTGTGTGTGTGTGTTCTCACATAGCCACAATGGCCAAACCCGAGACTCGAACCAACGCAGAGGTGAGATGGCAGTGATCCGTATCGGTGAGTGCTTTAGACCACTCGGCCTATCGGGGCCCCACCACTGGTTTTAAAATAGGGTGTAGCATTTACAATGCTGTCTTTCCCTAATGAATCCACTTAGACATGATCTCCTCCCAGTTTAATATCATGCTACTCTAGCCAATGAAAACGTCATTGTAAGTTACTGCAATTCCACCCTAAGCGTTTCCGATAGAGGATGCTTTCCCCGAGTAAATGATTGCAGGAGTTGTGAAGTGCGAAACAGTTTCCCACTTTTAAACAGCCTGGAAGTAGCACCTGCTCTTTCTTGCTCTTTGTTTTCATATTTATCCCTTTATTTCATCCTTTCATTTGAAATATGTGTGCCTAATACCAGTCCAAGTTGGTATATATGCATATATGTTCAAATACTGTTTAAATCGGGTCAACATTGGGCTTTTCGGAAACGGCGTGTCATTCGTTCAAGTATATCTTTCGATGCAGAACATATTTTTTCTATTTGATCCTAATGCAGTAAGAAATTAATAAAATGCGTTAATATTAAACACGAAAACTTGCCTTAATCGGAGTCTAAGATAGTGATCATGTGATTTTAGCAAGCCAAGATGTCTTCTTTATGCATTTACATGGAGCTCGATATGGCTATGACATCTGTTATTTCTTCACGACTGAAGGATAAATATAACTTAGGTTTTTTTTTTTATAATTAAGACAAACTGCATCGAGTCTTTCTTCATGTTTTAGGTTGTAACCAATAATTTGAGGAACTACATAATCCTACATACCTTCACAGTGAAATACGTTCTACTTCCATGCATACATTTTATAATTTGTACTATTTCACGGTTTGCCCATCAATACTGAAATATTTTGACATGCATGTGCAAAAAATCTTAAGTTGGGAATTTGTATAAGCTTAGACGGCATGCTGAGAGAACTGCTGGCCAGACCATGAGCTTGTATTCAATACTTAATCATTGTACAAGTATCTATTTACATTCTTTTCTAAGTGAAAGATTAACTTTTCACCCCTGTGTATTATCTTAACAAGATTTTTAGCGATCCCAGCGGGTATAACGGGTACACGGATAAGTGACTCAATATGGAGTGTCAGATAAAAGAAACATTCTTCTCCAATTCAGACAGTGTTAGGTTATTGAGGCAGCAAGTTTACTGTTCTCACGACCTAAATTATAGAGTTCGCAAGGCTTTGGTCCTCTTCACATAAGAGTCAGAAATGAAACACCTTGGATAATCTCCCTCCATCAAAGACCTCCCGGTATATTCATTTGAAAAGTCCACATACCGCTGATTCGGTTGCTCTTTGATAAGATCACGCGAGACTTATAATTACGTCAGCACTAATCAGTTCTCTATCTTTACAAGTAACAGTAAGTTTTCTCGTAATCTATTTTTTATGCAGTTATGTTTAAAATAGCATTAATGATCAATGAGTGTTATGGGCACATCCTTTGAGACTAATCTCACTGCGTAGAAAACATATCATCGATTTTGATTTGTTTTTCCCAAAACGTAACCAGAATAAACACTGATTTAAAATTGAAATAAAGGCGAGGCTTACTCCGATTTTTTTCTGAACAAAGTACTGCATGTTACTATTATTAAAAGCAATTGTAGAGCGACAATTTGAAGATTTGATCTGAAAACGTGTTTACAAGTTTCCATAAACTGCTCCGGTGGTCTGGTGGTTAGAGCGTCCGCTGAGGAAGCGGGCGGTCGTGGGTTTGAGCCACGGTCGAGTCATACCAAAGACTTACACAAATGGTACTAACAGCTGCCTCGCTTGGCGCTCAGCATTAAGATGTTAGTGTTAGGACTGGTCGGCCTGGTGTCAGGATAATGTGACTTCATAAGATATCATGCTACATGTCTGCGGCATGATGCCCCAGTTCTAGACATCACTATAAACTGCATCACTGCAGACATCATAGCGATATGACTGAAAAATTGTTAAAGCTACGTTAAAAATCCTAATCAAACAAGTTTCCATTACTCTTTCTCCGTTCTTTATCATTTTCCGTATACTTGAAAAAAGCTATTTCATGAGTCACAAATGTTTCGTCAACAGAATTTATTAATCTGAACTTCAAACTCTCTCCATCCATCCATCCATCCATCCATCCACCATCCATCCATCCATCCATCCATCCATCCATCCATCCATCTATCTATCTATCTATCTATCTATCTATCTATCTATCTATCTATTATCTATCTATCTATCTATCTATCTATCTATCTATCTATATATCTATCTATCTATCTATCTATCTATCTATCTATCTATCTATCTATCTATCTATCTATCTATCTATCTATCTAACGGTTTCCCGTATTCAGAGGTCACCTGGCCAGAACGACATGTCTTCAGCGACCAGCGGCCAGGTGCTTCTTAACCAAGCACTGGTTAAACCCTGCCTTTTAGAGTCAGTGTATCGTATCGGCAGTGGCCGTTCAAAGTATGCAAATTAAACGTCTATTTGATGAGCAAGGCATAGTATACATAAATGTATATTACTTAATTCGATGATTAAATTTTTAATAGTTCAATCGTACGTACCGTAATCCGGTGCAAATCACCGTTAGTCATGTGATACAACAAAACCGTCGTTGACACGTGATCTATTCTTGATGAATCTTTCTCCAAGTTGCTGCGACAGGTTGTTTTACGAATATGCTGAGAATTGTGTATACTGTCGTTCTTTTACAAACAGTATGTGACTTTAATTAAATATTTTCGTATTTTTGTATAACAACATAGTGAAGGGGATTATTGTTGATATCACATTATCATTGTACCACTAATGTAATTTGTCTTTTGATTACTATTTTGTGTAATCATGTGACTAGAATTAAAAATGATGAGTGCCAGGTAAACGCTGTAGTGTTGTATCGACTGTCAGTGGATTAAATACATATTGTTATAAAATTCGCAATTTCTGAGAAAATAAACCTTTTTCCTATATATTTCATGTAGGAATGACTCAATGTAATATCGTTGAAGTTTGCTGGGACCGTGGTAAGCTGCTTCCTCGTGCAGTGGCGGCAATGGCCGCTAACTGGAACTTTTCAATAGGCAATTGACTCTAACTCTACACTATAACGTAGAAATTGAAATATTAAAAATGAGATGGGAAGGGTCTGAGAAACCTTCGACTATCCGTGTAGATGCTGTATAAAATGGTCCATGGAGCTTGTTTTCATTACCTAACTAAGCAAGTTCGCAAACAAAGGTCTTTTGATCTCTCTGAGCCTGAGCGACTGCTAATACAACAATTTTTAAAGTGTGAACGCTATTTTTGTGTCTAATTATACACGACTGTCCTGATTTTCAAAATTACAGGGAAACTATAATTTTGTTTCGGAGCCGTTTCTAATGAAAATTAAATAACGTATAAGTGTGTGTGTGTGTGTGTGTGTGTGTGTGTGAGAGAGAGAGAGAGAGAGAGAGAGAGAGAGAGAGAGAGAGAGAGAGAGAGAGAGAGAGAGAGAGAGAGATGTATAAACGAGAGCATGCACACAGCTGTCGTTTTCTTGATTTGATATTGGTGCATTCAAATGATCAGATTGGTATAATGAGACATTAAATGACAAGCAGGGAAAATCAGGTAACTGAACAGTTATTTCTCTAAATGAGAGAAGAGAACACCTATTTTAATTGGCAATTAAAGAAATCCAAGTGAGGATACAGAATCCTAGTGTGGAACTTATTTTATTAAATTTTGTTATTTTCTTGTTGTTCAATAGCTAAACTAAACGCATGTATCTTGGTAGCATACTACTGCTGCTAATAATATACACAAAATAATAACAACAACAACAAAATTAATAATAATAATAATAATAATAATAATAATAATAATAATAATAATAATAATAATAATAATGCTAGTGCTTTGGGTTCATTAACCAAGTTTGAGACCAAAACCTGCCTTTAGAAGTTACCTGTTTTCAAAAGCCACTTTTGACTTTTCCCATGACAGGATGTTGTAAACAGGTTTATATTTCATACTAAGGTACTAAGGTAGCGTAATGCCCATATAGTTGGGTTATATCTAGAAATAATTTGGTTGACGTGAATATTTATCATCCCCACTTAAAATTACATCTTCAGCTCAGATATTTAAGGATGAAGTACCGAGAGAGAGAGAGAGAGAGAGAGAGAGAGAGAGAGAGAGAGAGAGAGAGAGAGAGAGAGAGAGAGAGAGAGAGAGAGAGAGAGAGATTAAAAATAAAGGGATAGAGACAACGCGTAAATACTAACTGAAATGATATAAGTGCTAAACAACCTCCTAACATGAAAATATGAATATGGACTCCAGTCCAGCATACCTATCTGACCTCACCCATGTGCACACACCAGCAAGATATTTATGCTCCTCTTCTGACAGTCGTATACTAATTATGCCCACTATGAAAACGAAATCATATGGACAACGTTCTTTTGGGTAACAGGGCCCAGCAACGTGGAACAAATTGCCCATTGAAATTAGACACAAAGACACAGTGATACCTTTCAAGAGTGCTCTTAAAACTCGCCTTTATCGAGTGCAAGAACAAACTTAAAGACCTCATATGTTTCCTACTTTAAATATTTTCAGCATGTGTTATGTTTTCTAATTTCATGGTGTTTTTGTTTTTGTAGTCATATCATTATAGATGTTGTAAAGCGCTTAGAGCTTCGATTAGGCGCTATACAAAGTCCTCATTATTATCATTATTATTAGTAGTAGTAGTAGTAGTAGTAGTAGTAGTAGTAGTAGTAGTAGTAGTAGTAGTAGTAGTAGTAGTAGTAGTAGTGGTATTATTATTATTATTATTATTATTATTATTATTATTATTATTTCACCAAAAAAGAGAAAATATAAATCTAATTTGTATACGCTGTTGTTTTCATTGTGCGTTTAAAAATACACTCTCGGATGGTAAACATGGTAAAAAGTAGCCTACATATTTTAGCAGCTTGTACATTTCTTCTTTACCCGATGCAATGGTTTTAGTACGAGTTTACCTTTTCTTCTACCCTACCGCCCCGAAAAAAGGAGAAAAGAGCGCGCATTTATGAAAGTATTTGACGCCACCAGTCTTTAACGCAATTGGTACACGTACCTTGCCAAGAATTGTGTAGCAAAGAAATTCTCTTTGAGATCAAGCACTGGATAAATAAATGATGCATTATGATGCTTTTCTTTTGATCACGGAAATATCATTTTTAAAATAAAAATAATATTTCATTTTGGAGATGAAAGAATCATTGAGCAATACTCGAACAAGTAACAGTATGGGTTATTGTCGAGGGGGTCACGTGACGAAATAGATAAATAAGTTTAAGTAAAAAAAAGTCTTGTTTGCAAACAGCTGTATGACTTTCAGAAAATAATAAAACATAAAAGGTGTTTTAAACACATTTCATACTATTGGTGGTGTCGCTGAAAAAATTAAACCCATGTAAGATAATTCTCCAACGTATGCCATATAAAATCAAACCATGAAGACAACACCGTTTTTGTGTGCTTTAAAATGTTATTTAATTGCACTGTCATGCCAAGATCACAACAAAATCTGTTTACTTTGTTTTGTTTCATTTGTTTCTTTTATTTATAATCTATTGACAATTTAACATGGACACAAAAATATGGAATAATATTTATTTTAATTTAAAAAAAAAAACAATACCAACAGACTGAACTTGCTTCATTATTTTTTCATTTGTTTGTTTTACATTTTTTAAACTGAGTTTTATCAGAGTTGTGCATGGCCTACTGTTTAAAAAATTTGAAACAGATAATAAGCATAAATACAATTCTAGATTTAATACTTTCACCAGTGTTGAAAAACAAGTAAGGTAACTTTGCCATGTATAATGTGCCAGACTTTAAAATGGATTGTAGTTTCAAACTGAAAATTGTTTCCAACATAAGATCATTTTAAAAAAAAAAAAAAAAAATCATTCTACCTTTGGAGATGAAATTCCAGAGTAACATTTGGCGTCGTCAAAGCAATTATGGATGAAAATGATATTAGTTGCGCAATCAGTGCAAATAAATTTATATTACAAGCAACACATTCATAATCTGCTTGGCAGATACGATCTTTTTATGGAACCGTAATTGATACAAGGTTGTATTCACCTATTCAGGTTAGATTATGGGATTACCATAATCCGAGTACAGAATTTGAAGAGACATTGTTAGAGTTTATTAAGTGGAACGGTGATAAATTGGTAAATTTTATTAAGACTGTTTTATCCTTTTTATATGAAAAATTCACAATAGTTTAAGTTTGGACGATGATGATCCTTGCGATGCGGATATAAATTCAAATTTGAACAATTTTACAACTTTTTTTATATCCAAAAGGTTTATGAAATGTCTGGAGTGGAAAGCCAATCCAGATTAAAAAGATCTTCATTACAGGTATGGAATTGGTTATATATTGATTATCATACAGGTAACATTAATGGAATCAATTTCGCTGTAGCAAGAAATCCTAAGTATCAAAGTGGCATACTAGATACCCTACCTTGCAAATAAACTAGATATATGTAAACAGCATAAAACATGTCGTTCGAAATTAAGCGATTCAGTAACAACAACCAAAAATTAAGATAGTGATTATGCATATAGAAGGTCCATTCACTCATTTCAAATTTTTATTGTGCAAAATCGACAATTCACATGACGAGATTTATTTGACATTGATATTCACAATTCTTGTCGCAACTCATAAGCGGGGGACCCATACAGAACCACAACATAGCATGGGTAGACCCCTAATATGGTTAATACCATGGGTAAAATCATAAATGCTTAATAGCGTGGTAGACTCATAGTATGGCCAATATGTGCGGATAATAGCTCTATAGCAAGGGGTCTATCAACACAAATTTATATGACGTTCAGAAAAGAGAAAGAGTATGATCTCGTTTATTGCAGTAGGATTCATGTCTGACATGCATGTAACTTGTATCACTATCATACAGATCTTTAAAAACAGAATGACGAGTAGTGTAATGACATGTCGCACACACACACACACACACACACACACACACACACACACACACACACGTACGTACGCACTAATGGTATACATATGCATTGTATATCTATATTCTTTGAAACATACTGTAATTATATTTCCTGCTAAAATTTACATTAAACAGCCACGTTGCGACCTTTTCCTGTATTGTTATTGTTAATGACACTAAAGATTCTTTAATCTGAGTTGTAGCAGGTACTGGTCCGTGTCACGTTCGCTATTCGACCATTACAGTGTTCTAGACCAAATTAGACCACTGTAGACATTTAACTTTTACAAATCGTCATCATTCATCTTTCAGTGATGCATATGAATTTATACGATGCACAGAGAACAAACACACTCTTCACTGCGTTTAAACAAATCTTATGAAGCCAGTTGTAAAGTGTTTAAGATAGCAATGGCCCGCTTTTTCTGCAAATAATTAATTTGTGTAGGGTTAACACCTGTTTAGTATACATTGAATTCACATCCAGTATAATTGTAAAAACGAAGTTTGGGGATTAATCCAGTTCTTTTAAATATTTAGACAGGCAGAAACAGAAACATGAATGATTGACATAAACCAAAGGTTTTGCACTTTTAAGAAACACTATAAATGACAAGAACCAAAGGCATTATATTTTTAATAAACATCAGAACTGGCAAAAGCTAAAGCTCTATTTTTTCTAATAAGTACTAGAGCCGATAGGAAGCAAAAGCTTTGTATTTTTAATAAACAGTGGAACTGAAATGAAACACACAAAAACGTTTAAATATGCAAGAAAAAACCGGTCAGAAACCAGACAATATCTTTTTCAAATAAGCACGAGAACTAAGTGAAAGAAAAAATATAGTTATTTTGAACAACCACAATAATGGGATAAACCTACAATGTACGTTTTTTAACTCACAAAAACTGACAGAAACCAAAACTAATGTATATTTAATAAGCACTAGAGTTGACATAAACAAAACGACGGATATTTTTTAAGCACAAAAATGAACAGAAATCAATAGTTAAATATTAATTTAAAAAATGAATAGGAACGGAAAGAAACTTTTATTTCAATAAGTTCTGGAACCAGATGATTGGCATAAAAATAAGAAATAAAACTGACAGAAACCAAATTGCCATACTATTTTTATAGATGCGAGGAGAGCTAGTAGAATGATAAGATTAGTATATGTAATTAGCTCCAGAATCGACATAAACTAAAGGATTGGGTCATTAAGAAGCCATACCGCTGACGGATAAGCATGATAACAGTTTTATAACATATCGAGAAAACCTACAATTTCTACTTCAACATTAGACAGACAAACTTAAAAGTCCACGTTGTATGTCTTCACATGTCAAATTGATCGAGTTGTCTAATTCAACAGTTTAAGGATTTCGGTACAGCCTTAATAGATGAAGTATATGTTCTTATCCATGCATCCCTTTGCTTTTGGTCTCTAATTCTTTTACAGGAATCCAAATGATGGGATAAAAGCACCAGTAATCGGAAGAACTTTGGAACCAGAGGATATTTTGATACCAGAGACATTTAATCAATCAGTCATTTGATGCCGAGCATCAGTAACTGTCCACCTAGCCACTTTGCGTTGAGCAGGTTCACACACACAAGAGAGAGAGAGAGAGAGAGAGAGAGAGAGAGAGAGAGAGAGAGAGAGAGAGAGAGAGAGAGAGAGAGAGAGAGAGAGAGAGAGACAGACAGACAGAGAGAGAGAGAGAGACAGACAGACAGAGAGACAGACAGAGAGACAGAGAGGGGCTTTGTTTCTATATTAATGAGAAAGTCTTTTCATTTATCTGATGCATTCGCGATAGCGATAGGCATAAGGAATATATTCTTTTTAATTCGATGCTACTTTTTCATAACTGATATGGCAATTATACCCTAACTTTCTTTGTTTTTTCCCCTCTTCTATTTCTTATTTTTGCTTACGTTATGGGTGTCTTGAAATAGAAAAGCGAAATGGGGACAGAACTATATTTGTAGCTAAATCGTTTGTGACTATAACTTGAATCTGATAAGACTTTAACTTAACATAATTTTAGCGTGTATAACATTGTCTCTACAGTCAGCTTTCGCATGGTCAGCATTATACAACTGACAAGTAAAAGGTCTGACAATCTGAATTAAGAATATCACTAACAAGAAAATGCAAGCTCAGTTTTATTTTCCACCTAGTAATTTGCTTTTAACTCGGGAATTTCCTACAGATAGTGTATGGTTCTGTAGCCATATGTTCTGCACAAAATGTCTTTATCAATCACGATATAATCAATCGTACGAATATGATTCCAGTCTGCCAAATAGGAAGCAAAATACAAACAATGACGTACTAAGGGTAAATGATGGCAAGGGCAACGATGATGCCATCCCCACCCCCAATTTTGTAATCTACTGAACATAAAATTACGTTTATTCTAGATTTTTGCGAGTACTCCCTCGAATTTAATCCCTACACGACATTATTTTGGAGACGCATCTAGCATGTGAGCACTCCACGAGAGTCCGAAACGTGTAACCCTTTTCCACTTTCCCTTGAGTATAGGTACATTTGATTATAATACGTACCATTGGTGTTATGGGAAGATGAGGGATAACACATATTTGCAAACTCTAGTGCGGACTTATCAACATGATAGTGATACGATATCCTCAAGAACAAATAGGCCAAATATCTTTTCATAAAAAAACAACCACTAACGTGTATAGTGCTTGTCAACATTGTTCCAAGCCAACCTTCTTCATTGCAATAGTGCTTGCGCTGCGGTGCACTCCGATAATAAAATGTGTGAAATGTACAACCTAGATACATTCTTAAAAAATTCTCAGCAAATACAAGATGCAGATTTGACTTCAGTACCTAGTCCATTGGATGGATTGTTAAAGCCAGGAACGAACTTATTGACGTCACTGAAATATTATGTTAGGATACATCTTCTTTACTTACTAATTACATGAAATTTACTTGAGCGAAAATTATTTTTTTATTTAAGGATGCAATTTGTGTAAAGAAACAGTTATTTCCCTGTCACTGAAATGATTGTAAAAGCGGATTCGTTGTCGTGTTGAAGCTGGATATTTGTGGAAGCATCGCAAGGTCTAGCATCTCCATGGAGTCAGTGATCAGTTATTCACCTATAAAATCCCATAGCAACATTCTTAGTTTTAAAAATATATTAATCTCTCTCTCTCTCTCTCTCTCTCTCTCTCTCTCTCTCTCTCTCTCTCTCTCTCTCTCTCTCAATGTGTATTTATTTCAAACTGTTTACACTCGAATGGATAACAATACACTCTTTATCATAAAACCACACATAACGCTTGAACTAGGCTTCAACAAAACATTACCACTTCAACAATAAAAAATGTTTAAAATCTGATTGGCATCTGTCTGCGTTGCCATTTATCAGTTTATCTTTGGCTTTTACCTTTTCTTTGAGTTAACAACAAGCACAAAATACACTTGTCATAAAAGGTAACTGTATTTTCTCCCTTTCATTTTATCCCTTTGTCCTGTTAATACTTGTTTCTTTGTCTGTTCAAGGAGAGACTGATGAAACAGCCGGAAATAATCAATGAAATGGCGGATCGCCATAAAGTTGTTAAAACCGTAAACCGAGAGCAAAGAATTTTTAGTCATCTTTTTAAACATGAGGCTTTGGGTAACATAATCTTTATGACAGAAATATAATGTCAGAGCGATGTTTGTAGATAGTAATTCTATTTTCAATAACAGTGTGATCAAAGCCTGATACATGTCATTCTCGTTTTTTTTCTATATAAAAAAAATAAAGCTGCGTCGGTATCGTTCGACACCCCATACCACATCTTCAAAGCTTGTCTTGAAGTTTAAAAACATAATAAAGAATAACAATTTAAGGCAACGATAACATAAATTGCTTTGGCGGATGTTTCGCTAAATGAGCTATGCGGTTCCCCACAGAAAAGTGCTTACGATTTTGTGAGAAAATAAAGCAAACGCCATTACCCCTTCAATCCCCTGCTCCCAAAATACACAACAAAAGAAAATAAAAACATGAATAAGCCATTTAATCAAATTATCATTGATCTGGATATCATCTAAATATATTGTCACACTTTACCAAAGGTATTATCAGACCTATTAAAAGGTACTGCCACACCTTTTAAAAGTTATTGTCACACCTATTAAAAAATATTGTCACACCTATTAAAAGGTCTTGTCACACATATTCAAAGGTATTGCCACACCTTTAAAAAGGTATTGTCACACCTATTCAAAGGAATTGTCACACCTTTTTAAAGGTATTGTTTCACCTTTTTAAACGCATTGTCACACCCTTTTAAAGGTATTTCCACACCTTTTTTAAAAGTATTGTCACACCTTTTTAAAAGTATTGTCACACCATTTTAAAAGTATTGTCACACTTATTGTCACACCTTTTTAAAGGTATTGTCACACCTTTTTAAACGTATTATCACGCCTTTTTAAAGATATCTTCACAATTTACTAAATGTGTTGATTCGTCGTATTCCGTTTTATGCACAGTGTACAGAAACTCAGTTTGAAAGGTGAAGGACATTTTTTTAAAATCTTGATCAGATCGAGATGTCAAGAGAAGCAGATGTGATGTGAACGTGTTAATTTAGGTATAGGGTAGATTTAATTTAGAACCATTTGGACATTACAGCTGGGTGAGTCTCTCTTTTGTTGTTATCACTTCATGAGAAAGAAAGAAAAGAGATATGTTACCAAACTTACATTATGGCATTTCCGTACCACCGTATCAGAGAGAGAGAGAGAGAGAGAGAGAGAGAGAGAGAGAGAGAGAGAGAGAGAGAGAGAGAGAGAGAAAGAGAGAGAGAGAGAGAGAGTATGTGTGTTTGTGCGTGTGCAGTTATGTTTACAATTTCTATAACAAAAATTAAAATATTGTTCTGAAGTTAAATTCAAAAGCACTACACATATTATTAGACCTAAAAGTTCAAGTAACGAGTAATTGCAAAAATATATTACTTGAAAGCATGCAATTTTACATCAATTAAACAATGTTCAAATCAGCCTTGTTACAACGGCATTTTGACAAAAAGAAGAGTCCCGTGTAGGCTTAAGTTCACTCACCTGGTTGACATGCCTAACAAGAAATTTGGTCTGAGTCAGCATAATCCTTTCTGTTGTTATTGTAGGTTTTAACGCCATTTTTTAGCACACGATAGGCTATACATGGGGGCCAGTATTAATGGTGGCGGAAGAACTGGCAAAACCCCAAAAAGAACCACCGACCCTCGAGAAGCTATTGGCAAGCTTTCTTACATACCTACATTGGCTGAATCTGAAACTCGAACCCACGCAGACAGAGGTGAGATGGCAGTTATCCGTAACGGAGAGCGCATTTGACCACTCGGCCTTCTATAGTATACATTGAATGAGGCAAATAACTCCACCTTCGAAGACAAAGACATTGGACCACGGGTATATGTAGTGCTCTACAATTTCACACTTTGAACGGGGTTTTATTTTGAAGTAAAATGAACTCCCCATGCTTTCCTCACTGGTTATTATTGTAATCTTTAAAAAGACCTCGTGTATCTTATATATTGTAAATACAAGGTTTTGTTCCCAAGGTAACATTTCGTTCATATGGAAATGCATGTACCCGTTCTTGAAAGTGTACGAATGAGGAAAATGACATTTTCTTTTCTTATGTATATTTAATTTATATTGTATGCTTAACGTTTGTCGGTGATCGCAAGTTGTGAAGAGAATGTTCAAATAGCTAACTTTTGTCCATGAGTAAACAACATATTCATGTAACTAAAGTTTAAGGCCATGTTAATTTTACTTAAACTATTTGTTTGACTTCTTTCTGTTACATATTTTAAGACCTTGAGTCGCAACAGAAATTGGGAGCGTTTCCCGAATAGGAATTTCTTTAAAACGTTGCAAAGATATAAAAACTGTCTTTAAAACTTAAATCGTCTTTGTTTCTGAATTTTCTTTGTCTCTTGTAAAGATTTTGATTTCATGCGTTTGGCAAATCTTCAGTGAGACCAGCAAGAATACACGGTCTCATTTTTTTTAAAAATCCTACCAGGATGAGAGAGAGAGAGAGACTACGTGAAAAGGTTTAGCTGCATGAGGTTGCGATCTTTCAGAAGCGAAAACATCTTTAACAAAGCAGGAATATTTTGATTCAGTATTTGGCTGGTTAAGAAAACGTTTGAGTGATAGTGCTTTAGGTTTGGTTGGTAAGTTTGTATCTCATTTGGATAGGAAATTAAAAGTATTACAGCTAAAACACTAGATAAAATTTGAATTTGAACAAAGTTTCAGCTTCAGAATTTAATACAAATTTAGGTAGAAGAAAAGGAGAGGCAGATACACAGACAGAGACAAATGCACATTCATATATGTATATATATTATATATATATATATATATATATATATATATATATATATATATATATATAGAGAGAGAGAGAGAGAGAGAGAGAGAGAGAGAGAGAGAGAGAGAGAGAGAGAGAGAGAGAGAGAGAGAGAGAGAGAGAGAGAGAGAGAGAGAGAGAGAGAGAGAGAAGTACACATGCATATACGCAGAGAATAAGGGAAAATGCATTATATATGATGAGAATTAGAACTTGCAGCAGTAGTAAGCCGACCAGTTAAGGTTAAAATCCAACCAAAAGTATTATGTTGTACCCCAATTACTGGAAACAGAAGTAAATACTTTTCTTCAAATAAAGAAAATTGCTGAAAACTTAAAATTATTGCATTGGGTTTGTGAAGTATCGAATTTTGAATATGCACTGAACCTTAAAGTTGAATGCACTGAGCATTAAGGTTTTAGCACAGTTAGACCAGGGGAATCTTTGTGAAGGGTCATTACGACCTTTATTCTTACTTTCTTCCATGAAAGTGTTATAACGTCAAAGGGGCCAGTGTTCCCACTCAAAGAAATGTATCGGATATCTAAACAAGGGTTTGAGAGAGAGAGAGAGAGAGAGAGAGAGAGAGGAGAGAGAGAGAGAGAGAGAGAGAGTCTTCCTAACGATGTCAAATATTTATTATTCAAAGGAAAAAGTTATATAAAGCAGTTCAGAGATTCTAACTGTTTCAAATGACTGTCTTAGGAAAACGTTTTAGAAACCACTATTTATGATTACCTGAGTGAAGTTAAGGCGTTCATCTTGAACGTAATGTGAAAATAAAGTGACGACCTTGATCGAAATTCTTTTGTCCGAATTTTTCTGATTGGTATAAGGTTGGCTCTGAGAAAGCCTAGGACAAGAGTAGTGCTTTCCTTGTTAAACACGAAAGGGACCAGGTGTCTGTCTTGTGAGAAATACAGGGTTTAGTGCTGGGTGACAAGTTCTAAAGTTAACAACTTTAAAGAAACAGTTTTCCGAAGGAAGAGGTGGGCTCGATAGTCTGCAGACTTAGTCCTACTGACGAGTGAAGTTCAGAAATAGTAAAAAGTGACTAGTTAAGTCCGAAAGGGAAAAGTGACGAGTTCAGAGTAAAATCTAGGAAGTCCAAGAAGGACTTGGCAGTCGGAATAGGAACTCTCAAAGAAATAAGAAAACGCTTGAACACGGTTGAGAGGTAGTTGATGCAATCTGTCGTGGACATTGCGCTCTTTTCACCACTCGTTATGATGATGAAAAAATCTAAATTAGACACTGCTATTAAATCATGTTAATATCATTCAAGTTGAATTTAATTTATCACTATTAATTTGTTTTGTTAAATTTGTTATTTTTCTTGTCTAAGGGGCATCGTATTGCATTATTTGTTCCCAATAATCTATGTTGATATTCTACCTTTCACTCACATCGGGTCATACTATTGAGGGATATCATTCCCTAGATAACGTAGCTAAATCCAATTAACCACCCGTCTTACTAAGAGGGAGACGTTGCATGGTTTACTATTACAAAAACGACTGATAAAAATTACAATAACATCAGAGAGTCCAAGAAATGTATACATATTGATGAGAGGATTATCTTTAAAATCAGAAACTGGAACTTTGGGTAATACTGTCATTACAGCAGATGACTATTTCTTGAATAATAAAATTTAATTTCATTTGTCAGCATGTCTTTTTCTCATAATTTTTGTGTTAACAAAATCATCTCAGTCTCATATGAGTACTTCCAAATCTCAATATGTGCAACCTTTAGAAATCAAACATCTGACACGACTGATCATAAATACATATTCACTTTCTGCGTGCAATTATTTTAAAATGAAAGGGCATTTCTGATTGCTATAGTTTTAAAATTTATCAATAAAGTCAAAACAGCTATTCCAACAAATTTTATTTCAATGAGGCCAAGGCCACGGTCTTGTATTGAAAGCAATACACACAAATCCCCAGTCTGATTCTAAGACTTATTAACTATTCCTGTAGTAGATTCTGTATCACTTCTTGGCGATTCTGCCAAACCATCCCTATTAAAATATTGAGAGACAATGGAGGTTCTAGCGGTCTTTTGTTATCGGATGCTTTGCCTTTGTCTGCAGTCTTCAGATAAAAATGTTCTTTTTCAGTGAAAATAGTTAATCTTCGCTAATGTTGCTTCTCATTAATCCAGTTTGAAATTGGACTAAATTTCCTAACCCGTGACTGTTGGACTAGTTTTTCTTTATTTATAGAAGGTATTCATTTACTACTAGGCATCGACCTAGGCAGCACAAGGTCCCGGTTTATCCACTAGTAACATAAAAGACTTGTTGTCGAAACTATTATCTGACTGTGTGTGAAATCCACGGTTTTATCCTTTTTGTGCAGTTACTAGAGCTAAAAAGAGCTCTTAAGAACGATGCTGATCAGAAGATTATTCCGTTAGCTGATAAAATTATTGGTCAAGCTTTTGAGAAGGTCATCTTTGCTTCTCGGTAAATATTGATTACATTGATCCTAAAACTAACTGATAGCGAAACTGTTGCCACACAAGTCCCAGTTTGTAACTATCATAAAAACAAGTCTTTATGAGAAAAATGGAGACCACCCTACTTAGCCACTTTTGATGAATGGTCAGTGAGCGATGTCATATCGATATGAAACGTCTTTTTTAGCCTATGTAACTCCCTTGACTGGTCATTTTGGTCAAAAATTAACGCGATATTTCTAAATAATGTAGGTCGTGTCACAATTGTCAAATGGAAGTAAACTCCAATAAAATAAATACATAAGGCTTATATGAAGCCTATTCCTGAATGTCACGAGCTAATAAGCAAAATAATGGGAAACTGTCTGTTTTGTATTACCTGTGACTCGCGAGCTGATTTTAAATCGTCAGCCAGAGCTCGAGCAATTTTTTTGGTACATTTATGTATTTAAAAAATGTTTAAAGTCCATGGCCTACTTTCATAGTGTATCTTCTTAACCAGCTAAATAATTGTGAATAATGTGTATGGCCGCTGCATTCAAGCTTTCTGTATCAGCCCTCGGCTTCTAAAAATTTCTTTTCAGTGGTCCATGGTGTCAAAAAGGATGGAGAGCATTGCATAAGACCAAGTCAGGCAACCAGTACTTGCTTACAACAAGGTGTTCAATTCCGTTGAGAATTATGAAAATAAAACCACTGTAAACGTTTTGTTAAATAAAAAAAAAGGGGGGGGGGGCTGCAATTGTTGGCCTTCCCAAATATATTCAGTCTAATGAGGCTTTGACTGTTTTGTTCGAACTTTGAAGAACATGACTCGGTCATAACACTTCCATACAGGAAAGAACTGGGATGAGGGTATTCAGTGATAGTTTTATTTATGTGATCAAAACTCAAAAGTATCCGATTTTTGTTTATCAGCACTATTTTTAAATACCGGAAACTCAAAAAGCAATACGATGACAAGTTAAATTTTAGGGAAGACTAATGTTTTATTAGTTTTCCTGCATCTGCAAATATGACTAATACTTAATACGGCATCTTTTATAGGTATATTTATCAATTTTTATGCAAACAGTCAGCCAATGAGAACACACTTTTCTTCAATCACCTGTTTTGTGTCTGAAACTGAATTCTTAGGCTTGGGCTGACGGCTAAAATAGTACGTCTAACATTTATATATCCCATTTTCTTTTGTCACTAAGTACAATTTTAAACATGTTTTAAAGATATTTAAGCCTATGTTAAGAATACAGTTAAAAACAAGAAAATAATATTTCTTCCAATCACTGTATCCTTACAACATTATGCATGTATACATTTAAACAATGCTGAAAACCTTTATTAAACAATGGGTGTTATCCCCTTACAGTATAAAGGTCAATATATACGTTTAAAATTGTCCATAAGTCCATGCAACATGTATAATACCCACCCCCATGCCGAAACAGAACGAGACTATACGCATAGATGATGTCTCAATCATTTTTTTTTTTTTACGAACGAATGAGATAAAATGATCGGTCAAACTATGTGCATATCACTGTATAAATACCAATCCCTTGTTAAGAATACGATTTACGGAAATAACTATCCCTGCACAAACATTGATACAGGAAGGTAACACAACATCAAGTCCAATAAGATGATTCACGCACCACAGCAATTTCGCACATTATATATTTATCAATGAATTTGTTTCGAATTTGGCTTCAAATAGCAAAAAGATGACATGATTCGATTCACAGTCATGTCTTTTTGGGTACGCAAATACACTCCTTGAATTTAAGTTCGGTACACTTCTGACACTAAGTTCAATGATCACCATGAAAACCAAGGCGATCTCAATCAAAATTAATTCATTTCAAATTCAGTTATATGTTGTCATATTTTAAATTTTGCACTGATTAAGGGATTTAACGTAACGATGAAATCTATTAAGTGAAATTATATCTGAATGCCTCAATAAACCAGAAGAAAGACCTAGATTACCAGACCAAAACATATTTAACATGTAAGTATATTAGGAAGACATTGTGCCATTTTCATCTGCCATTATGTAATATTTTAAACAGGTTTTAAATATATTTAAGCCTAAGTTTCAAAATATGGCAATGGACGCCATTGTCATTGATATAAAACATTTCCGATTAAAATAATAATAGCCAGACTCATTGTTGGTACTGTATCGTTGTATGTAACTGAGATATAGAAATTATTTTTTAATAAACAGGTGAAACATGGGCAACATTTCCTTTGTTCATTGATTTATGGTTACGAGTAACATTGATTTCATATTTCTGACTAATGAAATGGGATGGTAGTGTGCCAATCATGTATGACTCACTCACACCTTATGGTGGGTGTACGTCGACCAAGAGTATTTGCCCTGCCAGTGTCCCTCAGAATGTGTATCGACTTATATCAAGTGATACAAAATTTGAAAAATAAAAAGGACATTTAATATGAGCTCAATTACATACATACATACTGGCTTACATTCATTCATTCATACATACATACATACATACATACATACATACATACATACATACATACATACATACATACATACATACATACATACATACATACATACATACATACATACATACATACATTACATTACATACATATATACATACATTCATCCTGCGTTAAATACCTAAAAACTTTCAAATAGTCAACAGATCGTTTATTGGATTAATGTTTAAATTTTCTGACAGGTTTTTAACTGTACGACATTTTACATTTCGCGTCGCTTAAAAAAGTCTTGTTCACCCTAATAATTTGTTCGTGTTTTCTCCTTGTGTATACATCCTGACTATTTCTGTATCTCCTCCTTAAACAGTGTCGGACGGTTGGTCAATATTTTATCTATCATCTTAAAGAGCCGTTAGCGGTGCAATACTAAATGTTGCTCCTAGCCAAAATGATCCTAAATGTAGATATATAGCGACCTGGGACGGCCGACGGCTGTCAACCACCACTAATGCACGCTATCGGATAAACTGTCCATAAGGTAAAGCCGTATATACGTCTCTGTGAGATAGGAACTATCAGGTTTCATTTCTGACATCGATCTGCCCATGTAACATGAATCAGAAAATTATGACGTAGGTCGGATTCGAAGTTAAATTCCTTCCATATGTTGTGCCTCTCTAAAGGATATTTCACCCATCACGTGAACTGTTGTTTTTTGACGATCTGACCAAAGACAGTTTCGCCTTTGTAAAGTAATCTTTGTGACCCCTCGGACCTGTGTAAGGCAATTTATGAAAGAATGACTAAACAGAAACCAGATTTTCTTTAAATCGTGGCAAGATCTCGAAACAACAACTAATCATGTCGCTGAAAAAATACCAGTAAACAATTACAAGCCATGGAAAGTACATATATTATGCTCGCTAGCACGAATATGTTTGGGATTTTTAACGTATTTAGTCACAACCTACCCTTGTTTACCTGCACAGAAGAAAGCAAGTTCATTTTATGTCATAAGGTTACTGAGAACCGAAATCTGTTTCTACGAACGTATTTTTAATTATTTTATTTGTAAACATATTACTTATGTACCTGTTTTATTACTTAAATGCGTATTTTATCTATAATATAGATTGATTATTGTATACATTTTATCTATTGTGTAACTGTTTAACTCATTAAATGGGTATTTTATATATAATGCATAGCTGTTTTATTACTTAAATGCGTTATAATGGTTGTGCACTTGAAATATACCACACAACAAACATTCAATAAATATTATAAATACATACATAATTACGTATACATACATTCCTACGCACACGCGCATAGGTCTCTCTCTCTCTCTCTCTCTCTCTCTCTCTCTCTCTCTCTCTCTCTCTCTCTCTCTCTCTCTCTCTCTCTCTCTCTCTCATACATGCATGCATACATACATACACACACATACACACACACACACACACACACACACACACACACATACATACATACATACATACATACATACATACATACATACATACATACATACATACATACATACATACATACATACATACATACATACATACATACAGGCATGGATACAGATGGAATATGATATAAAAAAGCATACGAAAAGTTGGTTAAAACATTACAAATGGACGGATGATGATAAGAAACATATACTCATTTCGATAATCATTAATATCAACAGTATTTACCTATCACTCTCCATTTATATATTTCTTGTTAACGTGCCGTAATCATTTGAATAATGTTATGTTCTGTTGAAGACCATAACAAATCATGTTGAAGACCTTAGCAAATCACGTTAAATGCCATAACAATTCATGTTGAAGACCATAACAAATCATATTGATGACCATAACAAATCATGTTGAAGTCCATAACAAATCACGTTGAAGACCATAACAAATCATATTGAAGACCATAACAAATCATGTTGAAGTCCATAACAAATCATGTTGAAGTCCAAAACAAATCACGTTGAAGACCATAACAAATCATATTGAAGACCATAACAAATCATATTGAAAACCATAACAAATCATGTTGAAGACCTAACAAATCACGTTAAAGACCATAACCATTCTTCTTCCATGGCAAATATTATCACGTTACACTGTGTATATCTCTTGACTTCTGCGTATTCATTTTGTTATATTTATAAATCTTTTTTTATTGCAAAAAAAGGTCACCTGATAATATCTGTGTCTAACATTGTATTACAATTTGACCTGATAATATCTACGTCTAACATTGTATTACAATTTGACCTGATAATATCTACGTCTAACATTGTATTACAATTTGTAATTCTGCTTTATTAGTCACTTACAAACTCGTATCAAGTCCAATATACTACTTTTAATCTTAATTCAATATACAGCTTTTAATCTTAATCCTATATACAGCTTTTAATCTTAATCCAATATACTACTTTCAATCTTAATCCAATATACAGCTTTTCATTTTAATCCTATATACTACTTTCAATCTTAATCCAATATACAGCTTTTAATCTTAATCCTATATACTACTTTCAATCTTAATCCAATATACAGCTTTAAAATCTTAATCATATATACAGCTTTTAATCTTAATCCAATATACTACTTTCAATCTTAATCCAATATACAGCTTTCAATCTTAATCCAATATACAGCTTTCAATCTTAATCCTATATACTACTTTCAATCTTAATCCAATATACAGCTTTTAATCTTAATCCTATATACTGCTTTCAATCTTAATCCAATATACAGCTTTTAATCTTAATCCAATATACTACTTTCAATCTTAATCCAATATACAGCTTTTAATCTTAATCCTATATACTACTTTCAATCTTAATCCAATATACAGCTTTTAATCTTAATCCAATATACAGCTTTTAATCTTAATCCAATATACTACTTTCAATCTTAATCCTATCTATATACTACTTTCAATCTCAATCCAATATATTACTTTCAATCAATGTAGTTTACGCTTAGCAACCAATCAGGTCAACGTATCTAGCACATGCTTTATAAGCTTTCTCAAACATTTTCCTGTATTTTACAGTTCCTCACTTTTGTCATGCCTTTTAAAAAGTACATTTTGCAATGCATAAAGTATCGAGTAGACATTTGAAATTAATTAGAACCATTGTTTTGATCCAGTAGGCACTTGAAATGAAGCAGATTCACTGTTGTATCCAGTATCCACTTTAAATTAATTAGAAACGTTGTTTTTATCATGTAGACATTTAAAATTAATTAGAATGACTGTTTTTCTCTGAGCAATATTAGTTAACGTCTCAATGTTTCCTAAACTTTATGTTGAATCAACTAGTTCAAAGGTTGATTTCCATTTAGATTTAAGTTTCTTTCATAAAATTATTATTTAAAATCTTATTTCGAAGAAATTTTTGAGCAAGTTACAAATAAAGATTCATACTAAAATATAAGTTTGTTGCCTATCTTGTGTCTAGTCACAACGCACGCGCGCAGCTTAGAGGGAACGTTGGGGGGTGGGGTGGGGTGAAAGTTGTATTTAAAGCTGGGTGATAACAATATGATGAATATTAAAAATAAAATAAAGAAACGTCGGCATTATAATTCCATACTTTAAACGTTTGATGAGAGGTAAGCAATGTTAATGAAGAAGTTTTAAAAGATATTGACTGAGTCATAGAAAAAGGAAAAATGGAGGAGGTAAAAGTATTAGATAAAAATAAAACATAGAAAGCTTGCAGCTTATTCATTGCATACGAACGTCATAGGGAACTTAAATATATAAAATAACGTAGATATATTGTAAGAAATAAAAATAATAATAATAATAATAATAATAATAATAATAATAATGATAATATAAATACTACTACTAATAATAAAAAATAACAAAAATAATAATAGTAATATAATAATGGCAATAATAATAATAATAATAATAATAATAATAATAAGAAGAAGAAGAAGAAGAAGAAGAAGAAGAAGAAGAAGAAGAAGAAGAAGAAGAAGAAGAAGTATAGTAAAGCGCTTAAGTCTTTAAAAGCTTTAAGCGCTTTACAATATTGGTTACCATAAGACCAAAGATTGCTACAAAATAAAACCCAAAACACCATGACATTGGAATGATAAAGAAAGCATGGCGACAATAATTAAGCGTGAAGATACTTGTTGAGTCTTTTGAAGTCATGTTTAGTCCGAAACTAAAGCTGACTGAGATGGGATTAATACTGATCTTAATTGAAATTATGGTGTCAATGTTTCGGCAACACAATCATGTCTGATTCCAAATGGGTGATGGTACATTTTATAAGATGACAGCCTTTCTATCTAGCCATGGTATTACTAAGTATTCTTTATTCTTGTTGAATTTCTTTAAAATCAGGCATCTGTATCTGGGTGTTATGTTTGATCAGGTTACCACAATAGTAATTTTAACTTTATTGAAAAAACAAAAAAAAAAAAAACATATAAACGAAATATATTGGGGTAAGACTCAAAACAGCAATTGGTGACAGTGAAAAATATTGCAATAAATGAGAGAAGGTGAGAAGATCGTGAAAGAAAAATATGTAAATATATAAGAGAACGTGTGAGATGGCAACATATTAAAGGCACTGAGACATTCTTGTTTCTCAACAGGCGCCCCATGAATTCTAATTACCGGATAAGTTGTGAGGCGAATTGATTTCAACACGTGTTCAGACCCATTGCACCAACACATTACAAGTTATATGACAGGATAATAAACGGACCGAAGTAAACGTAATAGTTCTGCGTTCAGAAAAAGAAAAAAAAAAACGTAATATTACTTGGTAAAGAAACCGTGAAATAGTTCAATATGGATAAAATCCCATTAAACAAGCCTGACTAACAGACATTATAGCATCGTCTGAAATAAATTTGTGTTTATTTATTCGCATAGCACGAAAATGTCTTGGCTAATTGAGTGATGGGATGCTTGTATGGTGTTTTAATCTATCTTTTTCTTTTTATTTTCTTCTTCAGATTTCATCTCCATTTAGTTTTATTTCCAAAATATTTAACAGCCTGATCTTATTGTTTATATATTTGTTGACGTATTTATATTTTGCCGTTATTACCTCGTTTACCTATTTGCACGTTACATTGCAAGTTTGGCTACTCACAAATAACCAAAACGAAAGATATTTCTTGAAGTATAACTTTTTGAAAATAATTATGATTTGATTTCTTTGTTGCAAAAGTTCTGGCTTCTGGCCAACTTTTCGAACTGAATAACAAATGGTTAAATACAATAGACCATTGCACAAGATAATGTATGTTAAGCTTTAATTTACTCTTGGAAGTGTCGAGTTAAGTGTTTGCATTTCCATTTTAACTTAATGAAATCTAAATGTAGACAAAGGTTAGATGATATAACTTTGACATAATTAATCAAGACATGTTTCATTAATTAAACACAATAGATCTGAAATTTTAAAATACACCACCAGCAACCACCACTACAACTTCCCAACAATACGAAACTTATTACGACACAAGTAACAAACACTTCCATAATATTTCATAATAACAATACTCCTAGGACTATTTATTATTTTACTACTTTATGTTTTTCAGCGGATAAACATACGTTCAATTTATGTACAAGCAGAAATAATACGAATAATGGTAGTTTAAAAAAAAATAAATTTGTTAAAACTTTTTAATAATAATAATAATAATAATAATAATAATAATAATAATAATAATAATAAATAAATAAATAAATAAATAAATAAATAAATAAATAAATAAATAATGATAATAGCTTTAGTTGCCAAACAATTAGGACATTGGCCTACTAACAATGTACGATTGAAACGTAATCCTGTCAATTTGCCTATAAACGGTGCAGCTTAAGTTCACGGTATGGCTTTTCAGCACAAAAATTAGAGAAGCATTCGATAATTTCAAACTTGACGCATTGTTGTTTTCTAGAACAGAATTTGTCTCTCTGATAAAATAAAATACAACTTACCTGCCATAATCAATGTCCACTGTACTACATCCATTTTGACGGATTGGCCTCTAATCCATAAAAAAAAAATGAGTACACCTTCGTTCAGGACTGGTTGATTTGTGTCACTATACACTTCTACGGTTACTTTTTGATCTTGGGTTGAAAATCAAATCAGGTTTACGTTGCGTGGAGAGTGTGTCATTCATGGCATAGTTTTTACGCGGGGCATGCGTTCTGTACCGTTATTAAAACCCACTTTGGAACAGCTATCGTTATAAACGTATACACAAACCCCATGTAAAAGATAAACGTGTTTAAGTGCTGCTACACGGTTGTCTCTATTTGCTTCATTCGACCTCTACGTTTCAGAGAGGAGAGTATGTATATAAACAGTACAGTCATAACTCTTGTGAAAAACCTAATTTTTCGGACAAAATCTCGCAGTCTATTAGTCCCAACACTGGACAATTTAGCAATGTTACTGAACGAAACAAATATGCAAGAAGGATCTAAGTAGTAGTTGTAAATGTCCATTTGCCTGATCGGGAAAGCCAACTATACGTTTCCAAGGGTTTGAATATTCGACATAGTTTTTCGCATAGAAACACCACGAGAGTAACAGTAAATGTCGCCCCTCTTTTATTCTTAATCGCACAAATGCGGAAATAACGCAGACACCTTTCGTTTGCAGTGAACAGTTCGCTGACATTTAGTTTACAGTTCAAACGAAACCAATGAGGCGGACTAATTCGAAGCAGGCTTTCCCTCTGGGTGAAACAGCCCAAAAGATTTCGTCGGTCTGTCAATTGTATTTATGTCGAGTGTGCAAGATCCGATTGAGAGAAATCGAGCAATTGACACTTCAATCAACAATTGCTTTCTACAACAACAGAACAGCACCTTCAATTAAAGTGACAAATTATCTTGACACTGCTTTATACGTCGGTTAAACCACTACTGCGAGAAAATAACAAAATACTTCATTTGTTCACATACTATCATTTTCATGAATTAAAAAAAGATTACCCATCAGGCCGATAGCCTTTCAATGACCTTTCATTATTATCCTTCAGATATATCAAGAAGGTGACACGATTAATGGGGAAGTTATGAATGGAATCTCGTATTCTGAACAAATCTGAGTTTTCGCTTACTGCACCGGTATGATTATTTAATTAAATTAATTATATTTTAAATGAAATTTTGGCACCCGAATAAGTACTAAGTGGCGCAAATTTACAAATATCTTATGTCACTTAATGTTTTTATGTAAATGGAAAAGAAAAAAATTAGGGAGTCGACAGTTCACGCTCTGAACAATAAAAGACTCGACCTCAACTGTACAACGTATAAAGTTATGTATGTATGTATGTATGTATGTATGTATGTATGTATGTATGTATGTATGTATGTATGTATGTATGTATGTATGTATGTATGTATGTATGTCCGAATGAACAAATTACTGAATGGATATGAACAAATGTAAATCTTGAATAAGAATGTAAAATGCCTTCATACTTCTTTCCGTTCCGTTGAGATACATTATTGGAATTATAAATGTACTTACTCGCGTCTACATTGTAATACAAATACGTATTTTGTGGGTATGCTTTTCAAATTGCAAAAGAAATCGTCAAAAAGGTCTGGTGACAATTGTTAAAAGACAGACTCCACTACATATAAAAACATGCTTCCGATGCCTATTCTGAACTTGGTCTTCGTAGACAAAAGTTGCTCATTGTTGACTTCCGATAAGTTGATTGGCCTTAACAACTGCCTAACACGTTTATATTCTCCAGTTATTTACTGGTTAATATTGATATGCGATTTATTACATGTCGATAAAAACCTGCTAGAGCCTAATTAGTATTGAAAACGTCCATGAAAATATTACCAAAGCTGTGAATCATTTCAGTTGTGTATGCAATCATTTCCAATTACAATGTATATACGCAATAAATTTTCACGCACACAAACCAGATTAAGATTTTATTTATATACTGTATTACATCATCGGTATGAACCTCTTCTCTTCTTATCATTTGTCAGATACATTTGCAAATTCCCAAAATGTGAATCAGAAGTTTGCATTAAGTAAAATTCCATCTATATGCGGGAAAGTCTGCAAGTTTTTTTTTGTTGTTGATGAAAATCATTGGCCAGTAACCAAACGAAGTCCTCATTCCTTTTTTAGAAATGTTTCTATACCATATTGCTGTCCAACCAGTGACCCGCAGGCTAATTTTAAATGGCCAGTTAGAGCGCGAACATTTTTTTGGGGGTGCATTTATGTCATTAAAAAAAGGTCCATGACCTACTTTCATGGTTTATCTTCTTCAGTAGGCAAGCAATTGTAGATATTTGTTAGTCGTTGTTTTTAAGTTTTCTGCATCGGCCCTCGGCTTCAAAAAACAATTTCAGTGACCCATGGTGTCAAAAAGGTTTGACAATACTGCCATAGTATTTCATTATTTTATGTCATTTGTTTCGTAGTTATTCCTTTATAAAAACATATTGTTCTTGTTATGTTCCGTACATTATCCAGGATTAAAATATATTGAAAATATGCAGTTTATTTTGGACTTCATTTTCATGTCTTAAATACTAATATTTAGATAATTCATGAGCTGAGTCCTCCAATTAAGCTTAGTTTCCCCGTAATGCAATTTAGAATACGTGTTATTTGCATATATATATATATGTATATGTATATATGTATATGCATATATGTATATGTATATATATATATATATATATATATATATATATATATATATATATATATATATATATATATATATATATATATATTGTCTCCTCTTATAATTTTGTTAGATCTTAGTCGTTATTTGTCAAGAAGTTGGTGGAAAGATATTTTCAGTCTTATGAATTAACCGATTTCTAGCAGTTGACGGCATTCACAAAAATTTATGGATGCCTTGATTCGTTTTGTGGAATGTACCCTCTCTGATTTTAAGGAATTATCTACATATTTTTGGCATAAGTGTTTAGAGTTTGAGGTAGGAATATTTCGGGCGTTGGGTGCTTGATTCGTGTTTTGTATTGCATGGCGTGAAGAACTATTATTCCGCTTAAAAAGGCTTACTGGTGAATCATACCAATGTGAAATACGTAAAACCATGAAAGTGTGACGTTAAAATTTTTGCGTGGTCATTAGGTAGTTAGAAAAATAGTATTACAGTTGACAACGACTGTGTTTCTGAGGTTATTCGACATAGGGAAAACACTCTGCCTCTAGCTAGCTCAAGCAGGTGCTTGATTCGCTCGATAGTTGAACCCCTTGCGTGTGACCAGAAAGATTTTATTGTCGTGTCGCTGAGATTTGGGATAACTTTGTTATTTATATTTTCTATTATTTTTTGTATAAAAAATTAAGAACAACACCAACAATAAAGCGGGCGTCATGCTATTGAATATGAAATCAATTCCTATATGAAGATTAAAAGCTTCCTTGGAAGTTCGCTTCGCGCCGCGCTATATTTATTGCCCGAAAGAATAGATATTATATCTGTGACCAGATATAGTAATTTATGAGTAGTTGTTATTAATACCATTATGATACAATTCAGGATGGAACATAATAGATTAGGTATCATGGCGCTAGAGATTTCGTAAAGGTGGGTAGGTAAGAAGTGTTTTTTGTTGTTGGAGAAGGTGGTTATCTGGACCAAAAACGAGGTCAGTTGAAGGGCATTTTAGGATAGAGAAAAACGATTAAAATCTCAGAATCTCTCACGGGTGAAATACAATGTGTTCCTTCCTATTTGGGATTCATTAATTAATAATTTAGTGCGTTTCATTTACTTAAGTTCTTTCTTACCCCACCCACTTCCCATCGCGCGCACGCGCGGACACACACACACACACACACACACGTTCCCTCCCTAGTTTTCATTAAGCAGAAGGGTGGGTAACGTTTTCATTAAAGAAGTCTGAAGGAATAGCTTAGATAGACAAGTGTTGTTGTACATTTTATAATGATTATTTGATTTTCTTATATTCGTATTTGAAGGCCTATTACCATTTTGAATTTAATTCATTGTTTGAGATTAATCATGTGCACTATTATCTTCCAAAAACATTAATTAGAAGTCTTGTGTTTGCTGCTTTGAAAACAGGAGTTACATAATTGGAATAGGTTTATGCGTTTTTAGAGACGCAGTCCTAAATAACGCCATGGATATTTAAATAACCGACGGGCTCACTAGCATCGTTTGCTTTTGGCGTAATATTCTGCTTTTCGAGTTAACTGCAAGAGTGAATCGTGACATTTTAAATTTCGATTGTTTAAATGCTAGTGAAGAGTTTGTAGCACTTGTATTATTTGTAGTGACGTAAATGTGATTCTGCAGTGTCAGATAGCACAACATAACTTATTCATTAGTGGGGTGTCAATGCGGATATAGTGTCAGCTAGTATGTTGTGGTGGCGATGATAAATTTGGAGCCGTTTAGTATGGGCGCCGAGGAAGCACAATTCTCTATACCCGAGTTTTCTTCGAGGTAAGCAGGATACGGGTAAACATTTTCAGTCGACCTTTTAGATACATTTTGTTTAAATGTGTTTCCTACAGCCTACATTACAATCCGTTAGGTACCAGTGTATCATCGGTAATGGTTTATTAGCTTCCATTGTCTATAAATTGAAGAATCAGAAGTTAAGCTCATTGTGCTTTGGAGATTCTCCGAAAAGCTACTCATAATACATGAGAATCCTTTAGAAGCATTTGATATTCAGTCCATAGCAGTATCGTGTTTAGAAGCATTTGATAGACAGTCCATAGCAGTATCGTGTTTAGAAGCATTTGATAGACAGTCCATAGCAGTATCGTGTTTAGAAGCATTTGATAGACAGTCCATAGCAGTATCGTGTTTAGAAGCATTTGATAGACAGTCCATAGCAGTATCGAGTTTAGAAGCATTTGATAGACAGTCCATAGCAGTTTCGTGTTTAGAAGCATTTGATAGACAGTCCATAGCAGTATCGTGTTTAGAAGCATTTGATAGACAGTCCATAGCAGTATCGTGTTTAGAAGCATTTGATTGACAGTCCACAGCAGTATCATCTTTAGAAGCATTTGATAGACAGTCCATAGCAGTATCGTGTTTAGAAGCATTTGATAGACAGTCCATAGCAGTATCGTGTTTAGAAGCATTTGATAAACAGTCCATAGCAGTATCATCTTTAGAAGCATTTGATAGACAGTCCACAGCAGTATCATCTTTAGAAGGATTTGATAGACAGTCCACAACAGTATCATCTTTAGAAGCATTTGATTGACAGTCCACAGCAGTATCGTCTTTAGAAGCATTTGATAAACAGTCCATAGCAGTATCATCTTTAGAAGCATTTGATTGACAGTCCACAACAGTATCATCTTTAGAAGGATTTGATAGACAGTCCACAACAGTATCATCTTTAGAAGGATTTGATAGACAGTCCACAACAGTATCATCTTTAGAAGCATTTGATAGACCGTCCATAGTAGTATCGTGTTTAGAAGCATTTGATAGACAGTCCAGCATTTTGGTTGAACATTATGCAGTGTTTGTTCGTTGTCTTCATGTATTTTATTTTAGGGGACGGCTGCATGATATTTTAGAGTTAGTTCGGGATCTAGGCATTCAGGTCCACTGATTCAGATTCAGATCTGTAACCATTTTGATGGAATCGCTAATCTGGTTAGTGGTTTATTCCAAGGAAATAATTAATTGTGATTCATGACCACATGTATGACGCTTGTGATCACTCTCGAATACAATTGTTTTGGGAGGTGTGAATAGTGCAATAAACCTAGGATAGGTGTTATTTATATTTACGTATCAGTTTATATCTTTATTAGATTTAAGTAATATTTGTTGAATATGGGGACTCTGTTCTGGGATGATAGTTATCAAACCGAATAATTCGCCATCTCTAGAAGCAGACGTCATATTGTACATCATTCACGAGACTTTATGAAAGTTTACAATAGTTTTGTACAATAGACCCTTCCTTGTCTGTTGACGTAAGATACTGTCTGGATAGTTTTGGGTACACGTATTTATTAATTAGAGATAGGAATAATTATTGGATAGTTATTGGTTTCTGATGTATGGATCGTGCCTTGTATTGAATAGCGTGAGGTACTAACGTTCGCCATAGAAATATATACTGGTGAATTATACAAATATAAAAAACCATTCAGGTGTGGAATTATTAGAGTTTCGTGATGTGTGGTCATTAGGTGATTATAAAATACTTATTTATAGTGTTTGCACCTTTAATAACCTTTTAGTTTACAAGGAATGTTGTCTTCAGGTCTGTGGAAATATAGGAAAACACTCAAACCAGTCTCACACAAGTTTTTCTTAATAACATTAATCACGCCTTGAGATCTAGAAGGAAAATTAAAATGCTTGCAACCATAAAGGATTTAAATTGCTATTTTATTGCTATACTGAATATAGCATTTTACTTACGTATGTAAATTTATGGGCTAGAATAAATTTATGTTTGGAAACAATTGTAGTCGACCACAATTATAGGGTATGACTGTAATAAATCTTGTAATTTTATTTTTGGAGTCATTCGAAACGCTAATGTATTTTGTTAAGTTGATAAAATATTAATAATTATAACCAAAGTTAAAAAATGAGAGTTCTTTTTCATATAATTGAATCATTTGGATCACTGAATAAATATTTTTCTCTAATTTTGAATCATTGTTATGGTCTCACTTTTGGCAGACTTCAATGAGTTTTCGTGTGCTAGCCAAATGCATGATATATTCAGTTCGATGTAGCATTCAGCTTTTAATTCTCCTTTTCAAACCGGAAAAAATTAATAAATAAATTTAAAATAAAGTATTGAATATATTGGCAAAATCAAGTTTAAATATTATGATTTCAATTTATCATTGATCTGTAATAAAAGATAATTTATAACTGTATATTCGTACGTTTTATACCTTAAATCTTTTTAAAATCTTCGGATAGGCTAACACCAGGACAAATCGAAGACACAAGAAGACGTGAACTGTATTTTTCAACAAGTTCTGCATATATTGCACGAAGAAAGTGGGTTTTGGTTTGGTTCAGTGCTTGAAGGCACATCGTGCCGAGGGGAGTAGAGGAACGTGACTTGCCCAGGACAACATACGGCAGCCAATCCTTACGATTTGATGATTGGAATCGGCCACGTGTTCTTCTGATCACGGCCATGAGTGTAACGCCTTAACCACTGAATCGCCGTTGTTCCCTGAACTTAAAAGAGCTATGACCATTTGCAATAGCACTGGATCTAAAATGATTGTGGAAAGGTTTTATATATGTTATTCAAGTATAAATGCATAATTTACAAACATCCATAAGACGGATTCGAATGCTTTTTTAGCTCTATATCAAGGCTCGTTTTTTGTTTAATAAAAAAAGGTACATGGTACTAATCGTTTCTATCGCTATCTCCAAAGCTAAATTGGCTTTGCAGAAAATATTTAGATATGAAAACATCTTAGAGGGCAGACTAGTGTTTTCTTCTAGCTTTTGTTTGATTGTATTAACACTGCTAGTAAAGCATCAATTGTATTTTTCGTTATCAAATGAACTCACGAAAAATCTTAAAACATACAAAAATGACTAGATGCCGTGAAGTTTTCTTACTGACCCCAATAATTTGATAAAATAGCACTTTTCTTTTAAAATTTAAAGAACTTTACAGCGACGACCTACATTTTGCAATTACTTTTTTAATAGCAAGAAAGTCGTGATTTATTTAGCTACTTGTGATCGTAGTCATGATAGAGATAGTGGGAGAAGGGAGATAATTAAAAAACCGATACCAGTCTTGTTAAATTTACCTCCTCTTTAAATTTGGCCTATCAAAGGATACAACTGTGATTTACTGTGAGTTGTTGTCATCTTCCTAATGTATATTGGCCATTATTTATAACACAGTCATTATAATAGAGTAATTATATTAAAATAATCTGTTAAATGTGATCTTGATCATTTGGTTCAATAGTTTTCATCGTGTCAGGAAATCGGTGATTTATGTATTGACCGACTTTAGTGTTCTCATGTTTCATGTGATTTAATACATAATAATGGATAAATCATGAAAGAACGTGTTTATTTGCAAGTTGTTTTTGTGATAAATTCACACGGAAAAATATGTTTTACGTAATTAGCACTTTAAAACTTCAAAAATAAAAAATAAAATATCGATTCATAATATTCCCATGTATAACTGTTCTTTCATTTATGTCGGGCATTCTTTGCTTGCATCTGTGGCGAAGTGTGAATTACTTTCTAATACGGATTCAATCTACAGTATAGACCAGACTCTAACTTGAGCTATGCACATTTCTTGTTCGCTTCTGTCGATTCATGGTGATTATAACCGTGTAATTTGATTGAGGTCCTATGTGGTTTGTAAGTATGAATTCATATTGGTGGCTAGGAAACATTCGGATTGCGAATTATGCGAAACTACCAGTGCTCCATATAGTAAACGTTAAACTTGTAAACTGATTTTACTAACTCTTGGACACGATGAGCTGTTTTAAGCCATATTTAGCCGTTTTCGCCAACGTTGCCCAGTTAGGCTGAATCTGCAAACGTTTGCGTCACACTATGCTCTGAATCTGTCAGCAGTCATTACTGTCACGATTTACGTGTATTTATGAAGAATTTTTAATGTTTTTTATGTGCAGACTTGTGTTGGGCAGAATTGAACGTCGTACTCAACTTCATGCTTTTCATGTGCGCTAGCAGTAGTTAATTGGGATACCGTAGTTTCTATGAGAAATACATTACAGACCTCCCTCCTGGGAACGCGTAGGGTCCAAACGTTTTAAATCACCCTGGGAACGTTTAAGGTCAATGGGAATTGAACATGGAGAATATTGGGACTGTACAGCGTCAAGGGAAAGATGAATTGTTGTATAGAGTCAATAGGAATGGAATATGTGTGGTGACGTCACGGTACTGAAGATTGGTAGCAATGCTGCAACAATTGTAGGAACAGGTGTGCACTAGGTTGACCTCAATCGAGACATGGACATAGACTTATAAAACACATACAACATACAGTCACACACAAATTATCAAACAATTATATAAAATAATGTTGTTGTTTAATCAAGAAAGCAAATCTTTTCGAGACATGAGTGGCCTCGAAAAGGGCCTTTGGGGGGTTTTCTTCTAATTGTTTCTTTTTCTAAACCAACTTCTTATTTTCTCTCCTACATTCTTCTCTCTCTCTCTCTCTCTCTCTCTCTCTCTCTCTCTCTCTCTCTCTCTCTCTCTCTCTCTCTCTCTCTCTCTCTCTCTCTCTCGCTCTCTTACATTCTTCTTCTTTTTCTTCTCCTTCTCCGTCTCCGTCTCCACTTCTTTTCTATTTTAGTATTCCACTCACTCATCCTAATTTTATCCTCTTCATCCTCCTTCTCCTCCTTTTGATGTTTCAGTATCTCTCAAAATATTTCCTTATTTTTTTCTCAAGTGTTTGATTCCATTATGCGCCGTGGGTTGTAATTATAGTGGTAACAAAATCTTCTATCTACTTTGTCATTGTTTCTAGAAGAATGACGATCAAAATAAGTCACCAAATGATTCTCAAGAATATCCAAGACTGTGTTGATGCTGAAAATTTACACAATATTGTCAACACACCATGGAATCTGTACCTTGTAATTTCACATTACTGAATCGTGTCATCTGAGCATTTCTTCTCATAAAGTCAACGATGTTGTCTTCCAAAGGTATCAATCCATACGAATCAAAATACTCCACACAACCCTCTATAGAAAGTAGACTACTACCCAGTGGGTTCCTGGGAGATGACTGTCGTCCGAATTGATGACATAATATTGAAAGTGTTGAGGTTTGCGATGAGGTAGTTTATCTTTAGCACACACGACATGATTCCAAGAAGCAGTGGACGAACTGTGGTTCAAAAGATAGTCCTTTGTTTGTTTTTGTCTCAGCTTACTGAGCCAAGAGAGCTTTGATGTGATCGATCTCTCGAGCAATCAATGGAGGAGAGAAATGATCTTTATACCACTGATGCAACACGGCGTCTTCTGTGATGAGACTATAAGTTTCGTCCAGATACTCGTCCAATTTTTCATCTTGATTCATCATCAGACATTCGTGTTGAAATAAGCGATCTTTATTGATCAATTCCTTAATTTTATCCGCCAAGTGTTTGGCAAAACAGGAGACTAAATGTTGTTCTTGTTCTGGCTATCTGGACTTCATTACCACATCTTCTTCATCTTTGTTTTTGGGTTCTGCTTCCTCTGAATCCTCTCGTTAAATTTCCATAGATTCTCCACCATTCAAAGAGAGAATAGTGCGTTCCATTGTTTCAACTAATTTAGAATGACTTCTCTAAAACTGTTGATTTCTATGCATAGAATATGGTGTTCATCGTATTGTCTGCGCCTAGAATGTATGCAAATTCAATTTCCACACAAATCTGACCGGATTTTATAGGGTGGGAATGTCCCTCGTCGCTACCTGGATCTGAATCCCCACAAAGCATAACATTGTGCATACTCTTTGTACGTAATGCCGTGAATGGTGTTGGTCCCTTACTGTCCCGTGGCTTCATAGAGGGACAAGTACGATATCAAGTAATTCTTCGCGTCGCCAAAGTTAGATTCGACAGGTCTAGTACACAAGGTCTTGCCATCGCTACTGTCTTCAATTTGGACACTCTGTAGTGCTTAAACTGGAAAGAATTTTCACGGGTTTAAAAGTTGTGTTTTGACTGGACGTTGGAGTTTAGGATCACAACTCTTGAGCATAATTGGCCACTTCTTTAGTTCAAGCCTAAAAATCCATCAACTTTCCCTCTTACGTACATCTCTGTTCAGTGAGAGTGTAAGCTACACACACATCGTCGTGCACATGTACAGTACCTAAACGTGGATGAATCTTTTTTCCCGTAGAAGTTGAGAAGTATCCAGGCTCCACTTTCATGTTTTATTTGTCGTAAGTATTGTTCGTAAAGTGTCCACAAGGAATCTACTGGTAAACGAAATCCCAGAAAGCACGTCACTAAGACATTCACTACACGTCGACCCCAATTTATGGGACACAGCTCTCGCAATAAGTGTCGGAAATCCTGCACCGTTTGAATACTCTCTTGATTTCCTTCCACGGAATCTGTTGTATCAAGAGTGATAAAGGTTGTGGCACGGTAGCCCGTTTCTATACCCTTGTTTTTGAAGCAATAATGTAAATCTAAATTTTTTTCAGTCACTAGCATAAACATCACGCTTTGTTCTAAAGTTTCCTTTTCAACTAAGTTTACATTGTGAAAAAGATTTTGGTAATTCTCTAACTCTTTTTCTGGAATTCGTTGCAGTATGTGTACCTCGCAGTAAACAAAATCAGAAACATACCGATCCTTCTCACCCACGTTAAGTTGAACAAGGTCTGACCACTGGAACACTTTTATCTGAATCATTCAGGTACCAGTGGTTTAAAAATCGGTGACGTAACGGATGCAATTGTACTTTGCACTTTACTTGTATTTTGATCAACTCTCGGTAAATGTATTATCTCAAATGCACAGACAAACCAGGAATGTTCTCTTGCAAAATATCCATTATCATGTCAGCCAGTGTTTATACTCACGTTGAAAGTCACTTCTGGTATCTCTTAATTTTATTTAAAATCTTCTAGAGCGAAAGTAACAGACATAGTAATCTCTGACCACTGCCGTTCATGGTAACGGTCGCAAATGGCAATAAAATATTTTGCTGTAAACGATCTAAGACGGAATATTAGGAAGAACGCACACTTGATCCAGTGATATCGTACGCATTGGTTGACTTTTGTCACTTTCCGCTTGTGAATTTCTCGACACAAATGTTCTACAGACACCAAATGAGAATGCCCCACGTTCCTGTCAAGGTGCGTTTTTTACTGGGTGTGCTGACAAGGTCGGTCTTGGTTACATGTTTCGGCACAAGTAAAACACAAAGGAAACATCAGTTTTCCTTGGCAATGGTGCGGTAAAACGGGATGGTAAAAGTCCATGAAGCATCACTTTGCACTTAGTCAAAGTGAAAATATTTGCACACGTATGGATACAGCGAACACACGTCCAAGTATTTAATTTATTCTCCTTTCTCTTCGTCGGCTTCGCACGGCAAGCAAGTGGCATTCGTCTGTCATCCGTACAAACTATCCCGTGGTTTCAGTGGGTCCAACAGCTTGTAACTTTCCACGATGCGTTTAAACTCGGGATCGGTTTTCAAAAGGTGATCGTACGCTTGTTCCCACATTTCCACCACTTGGTATCTTTGCTGTTCTAACTTCCAGCACCGCTGGCAAGTAGCATGGTACATCTCTTCCACGGTTGATTGTACAAACTGATTGTGGTGTCACGTTGAGGGTAGCAGATGGGACATATGTGAAACAAGCACCCGTTAAACTCGTACACGGACTTCCCAACCATCCACCGAATATGTTCCGGTGGTCATTTTGCCTCCTCCATTTCGGACATGTTGAATCTATTTGTCTTTCTTATCGCACAAGTAGTTTAGCCAGCGTAGGGCTTTGTCTGAATATTGATGTTTGATAAAATTCGTCGTTTGAGGGCTTCTGAGAACCAGAGTGTTTTCGGGCATAAATCGTTGGCAGTACACTAAATAACACGCTTTGGTGATGGTGCACGCTTTTGTTCAAAGGATATATCTCTCCATGTTTCATTAACCGTTCTCAAAATAGTTTCCACAGCAACGCCGTAAAATGTCCACGTCCGATCGACAATACTTTCACATTTCTTCTTGAGAGTCGAAGTGGTTCGAGGCGTGAGTCTGGTACCAAGCGAATAAAGCTTCTCGTTGTTCGGTACGCATGTTGTTGGGGTCGTAGTAGTGAGCCTCAGGCAATGGGTATAGAACGTCGTGTTGATTGGTTTCAGTATTAAAAATGTGAGGATATAATCTTTGGCTATTTTTGTCATTCCAAATGTTTTAGGCATTCGACTCAAGGGCATGGTTAAGTAACTCATCGAATCTTTAAACTGTACTTGTCCTACTTGCATAAAAATGATACTGGCACCGTTCAAAGTCACTTTCGGACGTTCGGGACATGGTTCTGTATAGTATCTGAAAAGAAATCACCCAACTTATCCCCAGTAGTTGTGAGCCATTACCGTGGCAATGCGATGACAATCACCGCAACGTTCGATGTCTTCTTGACTCCACGTCTCGTCCATGTGGTTTAAGATCCATTGGACAAAATCGGACAGCGTGTTCGACCATCAAACGATTTTTTCACGTCTTCCAGGAATCTTGCCACACTTAGGGCATTGTCTGAAGATATGCTCTTGGATGCACTTCTAGCACGCTCGGTGAGTCACGCAGAAATGAGAAATGTGAATGCCAGTCTCTTGCATAAATGCCAAATTGAAAAAGATGAAATTCTCTTTTCTTCTAGTCATCATTTTTCTGCTTCATCTTCTTGTTTGGAAATGATATTTTTGATGTTTCAAGTCCACAATTTGGTGATAAATGTGACATAGTTTCTTTCCTGAACATGCGTGCGCCTTGGCACTATTGATACGTATGCTTTGTTCACAAGTTGAGCACACTCTCAGGAGTTGGCAACCATTTTTGTGCTGTGAACCTTGCGTCTTCAGATACTGCTGGTAACGCGTTCGGCTGACAAAACTGCGTTGACAAGCAGGTCAATGCACTTGTTCTTACCCTTAGTCCAGACAGGGTTTAGAGGCCTCACATCCTGGGCATTTCGATCCACAAAGTTTGTGTTGTTCTCTATTGCTATACACATTCACAGTTTTCCAAATAATAACCATACCCAAGGAATCCTGCGATACTGGTAAATGCATCGAAATGTTCATCGTGATGATAGATGTGAATCTATTTTCTTCTTTGAAATCTTTGCCTCGAATCAGCAGAGGTCAGCAGAGGTCAGTGCACTTCTTTAGGGTATACTTTCAATGTGTGGCGAGGAGCTAAGACTTCATGCAATTTTTGTATTTAAGGAATGCCACAGGGTGTGCTTTTGGATATCTCCGCTTCCTGGAGTTCTGCTTTTACTTCGTTGTTTGGCTATCTTCGACTGTAGTATGTTCCCCCAGGCTCTTTTCCATTATGTCGTGTCGTTCTTGTCTGCATGCGTACGTCCCACCACGATTGCACTTGCTAAATAATCTGGCCTTGACTGTTGTTAATTCGGACGAGGCTCCTTTTACTCATGTCATCTTCAAAACCGCTAGCATAAATCTGAGCCAAGATTTCAGCTATTGTGCGAGGTGATAAATTATGTTTTTGCCTCTTACTTTCTTCTCTTTTCTCTACGAAATGATGCGATCGTTTCATCTTGACTGCAACAAATGACTACATTTTAAACGCACTGACCCCCTATATATTCATGTCAGACAAGCGTATATATCAAGGGTCAGTGTCTTTCCTTCCAATATTCATTTCACTCTCAAACCGACCAGAACAATGGAAGAGCCCACACAGATCGAACTTCTGATCAGAGTCTGCGAGGTGTCATGCGAAGTTTTTCTTTAGACAAGCCGAAAGGACTACTCCCCTTCCTTTCGAGATAAAAGTTTAGATATTTGCATTATCTGTAAGAAAAAAGGACATTTGGCTACAGAATGTCAAGATCGTGAAAAAAGCAAAACAGTTGTCAGAAGAGACAAGTCAAGATACCTGTTATCATTTAAAGAAATACGACACTGACTCCAAACTGTTCTAGGAAATAACAAGAACATGAGGATGGAAGAGGGATCTCGACCAGGGACAAGAAGAGGTACCCTCCTCAAAGAAAGAACCCCGACACGTTCAGACAGACAAGAAAAGCAGACGAGACGTAATGTGGAAGAATAGAAGAAAACACATGTGACAGTGAAGAAATTCAAAAACACAGAAAGTGAACAAAAACAAAGCAGAAATCTATGAACGTTTTGAAGTGATGTGTTGTGAATTACATTGTAGCATGGATACCGAATAGACCAGACAGAAAAGAACGTAACAGTCTCTTTGTTTTAATCTTTGAGAATAAGTGCCTACACTCACGCACTCACATATGTACACCAATGGGTATAAAGGGATTTTGAGTTTTAATTGATTTTGGCAAAATTAATACTCTTTTTGAAAGAAGTGGGTGGTCCTGAAAAGGACCGTTGGGTGTTTGTTTTCCTAATAAAAACAAACTCAGGAATGGGCATCAACTGCCTTATGGTTTTGGCACGACCAATGCCTACTTCTGAACTGGCTCCAGTCAATACGTTAATAGAAATCACTAGCTTTGGTATCTCAGGCGTAGTAACAGGGTTGGGTTGTTTTGGCGCAGGAAAGTCTTTTCCTCTTGGGTCGTAATAAAGAAGTCGGATACATTTGTTTCAGACTCCTAAACTCAGCTCAAATTTCTAAAAGTAATGTCACCGTTTGACTTTTACTGTCCTCCTTCTCTCCTAGACCTTCTTTCTTTACTGCTGTTGATTCTTCCTGTTGTTTCCTTCTTGCTTCTTCTTCTTCTTGTTGCTGTTCAAGGAGAAAAGCTTGTTCTGATTCTTTTTGTTGCTGCAAAAAATTTCTCTAATTCTTCTTTTTGTCTCTGTTTAATATTCTCGAAGTGTGTAATGAAGGAGAAGATGGTGAAGGTACTCGTACCGGAACAAATTCTTGTGAAGAAGAAAGAAATTAAATTCAATTAAATTCCAATTAAAATCGGTCTTTTCTGAAAGTAGAATTGTGTTGACATTGGTAGGCACTGCTGTACTATCACTTCTCGTTTCCACGGCAGGTGCACCCCAATTCATCGTCATTCTTAGTTTCCGTCATCATTGAAAACTGTCGCATGGATTTATGGCGTACAGACGCTATAGCGAATGTGACGTCACAGACCACCTTCTTCAGATTGGAAGACAGACTCTACACTGTGACTGGATTTTGTAACACGTGTTATGATTGGTGAAATACTCAATTCGTTTCGATCGGCTCTTTCACTATAAATAACCGCAATTCACTGGATTTCATTCTCCTTTCTCCTCACAAGATGTTGACAAACGTAGAATTGTCTTTTCTCGTTTCATCAAGGCTGTTCCGCAAAGACTTACCCATGTATGTGAATTCAATTTTCAGGATCACCGATATTAGCGTTCGGAAACTACGAAATTATGTAGAGAGACAAGGCTGTTTGAAGAGAGTCCTTATTTACGGATCAGAAGTAACACGACGTTTGAAGAAGAGAAGAAGACCTGTGTTAACGTAATGATGATAACATCAGATCCAACGACCTTTAACAGAGCCACTCATATGCCTAGAAAAGATTTGCTTTCTTGCCTAAACAAAAAAATGTTTATTTAGTCGTTTGTGAATTGTTTGTGACTGTATATTGTATGTTGTATATCATATATAAGTCTATGTCTATGTCCCACTCTTTGGCCTGATCGAGGTCAACCCGATACACACCTGTCCGTACAATTGTTGCAACATTGTTAATAAACTTCGACACCGTGACGTCAACCACACCTGTTCCATTCCTATTGACCATTTACAACAACTCTCTTTATTTTGTCGCTATAGAGTCCTAATATTTCCCATGTTAAAATCCCATTTGTACACAATAGGTTGGCTATGCATTGCGTCCAGTATTAAGGGTGGAGGAGGAACCCGGGAAAAACCCTGAAGGAACCACCGACCCACAAGAAGCTACTGGCAAGCTTTCTCAAATACCGACATTGACCGAATCTGAGAACGCAAATGTCAGTTTATTCTTTTTAGCTACTATGGAATTGAGATAGTAAATATATACATACATATGTGTATTGTTTATCTGCGAATGTACTATGGCCAATTGCATCACCTTTATCTTATTGTTAGATTTTGAAACCGCTGTGGTGGGATCCTGTCAGCCAGGGTACAATGACCAGGGTTTGTGGTGCTTTTTCTAGCTCTTTCATCATGCCACGGAGATGTGAAGTGTGATTGGTAACTGCTGCTTCGGTCCAGCGAAATCGAACACATGTCTATCAGTTCTTAATGCATTCGAGATGATGTCCAGCGCTGCCCACACATCTGCCATCTGTTTTCACAGCATCGGTATGAGCATCTCTGATTGGCCACCTTGCACACCAGAAAGGACTTTCTAAAAGGAGCCATGTGCAGTTGTCCACACTGGGGCATTAGTCAGATGTCATAGTAAATGCGTCTATTGACAAGCGTAAGCGAACGTAACCGTATGTATGTATGTATGTATGTATGTATGTATGTATGTATGTATGTATGTATGTATGTATGTATGTATGTATGTATGTATGTATGTGTGGGGGGGGGGTCGTGTGTGTGTGTGCTTCTCTTCTGAAAATACCTCGAGGCTCCATTTATGTTTTCAACACTCACGCACAAGCGCAATCTTTACATTTCTGGTCAGTTCTATTTATTTCATCATTTCCTGTACCATCTGCAGCCTTCGTTAGTGGCAAATACATAACAATGGTTTATTTGTCAAACGTTTTCAGCCGAAATAAGAACAATAAACCTTGCTTTGAAATTCATCGAAAAAAAAATCTATTTTAAACAGCATTGTCCTCTGTGACCCACTATAACTGCGTCAGTCACTACACAATAGAAAACTAGAGAACCGATTATTAATCAATCTCCTCGTCAAAAATACTGAGCTGTGTATCTCCTACAATATAGTATAATGTTGGTTACCTAGCCATATTGGTATTACGGGTAATAAAAAAGCAGATCGCGCTGCTAAAATGACCCTATCTGAAGAACCATCTAATTATAAATACCATATACTGATTTGAAACCTCGTATCAAAGAGTATTTACGCCAGAAGTGGCAGGCATTGTGGAAGTATGCAGCGAAAAACATTCACGTCATAAAACCAACCTTAGGAGAATGGACTCCTTCCTATCGAACCATCCGTAGGGAGAGGGAGTCATTGCAAGAATTCGAATTGGTCATACGTAGATAACTCACTCCCACATACTAAAAGATGAAGATACACCAGCATGCATTACTTGCAATTAACCATTCACTTTATGGGTGTTTCGACCTGCATCCTACGCGTGTGAAGTATTATAATGTGCATGACATGAAGGAACTTTTTCATACTTTAAATATTACTAGCATTATAGATTTCCTGAAGGAACTAAACCTTTTTTTCCCTAAAACTATACTTTTTATGCCATCACCTAGAACACTTTTTATATTGTAAATGCCGTCTTTTATTTTCAACATCTTTTTCACCCGTCTTCAATACCATGTACTATTTTCATCCTCCGTTGAAATGGAAGCTTTATATTTTACCGTTACCAACATACTATTTAATTACTTTCAACTATTTTATTTTTTATATCGCTGATCGATATTAAAACTTTTACCTTTTTAAACGTTTTTTACATATAACTTATTGCTTGGCCCTAAATAGCCTAAACGTTATTGTGCACCGTTAAAATACAATCTCTCTCTCTCTCTCTCTCTCTCTCTCTCTCTCTCTCTCTCTCTCTCTCTCTCTCTCACACACACACACACACACACACACATCTAGACAACATCCTGTCGATATTTATGCACACTTCAGAGACACAATGAGTACATACACTCTCAGTCCGGACACGCGGTAGGCGAAGACAACGACGAGTGCTAGCTAGGGGGAAAGCATGTAGGCAACTTCGGCCACGGTGGTCTTCTGATGCTGATAAACATATATATTTTAAACATTTTCCGTATTTAAGTATTTCATCTTTGGAGGTTCACAGAATTTCATCTGAGTTTGGACAAATACAAGATATCACTCGTTGAAGAGCGTAAACTTTTTTAGAATCATGGCAACAGGTTTTCGATTGATACCACTGGATATAGCGGTTTTAGTTCTTACAGTTCATGGCTGTCTTCTTCAATGTTTGGCATTTTTCTATCAATCATGGTGGCGTGAAGGAAACAGTTATGTGGGAATGCTCATGGAGTCACGATGTGATGGCGATATTTGTGTTGACAAAAATGCGCTTAAAATGGAGGGAGGACAAGGTAAGAATCTGCAATAAACAGTGTTTAAATTTTAGTTCTAAATTACATTGTTTCTGTACGCTAGTCCTTAACAATTTAATTTATATTTAAAGCATGAAGTTGTAAATTCTAGAAATTACGGCCTTAAAAACTAGAATATTCCGCACAATCATGTCCACACACTTAGATCTTCAATAATATAGCAGGAATCATTATTATAATCTACTTCGACAAAAATGTTGAAATAAACAAATATATTGTAAATTCCTGGTTAAAATATCACATTCGACACAATTACAAATAAGAAACTGAATTGAAACGTTTGATCAGACTGATTCTAATTTTACTTAATTATATATATATATATATATATATATATATATATATATATACACACACACACATTTGTTATACTATAAGCATCGCTCTCTCTCTCTCTCTCTCTCTCTCGATCTCTCGATCGAAACAAGTCAAGGAAAGGAAGGAAGCAAATATTTCCGTCGTATGTTGAGTTCTAGCTGTAGTGTACATAAACCCACGCATACTACATATACTACGTAGCCAAGAACATGGTGGTGTTTTTAGTCCCTTTTCCATTGGGACACATTACGTATACAACTACAAGGTACGCATAGAAAACGAAGATGTGTAGACCCGATCCGGAGATTGCTTACTGAGGAGTTGATTAAACATACATTGTTAAGTACATTTGTAAGTGAACAATATCCGATATTCATTTCTTAACGCAAACACTTTCGCAAAGAATGTATGGATCTTAAACTTTATCGACAAAACTCTAGCATATAATGCATCTAATATACGTGGCACGCGCGGGCGGTCATGTACGCAACCCGTAGGGTTCGCCTTCCTAGGCCTGACTTCCTATGGTTGAGTGGATTGATGTTGTTTTGTACTTATCGCCATTTCTCAGCACAAGATACACGGCAGCCAATATAACTGAAGAACCCGGGGACAGAGTCGAGAATGGCAGTGTTCGGCTGAGTGGATTGAATGATTCGTCTGGAAGGAATTTCTTTGAATATAAACGTCAATGTGTAATTCCCACGTGCTTTTTTTGAAAAAAATTTGCTATATTTTATCGTATGAAATATCTCTATATTCACATCATTAAGTAACATAATTATATATATAATATTGTCTTGAAAACGTTAAAAACGTGCAATTTATTTATTTTTAGTCGAGTGTGCGATTTACTTAGTTTTGCTAATTTTGCATTTTTCTTTGATTCGACAGAAGCGCATAAGTAAATTTTGCTTACTAAGGTGGGTGGGTGTAATATGATTAAGTCACACATTATTGTTGAACAATAATACCTACAAGGTTGAACAATAATACCTACAAGATAAATATTCCGACGTCCGTTATCACTGAACTTGCTTGAATGCTTGATTAGTTTTGTATAGGCACTGACATGGAAACAAAGACGTGTTCAGTACCATTACTCAGTCAAACATTTAACTCGACATATCCTACATGTAAAAGCATTAACCGCTCCGGTGGCCTAGTGGTTAGAGCGTCCGCCGCTGAAGCGGGAGTTCGTGGGTTCGATCCCCGGCCGAGTCATACCAAAGACTTACAAAAATGGTACTAACAGCTGCCTCACTTGACGTTCAGCATTAGGAGGTTAGTGTTAGGACTGGTCGGCCTGGTGTCAGGATAATGTGACTGGGTGGGACATCATGCTACATGTCTGCGGCATGATGCCCCAGTGGTAGACATCACTATAAACTGCCTCACTGCAGACATCGTAGCGATATGACTGAAAAATTGTTAAAGCTACGTTAAAAATCCTAATCAAACAAACAAACAAATGTAAAAGCATTATTTCCTCTCAATTCTCACTTGACAATTTAAAAGTAATACCTATTCGTTTTTAGGCAAGCTACTGAAAAATGTAATAAAATTAGATTTACTGTATATTGACATAAAATATCTTTCAAGCAGTTGTAATATATTGTTTTGGTTGCTTTTAATTAGGTTATTATTAATTTAGAATCACGGGTTTTATGGATATTCGGATGTTACTGGTGGGGGTTGGCGTGCATGTCGTGAGAAAAAGCATAAAAGCTTTGGTGCGCCAAATGATAATTCGCTTTCTCCAGTCTCTGACACGTTTCAGAATGCATATATGTTAATAGGTATAGAGCCTTACTGAAATAGCTAGAAAGTGATAATATTTTCCTCGGCCAAGGTCGCAGATGAAAACTGTGTATTGCCACATTTACCATATTATAAGACAACATCAAAGTGTGTTCTAATATTTTTCTAGTTAGTTTCAATGTTCTCAGGAAAGAAAAATGAATACTCAAGTACCCAATTCAGTACCGGCCATTTTATTTAATATAAGGATAAATGTAGTTTTACTGTGAACAATGAATGGATTGTAGTGTGAGTGCTTGTTCCACTGTTCTTACAAAGAATGAAATGAAATAATCAAGTCCTACCCTGATTCATTGGCGGCCATTTAATTTAACATGTGGGTGAAGGCGGTTTCACTCAGACAAATGGATCGTAATGTGAGTTCGACAATTTCTTTTAATATGAATGAGTTGCTAAAACATTCATTAATATCCCGAGTCTAACTTTCGTTAATAAAGATGATGCATTAAGGCAGAAAGACAAAGACAAGTAGACGAATGACTGGTATTATTCAATATTTTTTTAAATGCAAAACAAGTGGGAAAATAACTGTGTTACGTTCTCACGAAACACCACTGCACTACCAACACAAGTTGAGATAGGTCACTTCTTGCAGAACCGCATGGTCTTGTTTTAAACTTATTTTTTCAAGGAATCCGCAAAAGAGAAACCCAATAGCAAACAACTGCGTCACTGTTATTGTGAACCTTTTGTCCTTTGTCGCTAAACTTCCCCACAAATATGGGGAAAATGACAAATCAAGATGAAGCTGAGACATGCTTAAACGATCTTTGAAGTACCGGCAGTAGCGTTGTTTACCTATGTCACTACACAGTTATCTGGCAAGTCCAATAATTAATAAATTGGCGCATAAATAAGAAGTCCCATATTTAATTGTTGATCGTAAAAGAATTAATACTGATATAACATAGTTTGTGTTTTTTATCAATGGTATGTGAATTAAATTTTCTTTAATTTCATTTTATGTATTAATCGTATAGTCATCCATGTTTAACTCGTTCTTTTTGTGCTACTTCTTTTTAATTTTTTTATTCTTAGAATGGCTTTTTGTTTCCCGCCTGTTTGAAGCGTTTGGAGTTACGTTTGGACTAGCGGGATTGTTGTTTGCTATTTTGCTGGTGTCTTTGAAAAGGAAGATATTTCATACGCTCTTAATCTATATACACGGCGCTGCGGGTGAGTTAGTGTTAAATTATTTTGAAAATAACAATGTTTCCGAATAAAATGCAATTCATTTAACACAAATATTGTGGATATTAACATTTTCTGTGCCAAAAGCATATATATATAATGATGACGTTGTATATCGCCTAATCTTATGAAGCTCTAAGCGCTTAACAACATCAAAAAAAAAACTTGTTGCATAAAAACACCACAAAATTAGAAAACATACAAAAATGCTGAAAATAGATAAGGTATGAAACATTGTTAGGTCTTTAAGTTTGTTCTTGCAATCGAAAAAGTGAGTTTTACGAATGGGATCACTATATTTTGTGTCTAAGTTCAGTGGGCAATTCGTTCCACGTTGCTGGGTCCTGACATGCAAAAGAACGTTATCTATATAACTTTATTTTCATGACGAGTGTACGATTGTCAGAAGAGGAGAGTAATTATCTTGCTGATGTGTACACATGGGTGAGGTCAGATAGGTATGTTGGGCTGGGGTCCGTCAGTGAAACGTAGCACAGAGAACACATTTCTCGATCGCATTGATAAACAGTGTAGGATACAGAGCAGCAGGGAAGTGTGCTCTGATCGAGTTTTTAACTCTAACTTTTAAACATACTATATTAACACACGCAAGTAGGCAAAGGTAGGAGAGTTTATAGAAACACTATATTTACAAACGGAATACACTATGTTGTGGTGTTCTATACTGGTCTGTTCTTGGTTCTGTTCTCCTCATTCTATATACTCAGCCACTCTCAGGTGTCATAGATCGTCATCCAGTGTCTCACCAATTGTACGCTGATGGCACCCAAATACCAAATATACAAGTCTAGCCACCCAACTGAAGTTGATGCTACAATCCAGAGTGTTGAGAGGAGCATTTCTGTGTGAAATCATGGATGACATGTAGCAAGCTGCAGATGAATGATGATAAAACTGTGGCTATTCTGATCACAAAACAAAGACTATCACATTTAGATCCTTTACTTCAAGCAATAAATATCAGCAACACCAACATTAAATTCACAGTCAGTACGAAACCCAAGTGTTACTCTAGACAGTATTCTCCTATTGCACAAACATGTCATGAGCATATGTAAGGCTGCATCTTGAGCTGAGACGCATCAACTCCATTCGCAAATATCTTTCAGTTGATGCCACTAAAACGCTTGTGTCATAAGGACAACGTTCTTTTTGCATACCAGGGCCAGCAATGTGGAACGAACTGCCCATTGAAATCAGACATAAAGGCATAGTGATTCATTTCAAGAGTGCTCTTAAAACTCACTTTTTTCGACTGCATGAAAACACTTAAAGACTTAATCATGTTTGGTACCTTAAATATTTTCAGTCTTTTTTATATTTTCCAATTTCATGTTTATTTTGGGGTGTTTTTCTGTGGTCATGTCATTATAGATGTTGTACAGCGCGTAGAGCTTTTAAAGATTAAGAGCTATAAAAAAAAATCATTATTATTATTATTATTATTATTATTATTATTATTATTATTAATCCTTGCTAATCTTCCCATGAATTCTGGAATTATTGTGTTGTTTTCGACTATGCTATTTTAATCTAATGTTCCGGACTTTTTAGTCTCCGCTGGGTCCGTAACAGTTTGAGAATTTTAATGAATCTGTAAGTTTCAACCTATTTCTTTCTTTTCGTTTTATTGTTTAAATTACTGGGGGATACCCTCAGAGGTGCCCTTTTTAATAGATCACTGAAATCACACCGGGGCCCATCCTTCTGCGTAGATGTGAGCCTCAGGCTCTGGCAACTTGGGTATGTGAGGCAGCTTTGTATGTAGCTTTCCGTCGGTAGGGGTGGTTCATCCCGAAGTTTTCCAATGTTCTCCTTCGCCAAATTTGTTTTATATCATGTGTTGGTAAAAAGCATTCAACCCATAACAACATCATGAAGATTTTTACGATTGTTTCTAATCTCATCTAACGTTCATGATATTTTCGGAAATATATTTCGACTTTTAGTCACGTACATTTTAGTGTTATTATTAGCTGGTTCGCTTGATTAAAGCCACTTATAACACGAGTCCAAATGTATTCACGCCTCCAACACACACACACACACACACACACACACACTATAATAATAATCGGTGATTACCGATTGGATAATTGAGTAAGGTTTGTTCTGTTGAGAGGTGAGTTGTGAATATACGTAGCAAGCATTGCTCATAGATCTAGTAGGAACCTATTGCAATGTTGAGCCGTAAAGGTGCATACAAAGAGAAGAGTTGACCAGTTAATTCTTTCCTTTCTTTACGTTCATGTTTTAATATCAGTCTGCAGATATGTTTAACGTTTTATTTACATATAATTGAAGAGGAAACCATTTATTTCGATTATTCATTGGAATTAAAAAGTGCCTTCGAAACTTAATTAATATATTATGTTGGGACTATTGTGAATTTAATCTAATTAGTTATGAACAATGGCACATTGATACATCAAGACTGTTGGCACATCATCACATTCGATGACATTTATTCGAAAGGCTCGATTCGTCCGGACTTATGTATACCGATTTAGGACTGCTTTCAATGTAATTCATGCTACTGTAAGTTCCTTTTAAATTTCCACTTATAACTTGCCTAGTGATATCCACTAGTGATATCAGATGATGTGTTGATAGTATAGTGTGGGATGCTTCTTAGTAGACGACTGAGTATGTATTGGTCAGTAGACACGTTGTACTGGACCGTATCGGCGTGTTATTAGTCACTATGCACGGCGGATTAGATGGTACGTCTGGTGGTGTTGGACACTATGTACGGCGTATTTATAGCATACTGTTGGGTGCTAAATAGTAGATGACTGATGTTGGTAACTACACACGGCATGTTGAATAGCAAGTGTGAATTTTTTTATTACCATTTATCCTCAACTTACCGGTAACCCATTTGTAACTAACTTTTACCGCAGTCTGAAGACAAAAGGAAAATATGTTAACTTTTTTAATGTTATTTTCCCGTTTGTCATCAGAGTGACCACCAATGTAAACCTACGTAATGTTAATTTCCGATGTGACCCCAACGGATAATTGTGTGTGTGTGTGTGTGTGTGTGTGTGTGTGTGTGTGTGTGTGATTTGGATTTTTAACGTAGCTTTTTTAAAAATCTGTCTTATTGCTACGATATCTGCAGTGTGACAGTGTATAATGATGTCTAGCACTGGGGCATCATGATGCAGACGTAGCATGATGTCCCACCTAGTCACATTATCCTGACACCAGACACATAAGTCCTAACACTAACCTCTTAATGCTGAGCGCCAAGCGATGCAGCTGTTAGTACCATTTTTGTAAGTCTTTGCTATGACTCGGTCGGTGATCGAAGCCACGACCTTCTGCATCCGAGGCGGACGCTCTAACCACAAGCCCACCGGAGCGGTCGGTTATTTATGTATTGTTTTTTTTTTTTAACTTTAATAACTGGTGAACAAGACAAGTGTCCTTTTCTTGTATATGTGATTCCATAATTCGTCTGTTCATGTGCCACTGTGTAAGTCTGATTTTGTCCTCTTGTCTGGGATATAACTTATTGTGACACATATTTTCTGATTTGCCGTATGGAAGCATCCGGAGATGACGCTTTGCCTATGGCATACGCCTTGTTCCGGTGACCTACCTTTTGTTCACATTGCATAGAAGCGAGAAATGAAATGTAGGCTTTGGCGCATCAGCTATTTTTGAATTTTAGAGACTTTATGGTATACACCCATCAGACAGGACATACTATATGTAATTGTTATCAGTTTCCCCTCACTGAATCATGAATATCCGTGAAAACTACGTAAACACAATTATATGTATGTATGTATGTATGTATGTATGTATGTATGTATGTATGTATGTATGTATGTATGTATGTATGTATGTATGTATGTATGTATGTATGTATGTATGTATGTATGCATGCATGCATGCATGCATGCATGCATGCATGTATGTATGTATGTATGTATGCATGTATATATATATATATATATATATATATATATATATATATATATATATATATATATATATATATATGTAGATAGATAGATAGATAGATAGATAGATAGATAGATAGATAGATAGATAGATAGATAGATAGATAGATATGATATATATAGATATATGGGTGGGTGAGTGGTCACGAATCTTGCATCTGACTGTATGAGACGAAGAGGTCTGACTTCAAATTGTTCCTTGTCCACTGTCTTACATGAAGTGTAGATCTGATTTTAATCTTGGTATATTTTAATTCAAAGAAGCTGCAGTTCCGTTAGTAGAACCTCATACTCGAAGCTTTGCGATTAAAAACCTTATCAGCTGCCTTGTTTTTGTTTCCTTAGGAAGACACAGACAATGATGTGTTTAAAACTATTTTTGTCAATCTACCTGGAGATAGGAAATGTAAAATATGACTGCACCATCGCAAATACGCATGCATCATTCCCTTGGGAATAATATTTCTTAATCTACTCCGCAGCTTTATTCATTTTCCTGGGAGACTTCATTTTTCTTGGCTGCCATAAATCCCTGGGCTCGGAACAAAAGAAAGGAAGTCTTGACTTCCCAGTAGGAATCTGTATCGTAGCGGGGATCGTGTACGTAGCAGTCGCTGTGGTAACTGGGATAGCCCTTGTAAAGCATCTGCTAACCTGGGACGAAATGGAAGAGGATGAAGAGTAAAACTCACTCTCCAAACAGAGTGCTTCCATTCGGATGATAGACACGACTGCAATTACTAATATCTTTATATATATATATATATATATATATATATATATATATATATATATATATATATATATATATATATATATATATATATATATATATATATATATATATATATATATATATATATATATAAGATATATATATATATATATATATATATATATATATATATATATATATATATATATATATATATACGTATGATGATGATTTGGGGAATATTTCAGTTGTAGATATTGTAATTTCATTAACATATTGGATAATGTCAGAATGGACTTGGTGTCTTGTTATACTCTCTCTTTAAATACAGACGAAGGTAACAAGCTGTTTAATACATTTCAACAAGGCTTTCATGTTTGTGCATTTCGCAAAATCCATGAGCGATGTTTTATATATGTAAATTGAAGTCTCCATGTTATAATACTCTTCACATAATTTTTCTCTTTTCTTCCTTTTTTTTTAGACATGTCAGATATGTTTTTTTTAAGATATTTGCTTGATTTTCATACTTTGATTAGATTAGAGATCAAATCCAACACTTATTAGAAGCAACTTAAATTGCAATAAATATGATAAAGTTTCTTGTATTTGTTACTGACCTATCTCTATCCCTTTCAACAGTTCACTTCATTTTCTAATGCCAAGTGACTTCAGTCTAAACATACAAGATGCTATGACTAAAATAAGTTTTCAACGGTTGTGATTATGTATCAGAAGATTGTTTGCCAGTTTTTAATTTTCAAAGTTTCTTTAATTTTTTGGTCAAACAGAAAATTCATTTAACTTGCTGCGAGTAACGACTTCCTTATTTTGTCGTGTGACTGGTTTTAAAACAAAAATCTCTTTGTGATACATCAAGATGGCCTTACTTCTTTATTCGCCCGCCAAAGTGCTGAGCATATAATGTTATAACGTTCGTGCGTATGTCCGTAGTCCATCCATCCGTCACATCGAGTGTTGTTATGTGAATTAGAAAGCGAATACAAAGAGAACAAATTGTTTGAACACTTTTGGACCACGTGAACCTATGCTTAATGTTTTCTGACCTTTTTCTTGAAAGTTCTGCACCATCAGCAGAAAAAAAAATTTAAGACGAATTTCGAGCGATTGGAGACTGCACAGACGGTAGTTATATGAAAGCCAGTAAGGAGATTACCTATCATGTTTATGTGTCGATCCTAATATGCATGTATTTTGTCTCTTTTGGGATTTGCTATATATGGATCTGTTAAATCTCCTCGAAAACGAACTGAATTTGTTGAGCCGAATCGGATAAATTATTTTGTCGTAAAAAATGGGGGAGAGGGCAGGGTTGATAGTATTTACTGAATCATATTACATTATGAATATGGAAAATCCAGCTCGCCCATGATTTGTTCAGTTAAAAAGAGCGTTACAATTCCTCTGCTCATCTAGGTTTTAGCAAGACAAGAGAGATCTCCCCTTCAAGGGACTGGCGCTAAATCCTTTCTATACTTCAGTTACTACTGAAATGGATATGCTCGCTCTGCCAGGTGCTATGTAACTTTAGAGCAAATGGAGGGAGAAGCTGCCTTTATCATGATCGAATTTTATAGAAGAAATGTATTTTAGCGTAACAATTGGTTTACTCTTCAAATACATTACCCGATCATAATAATTAGGTAAAAGGTGAAGGGTGTTACATCTCTTACCCAAAAGATGGCCCAATCTTCTATACCATAATGGCGCGAATCAGAGTGAAATATGCTAGAATCAGCAAATCCAATAGCCCATACATACTTATAAGGAAATTCCAGAGCATATTCAGCATACTTCAATATGCATATCCTTGTGAAGCATCTGAATGACCCAGCATTTTTTGATGCTGCTGCTTGTATCACTAGATCAAACCAAGCCATTTGATGTAACAGATCTGTTCAGTTTAGCTCTGATCTTAAAAAAAAAAGACTTTGATAATGTCAGGTGTGGAACACTTATGTTGCCAATTTGTTTCATGTGAGGAGTCGATTATGTACGAGAAATTAAGTTCATCTTGAGCTAGTTCTTTCTATGCAGATCGCATGATCCATCGTACATATTAGGCTAGAACCTTAGCTTATCTGTCATACTATCCTTCTTTTAATAGTAAAAATAGAGGAGATCTCCATTTTGTGATCTGCTTGAAGAGCTTCAGGTACCACTTGAATACCCATAGGAGTTCCTGTGTTCGCATTTAGGGCATTAAGTCTTAGCAAGGAGAGAAGTTTAAAAACAAATGACTGTTGGTAAAGTTTCGGAAGCCTATTTACAGTAATGAAAACACGAATTGTCATAGGTGAATTTGAAATATCGCGCCAATACTGCAGATTCTTCAGACCGGATGTCAAAATATGTATCTCACTGATCTACCTGCTAAGCTAGAAGGGCTACGAAGCATGTTTCTCTGCAAGGTGAGTCGATGAAGCTTAAGGGGTAACAACTCAAAAGGTACTTTGTTCAGCCATGTCGGAGCTGATGGTAAATTCCATTGGGACAATGAACCAAATTCTTTGGTCTGACAAATCAAAGTTCGCGAGAAGGTTACTGTTTTGTCTATTACTCCCTACCCCCCTTCCACTATGTCGAAACGCTCCTGTGATTGTGGAAGTCTTTGAAGTCCAAGGGATAACTTTTGATATTTGCGATACAGAAACCTCTGCCGGAGTGACGTGTCCTACTCGCAATATTTGAGGAATATTCTCCACTTTTCTATACTTTCAAAATTGTGTGCCCTTGTTCCCGAACGATTGTATCCACCACGCATTTTCGGAAATCTTTTTCCTAAAGGGCACGATTGATAGCCAGGTTCATAGGTCGTGGGTTCGGTCAAAACACCTAAATTTACGATTCATTGAGTAAGCGAGGAAAGACCAAGATTTGTTATGGGATTCCCGCTTATTCCATTGACTGTTTATGTTACATTTTCCTAACTTGGATGAAGTAATCATGATAAGACTTCACTCTTATCCCCTCGCCATGTGCAAGACTTTGTAGATCAAAGATATTAAAGGAAAGGCGTATGCCTACAGACTGTATCACATAACGTTTCGGAACATATATGTTCTCATTCCAAGCTGAAGTGCTTTTGTCTTCATCACACCGGGATGTGTGAAAAGGACGACGTGAACATAGCGTCATTATCCGTGATATGGAGGCTGACAGCGAGAGAAATTCGAACATACGCACATAAGCGCTCTTTTTGTCTCCAGAAACCGTTGAAAGACGGCATATATTCTGCACGAAGGGCTTGTTGGGCTGCTTCCACGTTTAGTATGCCCTTGAGGCGGGCAATACTTCTTGCACTGCTAGGTCTGCTCTGATGCAAGGCTGAGGAAGGAGGTCGTGCACTCTTGGCCTTTGTATTGTTTGTCAGTCTTCTTGCCAACTTCCTTGAAATGGCCTGGAAAAACAAATTGTAAATGTTATGACAAGCTGTTGTGTGTCGAAGGATTATCTCCGGTCCATGTTAATAGGTGAGTACTTGAATAGTGCAATGTCTTCACCAGTTCATTCAACGGCTTGGATCTGTGTTTTAAAGACATGTGTGTGCACCCTATAAAAGTCCTGATCAAGTTATATGGGAGTCTTCTTAGCAAAAGAAAGATTTGTCAACGCTTACATATTGAAGTTGACTCTAATCAGTGCAAATAATCAACGACACGACCACACAATACGATCTGTCTGAATATTGGCTGGTCTTTCTTGCCCAATCAGACCAGGGATATGAGAACTTTCTACATTACCGAAAAGGGCGTTGGAGAGGACACGCTTAACTCAGATGGCAAGAGCCAGAAAATTTCCTCTATCCATGCACCGATAGCTGCGAGTGTCAGCGTTTGTTTAAACATATACGTGTTTTATGTCTTAGGTTTCAAAGAGGTGCAGAGTGTTGTCAGAAAAAGGACAAATGTATACGCGGAATATGATGGGTAAGTATACTGATATGTAGACGTATATAATTATGAATAGCTCTGTTATACATTCCATGCTTTATGGTTTCAATGAACTTGTTCCTGTGCAGATAACTGCATGTTTGGACGTTTTACAAAGTACAGTTTGATCAATTAGCTAACTGACATGTTGACAGCTGGTGGATTACTAGATGGACATAATATTCAAACAATGAGCCAACAATGATATAGAAAGATGGATATATTTCAGTTACTTATAGACAATATTTTATTACAATGACTATTACTTTCCAATGCAGCGAGATGACAAAGTCACACTCAGCAAATCAGTTATTTCTATCCATTCTATGTACTCCTGTGATCGGGAAAAGACTGCGCCATTCCAAGATTCTTTCCTGTTAATGGAAATGTATATTCTCAAACTTTTTATAATGATAATAATGCTGATAATATAGAGATATAATCTCTCTCTCTCTCTCTCTCTCTCTCTCTCATGTTAAGCATGTCGTGTAATGTAGCATGAAGGAATGTATAAGTACCTAGCGCTGTTTTCAGACTGTGACGTAATACGAGATGTATTGCTGATAATGATTCGTATATAAAGAGTTGGGTCTTTGCGACAAATTCAAAAGCCAGCTAGGACAAAGAATTTGGTACGTTGTTAAAATAAAATTAACTATGAATTTCAAAATGGTGCAAACCAATCAGATTGCACTTTTGATTGTAGCTTACAAGAATGATCGAAAATTCATTTAGTTCACTTTTGTAAGTTCATATTGTTTTCGCCTGACATTAAAACATTCTTACCCATGAGTTCAAGGGAGTACCTAGGCAATATTTTCTCCAAAGAATCTCTCAACGAAAGTCTCTGAAAGATTTACAGGGGCGTCGAGTTCCACACGAAAATGCAACTTTTCAGCCAATGTGGTTTCAAACTTATCTTTGCGTTTTGAATATTCCCTTGATTGTACTCGAAACTGACTTTTAGGAAAAGCGACTGTTGTCTTTTTTCCCTACTTTCCTAGCCTCTCAGTCATCATCGGTTGTTTAACGCATTTTTAAAACACACATATCACCGCGGGTAATTCACTTTCTTACATTTTGATATCAATGTGTGCATGGTCGAGATAGTAAAGGTGTTTGTATGTACAAGCAAGGCTATAGTGTTAGAATCTCTCCAGAGTACGAATTGAACATTATCCAGCCTGCATGATAATGCGGTTTATTCGTATCTAAATTATGTTAATATTATCAAGCATTATTTTGTAGAACCAGTAAGGCGTGGCCTTTCTTATATGCTCTCTCTCTCTCTCTCTCTCTCTCTCTCTCTCTCTCTCTGTCTTAGTGTGTGTCCGTGTGTCTGTATGTGAGTGATTTCCACCGCATTTATTTTCCGTATTTTATTAAATACCAGACTAACATCTAAATACGCATTTAATGTATGCCAATCCTAGTACGGGACCAGATTTCACTGCTGAGCTTAAGTCTGTGTGAAGTCTTGAATTATACATATTGTTAAAATTGTCTTGTTGAAGTGGTTTCTAAATAATAGTGTTAACAAGGTTAGCACTGAATAAGTAAATTTGAAAAATTTTAAACAATACAAATTTGATGAAAGAAACTTGTAGAAAGCGTGACAATCTAATTATGTACTTTACATGCCTTTACACTGGAGGTTTATTACCATCCTTTCTTCTTTCTTTTATATTTTATCCTCTTTTCCATTCTCTTTGTTTGAAAAATAAACTAGTGCCAAGAAAGAAAAAGGGAATGTCGCCACATGGCGAGGAAACTGGAGCAGAGTAACTTTCCCAAGAACATACAAAGGCAACCGACCCAGACGGGTACTCGAGTCTACATACGTTATAATTATTTTTAACAGAACACGGAGGAACAAAGGAATGTAGTACAAAGTTTACACCTTCTTTATCCTGTTTTTGTTTCTTCTTCAATACTACAAGATCCAATTTTTGCACCTTGTGTATGAAAGGCATGTCGAGACAAGGGTTATTTCAAATTTTCATGGCGCAGGTAAAAGCTGTTGACTTTTTGTTCTAGTATCGTGACAACAGTCAGGTGGGTGCCAGAAAGCTAAAAGAAATAGCTACTGTCATCGAAAGTATACTATTCAAATCAGGGATAATAGAAAAAAAGTTAACTCGATGATGTGGGCCACTATGAGGCGGTCTTAATCATGTATTATTACAAGGTAAACAAATGGGATGGTTTTTAATTCAAGCTTACGTAAAGGGAAGTCGAGCACTATTTCAGATACCGGTGGGATCTCATCCTGAGCGAAATATAAAAACAATTGCTATTGATTTGTCTGAAAATATGGGTGAACAATAACGGTTGGAAACCATTTCCTCTCTCTCTCTCTCTCTCTCTCTCTCTCTCTCTCTCTCTCTCTCTCTCTCTCTCTCTCTCTCTCTCTCTCTCTCTCTCCTCTCGCATAATGTTAATGTTGTCTTTATACCCGAATAAAAGCAGGAGCCCTCGCTTGACTGACCAAAAGAAGCTGCACGAGAGAGATTAAGATCAAACATTTATATGTTCTCAATCGGTAAATAACTCGCAGACGCTCTGGAAAAGTCAAAACCTTTGTCCTATTTTTTGTGAGCTTAGGAGAAGAAGGAAGTCTCTCTCCTTCTTCTGTTACTGAATGCTGGAGAGTAAGATCACGTTTGTCTGCATCTGCAGAAAGAAACAACGGATGTTTTGTATTACTGATGGATAGCTGTTGTTCTTATTCATGCTCATAACACTGAGTACAGCAGGTTGGCGTGTCGTGAGAGCTAGTATGATCGCTCTTCCGTTATGGTAGGTCACACATATATCTGAGTTCAGTGTGCTGAATCTGGCAACATTGTAAATCACCATCCGAATTCCCACAATATTTAGAATGAAAAGCGCTAACAGCAGGTTGTGGGATGGGCCGACGATGCCCATTATTTACGATATATCACAAAATTTTCTTGCATCATTTGTTTATTACCATCACGACCCGTCCTGTTGTCTCATTCGTAGTGCTGCCCGCACAAGCTGTTGTAAAAAAAGAGCACCAATCTCTTTGGTGTCGATATAATCCGAACCCCTACGGTGAGAAATTTTGACTTACTCTCCTTTACCTGGTAGAAGTTGAAAATTCTGGTAGCCTTATCTTTCTCTTTAAGGATGTATTTAGCTCGGGTACTGTTCTCGTGTAAACAAGGAGCAAAATATTGATTTTTCAATTCGTGCATTCGTGCATCATGGGACATTTAATTAGGTATTGTGTCAGATTTATAGTACGTACTTACGAAGGAAACCGGGGGCACATCTAACAGGACTAGGGTAATGTCATGATCTACCGAAGAATCTGCCAGCGCACAGATCTTGATTCAAACCTGCATGCAGTTATTGACCAGGAACAGCGGGAACTTTCTGGAGACAACATACCACTTTCACACGTCTTTCTCAACGACATCCCATGTTTTCTTTACAAGTTTTTCTTTAGCATTTTATAGACTGCGTCCAGCGGAGCAGATGTAAGCCATGGGCTGAAAAATAGTGACTTTGATACTGTCAGAAGCGGCACAATCACAAGGCACGAGTAGAGAATATTGCTTCATATAGACCGCAATTCATATTTGCCCAAACATCGAGATGAAGTGTATTGGGTTGCATCCCGTGCACGTCTGCCATTGGAGAACCAGTTGCTAAATGTTATGGAAAACGAATGGGGCACCAGAGAAAACCCAAGACTTTCAGAGGCGGACGCACTGAAGTAGACAACAGAAGAGATCGACGATTACCTGGCCGCAATCATGTGAGTAAAGAATATCCTCATTAAGATAAAGCTAGCGATACCAAGATCTGGAGCAGTCAATATTTGAAAGACAACGCTACTCTGCCGTCAATGGAATGGCCACGTTTGGTCGCCGAACTCTATATTGTGACAGGAAAAAGCAAGTGTGATATATAGCTGAAGAAAATATCTCTGGCATCGCATATGTACAAAGTGTTTATTGTTTGTCTCACCATCACTTGTTGCAATATAACCACTAAAAGATATGGGCTGCAGACTATCACTCTACACAGATTCTTTGGCAACAGGCTGGAAGTGTGCTTAGAACGATGTCAGCTTTTTCCACCTCCCCCCCCCCCCGAACAACACCAACGTGAAGCATTACCGCGCGATCATCATAATAAAAATCGTCTTCCTTGTCCTTTCCCAGTATTTGTGGATCTTAGATTTTGTCCAAAAGAGAAGAAAAAAAACACGCATAATATTCTTGGAAATGTCGATCCGTTCCATAATGATCCTGCTTCACCGATTTTCCATGTTGACTGCAATAAGTACCATGACGAGGTCCTTGCGCACATTTTTCTAGGATGTCTTTGTTTTTACAACTCAAAGTGGTACTATAAGAAGGAATGTTCTCAACTGGAGGCCCTTTGCGCCAAACTGGCGATAGGTAGAAACTGAAAACTATTACATGAAAAGATCCTCAGCAGTCAAACACTGAAATCCCCCCTCCCCAAATTGCCCTTACGAACCGTGTGATAATATGATCGCATACATGTTGTTTAGATAGCGGAAAAGCACGGGCAGAGATCGCAAACAGACAAATAGCATGTCGAAGACTACATGGTCGGACGAATCTATGCCCCAGTTCAAAAACAATTGGAAGATAAACTCAAATTCCGTGTTTGTTGAACTGGAGACTACTGAGCCCCACATTTAAGGCTGCGGACCAAACGCTTACGAAAAGCTGCGTTCCCAAAATGTTTAGTAGACTGTCGTTTACAGGGTCAGATCATATGCAACAATCTTTATCTTCACAATACTAACAGCTCATGAAGATAGTGATGGTCACACATGATGATTATATACGCCTTTCCTGCTGTATTATTGAAAAGCACACTGAACGATACAAAGTTACCAACGACACGACCAGTCAGCTGTATAACAGTACCGAAGTGGAGTTCATTGGTTTCCCATAAATAAGAAACTCCTTTGTTGGTAAAGGGTAACCACAGATATGTCTACCATGGTGGCACTTCTGAATGGATATTAAATTATATGGCATTTTAAATGGGACGAAATGGCCACCATAGTGCAATGTGATGTTTAAAAATAAGCTCACATATGGAATGTTTCATCAGAGTACTTAAATTCCTCAATCTCAGCCACGAGAAAACAAGTTTTTTTCAACAAAAAGGCATTCCACACCGCATTATAGTAATCGGCACAAGTTTGAATCGTCAGGCAGCTTTCGGTTATAAAGGAAGATACTTACGGCGCTTAATAATAATAATAATATTTGTGAATCTAGTAATATCAGGGGAACAGTCATCTTCTTCGACTTTGTCACCGTCCTGCCTGTAAAAACAGACCATGTGTTAAAGTTCTGTGCCTGAAAAATAAGTACTTTCGCGGACAACTTAAAGTTTCAGGTCACGCTGCTTTCAGAGGAATAATAATGTTGATATATCCAAAATCCCAAGACTCACAAGATTTGTTTCCTATAAAGGATGAAGGAAGCTGCAATCTTCTTACAGGCAGAGGCTGAACAGCGGCTGTGTGCTCTCAACAAAAAGCATATGCAGACATGCAGGTAGTAAACACACTACATGGTGTTGAAAGAACACTGACGGCTGTGAGTGTGGACACTGGTGTGGCGGGAAATGGATAATTGTCAAGAATCATTGATGCCCCCATTGCGATTTCCCTTGAGATCGCAATTTTAGGTGTGGTCTGAATTTACATACCTGCAAATTTCATCACCCAGCGACTATCTATGAAAGCTAAAAGCCCGACAAAATCAGCGTCTTAACTGAAACAATATTCAACACAATCGCACACGACATATATAAAGCTCTACGTAATAATAGTCACCGAAGAAAACTTCGAAATTATCTTAGATGAAGTGGACAAATATACATCAAGAAAAAATTAAATACGGTTTGCGTTGAACAAGGCGTTAAGTTTGCTTGTAAACGTAGTGACAGAAAACAAACTATACTGTAAGATGCTCGCGATGACACATATTGGTTGAAATTCATCATATGCTGTGCGTTTTCAGTAAAAAAGACTAAAACGACATCTTAACCTGTCGGAAGAACAGCTTGCGGACTTAGTGAGGTGACCGGCGCACTAACAGCATATGAATTGGTTTTTCAAAAACAAGACAGTTTAACAGACTATATTTTCACCAGCGCTAAATTTCAATTTTTAAACACAGAAAAACAGAACGAATCAGGCGAAGTGGATAGATATTAACGAAGAGCATGATGAAATGAAATAAATGCTGGTCAAAATAGGCGTCGGTTTAGTAATTCACGAAGACGAATCCAAGAGCTATTCGGTTACAAAAAAAGATATTGACATAATCAATGCAAATAAATACTAATACGCAATAAAGACATATATTTAGGCTTTAAAATATATGTGTTGGAACTACAAAACAATGAGATGCTCTTTAAAAATATTAAACTAGGCCTTATTACTTAACATGACTTTACAAACCATATTCGATAGAAAGTTCGCGTCTGCTGTTACGTCTATCTGATTTGATATATATTTGTTTATATTTAATTTTGTTTGTCAGTTTTAAATTCTTTAATATTTTTCAATATATGCGATTGTAATGTAAATTTATTCACTATAGATGATTAGGTTTTGTTTAAGAAACTCGGTTGACCGAATTATTATTTGGTAAACAATAAATGTTGAACTGGATCCTGCCTTTATTCAAGTTTAGTGAAAACCACGTAAACAAGTTTTATTTTAATTTTAAAATGATTGGTTGTTGGCGAGGTCAAGACAGTACTAATGAAGAAGTAAACAACTTTTTTTCTAAAAATAAAAATGATTGGTTCTCGTCCGAGTCCTGTTACAAGTAAGTTAAATAAACGATCACGTGACTCTTTCTGCCGGTCCGTTATTTCGCAATGTGGGGATTTTTCGTAACTGCGCAGTAGAATACTATGTATCTTTGATTTAGTAAACTATAGTTTGCATCTGACGTTAAGTCATTTTTGTTATTGTTGTTCGTTGAATATCTCATGTGCTCATACACAATTCTTGGTAAAAGACAGTTTATCAAAATTTTAATAGGATTTCCAAGACCGAGTGTTAAATCTTGCGATTCTACAATGAACTATATAGATAAACATAAAGAAGATTTCAGCATCGTCTTCAGTTTTAGATTTTCCAACAGGACTACTCCAGCTTGAATCTATTAGAAGATTTCATTACTATGACTTTTGTAATTTAAATCATAGATTATTTCTGTATCATTTTTTTTATTTGATTCTTAAAACGGTAAGTTCTTTTTCCAATTTTACAACCTTTTGCCAGGGAAATAATTTATTTGTTAAATTTTACAAAGCTTGCTGTTTTCACTTTTTCTTTGTTACCGTTTATTTGAGACTAAACTTTGCCTTAAATGAATACAAAAAGATTAACAAGTGTATATATATATATATATATATATATATATATATATATATATATATATATATATATATATATATATATATATATATATACCAACTTATGTAAATAAAGAACTGTTTTGAACCAATCTCATATTGTCTCGCTTTAGCTAGGATTGTTTTACTATTGTTTCCAGTAGTTTGCAGTGTCATTACAGCAACCGGTAGGTGCTATTTAGACGCTAAGATAACAATGGAGGTTGCTGTCGTTTGTCGTTCAGAGATAACAGAAGCACATTTTATTAGTGTTCTGGCAACCACCTGCCTCTTGTCACAATATTGCAAAACAAATCCGAAGCTTTTACCTGCTCGATGGCCACTTTAAACAATTGGATCCCGTAACACTTTCCATAAACAACTTGCAAAAATAAGATCTTGCAAATACAGAATGTGGATGCCCAAAACATTTAACTGCGCAATGTTACTTTGCGCTCTCCTTGACAAAACTGAATCTAAGATATGTGAAAGACGTACTACCAACTGAGCTAGCGCGAATCCTTCATGGACGTGTGGATCAACACGACTCAAACGTTTCTTCGATACGCCGTTTGGTTGTCAAAGTGGGGAGAACGGAAACAGCTACATATTGGTGGAGGAGAACTAGTAATTGTGTAGGGTAGGATGCTGAGAGCGGAAGTTGTATATTTAGGTAAACGGTGGAGGAAGAGCAACAAGATAAAGTGCAGAAATGAAAACTAGAAGGTGAAAGGGATTAGATAAGTGTAATGGAGAAAATAGTGATGAAGAGAACGTCGACGAAAAGCATGAATATAATAGAGTACGTTAGCTACGCCTGGTACGTACATATTCATGAAGAAAATATTTATGAGAAAGTAATACACCTAGGATAAATGCTACTTTTATATATGTCTCCGTTTATAGCTTTGTTTGATTTTAGTAAATATTTGCTGATTGTGTGGATTCGGTTTGGGGAATATATTTCTTCACCCGAGTAATTAACCAATATCTAGCAGTGGACGTTCTAACGAACAGTATTCTCGAGACTATGGATAAATGATATCGGAATTTCTACATCTCTATCTAGGTAATGTTGTGAAATGAGCATTTCTCCTGAACATATAAAAGTATCCTGCTTTTTTGTCAATTAGGTCAAGGAAAAACAATCTTGTTCACAAGCAAGCTATTTCTTTACATGTGGATGATCCAGTTGTGAGTAAACAGTGTGTGTGTGTGTGTGTGTGTGTGTGTGTGTGTGTGTGTGTGTTCGGAGAGTTGGTGATTATAATAAGGAAACATAACGCCATCGATACTACAATCTGAGATACCATGGATCTTAGTGAGTGCTGAATTTCATCACATAACCTTTATCTACTGCCACATGCATTGTTTACAACACACAACTTGAAAAGAAAATAAGAAAGGGAAATGGAACGTGTTTACTCTATTGGTGTGTTAATGTCATGTATACCAATGACTTTAACTGAATGTATACGCACTTATCTACCCTAACCTGAAAACCTCTGGGACATTTCAACCAGAGCAAAATAATAAAAACGCAACAACCTATTCACAGAAGAGAACGCACCGTGTTCCATCTGGTAACTATTGCAATAATATGGTAGGCGGCATATCCGCCTACAGGAACAATTTAGTAGGTGAGAAACGGAATTAACATATCTCTTTGTAAGTTTTAGTTCATTTGATTTTGTCGTACTCAAAAAATCGCCTTACCCGAAACGTGTCAGAAGCACGTGGGCAGAATGATGGTGGTACAAATACACTGGGGTCATCTATTGTCTGGGTCATGTTCTCGTATAGTGACGACACATAAGAATATTCTGAAATGTTGAGTATAAAGATGTGAAAGCTCCAAACTAAAACTATAATTAACAATATGCACCTATTAGAATTATGTAAATGTCTCTTAAAAAATTTAAATCCATTAATTCTCACCCATACCTCTATCTAACGTTTAACTGATTTATTTTTGCGTTTCGAATCTGGAACTGGAGTAACAGAAACAAAAACCTAATAGAATAAGTAAATAACATTGATAAAAGCTGATCGTGCAAGCTTTCAACAAAAGGAATAAATAGGTAGAAAAGATGTACTGATTAGAATCATATATTGAACAGAAATCTGTCAATGATTTTTTTCTGATTCCAATCAACCATGGTAGTAAACTTTACATATTCATAACATATGCAACAATGTTCAAAATAACATGACTCCGAAATGAGAGATTCTCCAAATCATAAAATAAATGCTGTGCTGCTTGGACAACGTCCGATGGGATGAAAATAGGTATACGTCAACGTCATATATAATGTATCAAACTAAAACAACCTCTAGAGTTGGGCAATGAGCCAATATATTTCGATTAAATACTTTCGATTGTATGTATGTACGTATGCAAGTGTAGCGTGTAACTACACGTCAGCACATCAATGACTATGTGATGCTAATTTAAATAACATTCTAGAAATCTAAAAGGAATAATTGCACAAAGCATTACGAAGATAATACCTTTAAAATAAATTTAAAACTGAAGTACAACATGCTGTTTAAAATAAATTTGAACATGGAGTACATCCTAATATATTAAAGGAAATTCTTGCTAAAGTGTGCATAATAAAAAATAAAGGTAACATGTATACAATCCTTAAAACACATGACTTAAAATCATAATTTAAAAAATGTCGGCAGAGAACAATTGCTTTAAATTTCTGATAAAAGTGACATCGGGTTGATTTTAGAAGTTGTTTGCAGGTCACATTTAATTTGCACAAACATTTTAAGAATGTTCCACTTGTCCCAGACAAAAATAAAATATATCCTTGCAAGCAAAGTGATCAATAATTGGAATGACACTAGATCAGTGATTCCAAACCTATTGTGAACATTAAAAAAAGAAATTGTGTCATTCAATGCACAACCTAAATACTTGCCTGCAATTGGGTCTAAATTAGGAAACAAAATAATTATTCATATAGCTGTTTTTCCTTAAATCATACGTTTCGCTCAATATAAGTTTGGGGCGGGGGTGGGGGGAGGGAAACTCTCTCAACTTGCTGAATATAATTTTATCGGTAAGCTGTAAATCTCAGAAAGAGGCAAATAGTTAAAATATGACCGGAAGATCAAACCAAGCTTCAAGTGCGGAAAAATGTATCGTTTGCCAGTAGAACAATAACAGTGTTGCATTGATACAGCAGCAGAGGGGGCGAATCAGACAACTTTTTTTGTTTTTATTTTTGATTATACCCCCTCCAAAATAACACTGGACCCTTCTCGCGAAAAAATAAGTCTCTGACCCTTGTCTGAAAACATTCGCGTCGCAACGTCGTTGTCACTCACCCCCTCTGCTGCTAGAACTTTCAGTTCTAGGTTTACGGTGATTTTAACCGAATATTTGATCAAGTCCTTAGGACGAAAATCATTTATGATTTCACAAATAGACTAATTTGTAAAACTTCCTCTTGTAAATCAATCAGATTATTAGACTGATCTGTGAGTTTGAAATTAATTCTGGTTAATGAATTATTATGACATCGCATATAGACTGGATTCACCGGGGACTCAATTATTAAAAATCCTGGAGGGGCTGTTGGTGCAAATGAATACAAAATATATCCCTGCTGAGCTTGATTTGATCGTTCTAAATTTATTTGATAGCTTCCTTCGATCACATCACATACTAAATTGAGCGCAATCACCGTTGAAATATTCACATTGAACGGAGCAATATGCCTGCCACCACCATCTGGGTCATTATTATGTTTGAGGATAGTTGTTTGTGGTTGTGGTTGTGTTTTTTTCCACGTATCATGGATTTTTTTGAAACCTTCATCGATGGCATCACTGAGAGATTTTTGTAATTCTGGTACGTTATATCCTGGTAGTTTGAATGTGGGGATATCTTTGATGGGGATGCCCTTGCCTTCTGCAAAAATTCTTCTTGTATTAGGATTACTATTAAGAACTACTTCCTGAATAATTTGTGAATGAAATGTTTCCATGTCATTGATGATTTTGTTACATGTTTCTACGACACTGATAAATTCATCTCGGGTAAGAGAGCCGGATTTAAGAGGTATTAACAACAGTGAAAAATCATTATTCATTGCTTTGAAATTTTCAGTGATTTTAAGATCGATAACAATAAAATATGCCCCCCTTATCATATCTAAATTGTTAAAGATCTCAAAAAAATCTAAAGTTCTGAACTCTTTATAACTCTTTACTGTATTATCAGGTTTTATTCTGTCGGTGACATAATCAGTTTTTTGTGGTTCTGGTAAATCAACGGTTTTCCCCCCGGGTGGTAATTCAGGCCAACCTAACACTGTTCTTATTGAGCTTTGATAGATGTCTACGACATAACCCTCTGTGCTTATTTCAATGGCAGATGATAGTGTCGGCACATGAACTGTTATAGCTATTTTTGATTCTTTTCCAGTAATCGATTTTATTCTACGCGCGAATTCATCATTGATTTGTTCAATTTGATATGATCCGGTTGGTATGGAAACAACGTTCCAGTCTGGGGTACCGTCGGGTTTATTCTTATTTGCAAATACCAGTGAATTATTCGGTTGTTGACCACCAAATGGTTTTGACCTAATATTTGGCCAACTATGGTATACTCGTAATTTTGCTAGCGCGATTTCCTTCACTGGGACCGGAGAGGGGAAATTCACACTGAATTCTGGATTCGTTGAGGTTATTGAGATCATGCTTGTTTGTACTGGTTTTGTGTTCTCCACTATTTGTTGAAGTAATTCCATCTGTGTTGTCATTGTTATTATACTCATGTTGTATTTCTAATTTTGACATCGCAGAATCATATATATCTACCATCGCTGAAAACTCACTCTCTGATATAATTGTATCATCGAGAGATGACGATATCAATGAGGATAATTGCGAGTATGCAGTGGACACAACATGAAATTGAATTATGTAGTCTTGTAGTTTCCGTTGGCTGCATGAGGATATTTTTTTGTGATTATTGAAATTATTCCAGCGATTGTTGTTGCCGCAGAAATGCAAATTGGAACAGCTATCGGAGCCATCATTGTCACTGAAGACAGTATAATACCAGCTCCGGTGATTACACCACTCACAGCGTACACAGTAACATCAATTGCGGTAATTCTCCTGCGATATTTTTTAATTTTCAATTCATACTCCTCAGACAAGGTTTTGAGTCTAGTTTGATACTCTCTGACCTGATCATAGCGATATTGCGATGATGAAATCATTTTTTATTTTAAATACGCTAGCGTTTTCAATTGAAACCGTTAGTGAAATTGCTTTGCAATTTTCAACTTAAATCCGCTACGAATTCCACATACCACGTTGTTGTAACCCTAACCAAATTTTTATCAGTAGCTATTAACGTGAACTGTTCAGTTGTATTCTTGTCGATGATCGTTGAAATCGTATTATTGACCCCGGATGAACTGGACGATGAAATATTAAATTGAGTCGTTCTCACTATTGTTAATCGATAAATACCCTTAACTGTTGCAGTGATGTCTAATTTGTTGTTTTCAGGTGTCCACTCAAATGATCCGTGTTGGATTGTGTATACCACGTTGTTGGTTTTCTCATGAGGAATTTTTGTTTTTTCAATAACTGTTATCATCCTCGAAAGATCACCTTTGACGGCTTCGATGAAGTTTTTCGTCTCATCGATGGATTTTTTAATATCAGGGAGTTTTAGTTCAATTTTATCTAACGGGGTTCCAATAAATTTATCAATGGCGTCGGTTGTTGTTTTTGATGCTTCGTTGATAACCTTTTGATCATCAACAAACGTTTTAATTTCAGCGATAGATGGTGTAACTACAATTGGGGATCCAAAGAACTTATGAACGACATTTCTACGGAAACTATTGTAGTTTCTTAAATGATCTTCAAATTCTTTATCGTGGTTTGTAAATCGATCTGTAATCGTCGAAAAAAGTACACCCGGTTTGAGTTTACCTTGATCGGAAAATAACGCGATAGTATCCTCGATTGCGTTTTGTTGTTTAACCAAAATATCATCCAGAGAAATATTATTGGATTTCAATTTACCCTGTTGAAATACAACTATTTCATTCGGGTCAACACTTGTTAAGTTCAACGTCTCAGCGATTTCATCTTTAATTTTTTTTTTTATATCCTTGATAGAATCAGGAGTTGCAGTGTCATCGGGTTTGGGTTTCAGAGGTCTTCCCCAAATATCAATCATATTTTATATATCTCTCTCTAAAAAGCGATTACTAGTGTAGTCATTTACGACAATGTGTGGTGGTTTTCCCCTTGGGTTACCCAAGGAGTTAGAAATAGCGTCAAGGACATTTAATACTTCACTGCCGCATATTGGTGGGTCATTGATTTGTTGTGTTGGTAGCGTAGAATACCAAGTCTTCATTGGAAGGGTTTTTATATAACGCATAAACTCTTTTGGTGGGGCTAATCCATATGAATCAAAATAAACAATCCCACGTGGATCAATAGCGTATGCAACCCAGTGAGTTCCAGGTCCGGTGCTGTTATCGAGATTAATAATACCTGTTTCAGTTTTGTTTGGTTGATGTGGTAATTGATCTTTCATAAAAACACCTCTGAAATTTTTAATCACTAGTTGTTTAGCAGCATCCATTAAATCAAAATTGGACATTGGAACCATAGATTTCTGAATTAATAAACCGTTCCTGGTAGTCTCAGGCCTGATCCGTGAACGGATCTTCCGCTGTACCATGAATACGGGGTTCCTGGTAGTCTTAGACCCTTTCCGCTGTACCATGAATACGGGGTTCCTGGTAGTCTTAGACCCTTTCCCTTTTTTTTATACCCTCGACCTTTCTTCGGTTCATATGATTCAGCAATGCTCTGTACCGCTTTTGTTCCCAAGCCTCCAACTACCCCCAATGCGGCCGCTTTTGCTACTGCTGGGGCTGCTGCCGCAACCAATGCTGGTATTGCAGCAAACAACGGAAATATACCACCTGTTTTTATCATATTTTTGATAGCAGCCGCAGAAAGAGTAATCTGAACACCTTTTTTATCCTTGAAAGCATCATTGAAATGTTTCACTTGACGAGTTGTCAGCGATAATTTATTTGCCCCGCCATTCATTTGATTAGGTTTCAACGTGATTGTGGTTCCACATTGTTTAGCGGATTTTGATTGCAATTTTTTTAACTGACCAGGTGTCAATGACACATTGATATTACTATATGACATTATACAAATACAGATTGATTCTAAATCGTAAAACGATTCAATGGAAATACCCTTCGGATTTTCAATTACATATTTTCCACTGGTGCATCTACCACTCTCATTCTTCCTCCAACACCTTCGAGTAGCATTGATTTATCACTGAGAATGACAGCAACTGCTCTATAATTCGTGATAAGGAGGGGAGCAACCCCAGCAACTGGTGGACCAGTCGGACGGGTTACACGGGCTCTAAAGTGTATATCAACGACAGATTGTCTCATCAAATCAAGATGTTCCAATGAAAAGTAATAAATCGGATAGAGGCTTTTAAAATCCAATTGTGATATTTGCAAACCGGTATCCACATTTTGATCACGTGCCATAAATGACAACAGGTTATGATAGACACGTGCAATATGATTCTGACCGTAATCAAGTTGTATATCCTCGGATGGTTCCTGCTGTCCGTTTATTCTCAGCGAGACTTCACTAACACCTAACTGATCAAATATCATATGACTTCGTTCTTGACTACCAACTCGCGCAGCATTCTGTAACGCAATAAATATATGACGTGGAGCTGAAACCCCTTGTTTTGATGCCAGGTGCCATGTGAATGTACCATCAACACTGTCTTGTTTAATATCCGTGGTCACTGATAACCAACTTAACAACGACTTTTCTCCTTGGTCCATAAATGATAGTAGTCGCTGTTCGTCTGTGATTGATGGAGTTAACACTGGCATCCATAATGATAGTTTTGTTAGAATGACTTTACCGGGAGCAACCCCAGCATTACGCCAGATTGCATCATCATCAGTACCCTTTCTCACGAGTGCTATTGTGTGTTTGGCTCCATAAATAACTGTTCTAACATTTCTACAGAATCCAAATATATGATGCAGTGGAATCGCACATGAAAATCGTCGACGCTGCCCATGCAACGTTGCTACACGTGTTGCAAATCCTAAATTGAGATTACCATTAACGCCTCCGAGAATATCAAACGCAGCTCCGGGTCTAATTCGACGTTCTGGATTAGCTGCTTCTTGTTGATTAGCTTCTGCAGTACCCTGTGCTGTTAACACTTTAATGAATTGAAGGTGATCAGCGGTATCAGAGGTATCCTTTGCAAACATCATAGATGGACCCGCTGATCTTGTATAATCATCAGAATATCTTGCTAACCCTATGATTGTTGTGGCCATATCAACTTCACGGTCAATGGATTCAATTTCTTTTCCATCAATGAGATATCTAGCGCTTTCAAATAACGCCATGATGCCGTTATTAACAAAACCAACTCGGACATTTGCATTATCTGCATATGGGGTATCAGCTGCAACATTTGTTACAAGTTCTCCTTCTACTTCAATAAATGCCTCACACGGTAGAAAATATTTACTGGTATCATGAACTTGAAGTTCAATTCGCGATCGGAGATCTGGTTGTACTGCGTGATAAGAATAAAATTGATAATCGCGTACAGAATCATCTTTACGCACTGGGGCGTCTATATCAAATGCTGGATCAGATGATTTTTTGAACATTTTATTCTATTTATCAGAGTCTAAATCGGATTTTCCATTTCATCGTGAAAAACGCTAGCGTTTTCGTCGTGGTTTTCTAAAGCCACTTCCCGCTATCATATTTGCAATATTGCTTTGGTCTCCTTGATTTACCATCGACGCTAGTTTTTCATCTACTGCGTTATTTATAATTTTACTAACACTTGCAGGCATTTCTTCTGTAGACGGTAACGGTTTCTTTTTTCGACTCACTAATGATGTTATTTTATCCTTCGCAGTTGAAAACGCTTTCCCGGCAAGATCTCCAACAGTACTAATACCCTTATCACGAATAACATCAATGGCTTTCATTCCAAGTTGTTTAGCTAACGGCATCACTTTTGGGGCCGTTCTTGAAAAGAATCCTAAAATGGTTTTGCCGAGGCCATCTCCGTAGTATGCTCTATAAACTGGAAACCGTGAATTAACTACATAGACGAGGGTTGGTTTATCATGATTGTAATGGATGATCATTATTATAAAAACAATAGTGTTTTCAATTGTTATTTAATCGCTATGATACCCATTTGCTAACTCGTCAATGAAATCTCGATAAGTTTTGATATCCATGATACCACCGGCAAATAATCGTCTACAAATATCAGCTGCTTCATTAATTATTTCTGGAGAGTTATTTCCAGCTCGGAACCCTCCTACAAGAACATCTAATCGTGATATATCATTGATAACACTATCAGGACAAGTGTTTCCAATCCTTGGATTTTGCAATCCACTTCCGCTATAACCAGCTGCTTCATCTAGTTTTTCTAAATCCGTAGTTTGTAAATAATCATCATCATCATCATCATCAGGTGGTAGTTGTTGTTTTTTTTGTCTCCGTGTTGGTGTTTGACGTCGTTCTTCTAAATCATCATCATCATCAGGTGGTAGTTGTTGTTTTTTTTGTCTTCTTGTTTGTCTACGTGTTGGTGTTTGACGTTTTAGTTCTTGCCGTTCTTCTATTTCTCGTTGTCGTTCTTCTATTTGTTCTCTTTTATAATTACTAATTCCCTTTTTAAATTCCTTGTACCCTATCTCATCCTTATTCAAACGACCAATCCCTTTATTTAGTTTATACAAATAATCGAACCAATCATTACTTGATATTCTATCATTTTTATACTCGTCCTTTAAAAAATCTTTTTTTGAATTATAGCTTTGAGCAGCAAAATTACCAAAGGCTTGATAATCCTTTGATTTCAATAAACTAGGTTTTTTTATTAATATTTTAGCATGATCAGTAAATTTATTCAACAGAGAAACAGTCGTTTTTTTCGGATCAGTTTGTTCAGTTTGTTCAGTTTTCGCTGCTAGTTTTTCAAGTTCACCAATAACAGATTTCCCCGTCTCGGGACCATCTCCCAGTAAAGCACGCTCTACTCCTTTCGTTGCTGTGGTTACTGGTTTAAACAACTCTTCAGACCCCAGAGCAAAATCAGTTTGTAAACTCTGTCGTTCTTGCAGTTTATTCCTGACAGAGTCGCGAATTGGTATAAATTTCTTAATTGCATCTAGTCGCTCACGAGCCAATCGGGTCGTTAATGCTTCATTGACCATTATTTGAAATCAGAAACCATTTTTCAATTGTAAAACAATTTTTCCCATCGATGATTCCATCCTTAACGGTCCAATTTTTTATTGCTGTGAAATATTTTTATTTTCGCAGTGTGAAATATTTTCACTGATTCAATAAAAAAATGACAAAAAAAAAATGAAAATCTCAAGGAGATTTTACTGTCTGACAAAATATATTGAGGGGCTGGTCAATCAAAATAGTTCATTTTCTTGAATTAACGCTCGTAAGTTTCTAATTTTAGAATTAACTTCCTTTTTCAATTCATATTCGTTACCCAATTCTTTTCGTATTCCTTCCACGATAGTATATAACGGAACAAACACATCTACTTCACTGGAAAATGCAAGAGAGTCTCGAATAGAATTTTGAATTTTTTTGATGAGTGCATATTTCTTTGGCAACATATACTTGTTAGTGCTAACTCCGTATTCTATATCCTGAAAATCCGACTTGATTTGATCAGGATTTAACCCATCTGACAATCTAATATTCTGATTTTTCAATTTTGCAATTTCAACTATGATGCTATTCATAATTTCAGAATTCATATATGATAATACATATTTCTAATTCATTTTTCAAAAATAAAAGAGCCGTTAATATTTTTAAAAATTCAGTCTGTATATATAACTATCTTTTTTAAAAATTAATTCTGTATATATAAATATCTTTTTTAAAAATTCAGTCTGTATATATAAATATATTTTTTAAAAATTCAGTCTGTATATATAAATATCTTTTTTAAAAATTCAGTCTGTATATATAAATATCTTTTTTAAAAATTCAGTCTGTATATATAACTATCTTTTTTAAAAATTCAGTCTGTATATATAAATATATTTTTTAAAATTAATTCTGTATATATAAATATATTTTTTAAAATTAATTCTGTATATATAACTATCTTTTTTAAAAATTCAGTCTGTATATATAAATATATTTTTTAAAATTCAGTCTGTATATATAAATATAAATGCAGACAAAAATAAATATCAACCATGATGAGCGATTATCAGTCATTTGGCCCCCTTGATATAGGCCGTTGTGGTTCTATTTGCATTCATTGGGTCCCTTATTAGGCCTTTGTGTCTTTCATAGGGTCCTTTGTTAGAGCATTTTTCTGTTTCTGTTTTATATCAGAATGTTTTTTTTTTTGTTTTTGCTCTTTGAGATATGACCCTATGACCGTTTCTATTAGCCTATAATTCATTCTGGGGTTACAAAATGTGCATCCACGTTTTGGCCGGTAATTCATTTTTGAACACCATACGGGGTAACCCAAATGTGATGGAGAGCTAATTACATCCATGGATGGTATTTATTTTAGGTCATTTATATTTACATTCACCGGAAACATATTCCCCTAAGAGTGAATCTAACTCGTCAAATAACGGGTTATAATCACAAGAGGGTATGTTTACGTGAAATGACCTAGAGGTTACATATATACGACAACACATCTTTGGAACTCCTTGGTTGCCTTCACATCCAAGTAAGCCCAAGGGAAACCCGAAACATACATCTCCGGAAGGGAGGCCTAACGTGGCAAACGCCATCTTAGACCGCCCAGAAGATATGCTTGGGGTGACGTCACAACATATACTTAATTAAGGACAGCACAAATACCGTATATATCTCCATTCAGATTGTAGGTATACATATACTTAATTAACTTAATTAAGGACAGCACAAATACCGTATATATCTCCATTCAGATTGTAGGTATACATATACTTAATTAACTTAATTAAGGATGGATTATAATTCAATGATGATGTAATATGGATTATAATTCAATGATGATGTAATGATGATGGGACGGCACAGACATCACAAACATGAAACGACGGGGCTGATTTTCAAAGGCCAATTCGACCAATCAAAGCAACCCATGAAATTAAACCCGGTTGCATGATTGAGTAAAAGTCAACCACGCACACGTGTCAATGGCGTGGGTTATTTTTTGACTGGTCGGATTGGCCTTTGAAAGCCCCAGCTTTAAACCTTTCATTTAGTATATAAGGTGACTAATACAGCAGCGTCAATCCACAGAGTGTGTTATTTTATTTTCTTGAATTACTTGTTAATGGTGCTTCACAGTATTTAAATGAGACAGAATATTTGCATAAAGCACTAAAAAAAAAGAATATAATCGTTTGAAAACATTTTATATTTGATTTCTTTTCTAATTAATTATATCCCAAGCCGCTGAATCACAATTTAGGGGCAAATAACCCACGCCATACTGTAATGTAATTTTTATAGATGTAGCATTTGTACATCTTTTATAGGTGCCATGTCGGCATCCTCTTTTTTTTAAAATCTTTATTCAATATTTACATATTAAATTATACAAATGATAGTCTACATACAGACATTTAAAAACACTTATATTTACACATAATAGTAGAAACATATAAGAGTAGGTGGGAGGGGTTGTTATTCCCTCCCTTATCATCTCGACACCATCTAAGTGAGAGAGTATATAAAGGGAATTAATACATCAATCCGCAAGTATGCTATTTTATTTTCTTGAATTACTTATTAATGGTGTTTCACAGTATTTAAATGAGACAGCATATTTGACTTAAACACTAGAACAAAGAATATAATTGTTTGAAAACATGTCTTTTCTTACAAAACAATGCCCAGCGCTGAATCACAATACCCATTAAACAAGTTAACACAATCTAAGGGAGAAAGTATACACGTGTGTTATCCTGTAACGCCTGTATCTCCGGATCACATCCTATGTTATGAAATACGCATTAATCGCACGTGACACAGAATATTTGACTTAAACACTAAAAAAAAAGAAAATATATCTTTTCCTAAAAAGAAATACCAAGCCGCTAAATCACAATGATAACTCCCTTGGTTATTATCATTTAAGAGTAGTCTCCCTTGGTGTTATAGACGGTACGCGTGTACTGTATTTTGACATACGAAAATAGAATTTTCTGATAATACTATTACGGAATGCTTCATAATTAACAAGCACGGAGGGGTGAGGTCTGAATTCTTGGTTCATTTGTATAATAACACTATTTTTCTAATTCATTGTTTGGTTTAATTATAAGTCTCTGTATATAATCTTGAGCAGTCTTTATTATTTTGTCATCGTTGGGGTCAATGGCAGTATTTTTTATTTTTTTATCATAATAGCGTTTTAGCTCCCTGTATCGTTTTCCGCCGCACATAATGCATAATTGCGACCTCCCCCTGACCCCAACCCCACATTGAATACAGGGTAACGGACCTCGGCTTCCACGACGAAAGCTTTGCATATGATACCAACAGAATTCATTTCTGCATGATTTGTTACACGGTGTCACTGATCCAATCATAAGCCATTTGCAATGATTCATTATACTTAAATCTTTCATTTAAATACTTGTTTTAATTATAGTATGGAGGAGTTCGAGAGATTATCGAAAATTAAGCCCTGGAAAAGTGTTCAATTCAATCTTGATAGAGTTTCTGATACACCAAAGAATAAAATTCTTGATAGAACCTTGATTAGTAAAATCAGAGACTGTTTTAATGAATTCAAGCGTGATGGGGCAGCTCATTGTTGGTCAACATTTCGAATTGATGGTGTTGTTGACGCTACCATGAATGATGAAAAAGCAGCAGTGATAATCTCACGTCTTGGGGAAGAAAGAAATTTTTTTCGAATAAAATTCCTTATCCGTGATAATGGAAAATGGATCATTAGGGACAAATACGAGCCTATTCTTAAGGACAAAAAAACTGTCACTGTGACTCAGGATTCAAAACCAGGAATTTTGACTGGACTTGATAAACCCTACTATGAAAGATCTTATCCTGTCACAGTAGTTGTTTACGGGATATATCCGCTCAATGAAAAACCTGATATTTCAAAACTAGCACCCATGAAATATTCGACAGGGCTCAATTGTGTAGCAACACGAATAATAGAACACTTCACAAATGCGTCCCGGGGAAATAAACTAACTGATCTAAGACGAAAAAAAATAACCGAATGGGAACTGACAGTGAAACAGCATGGGGCAACAATTCAAGATATAGCTAAATTAGAAACATCATTGAGATTTCCAATATCGGTAAGGACAATCACCGGAGAAGTATTATACGAATCGAAATATAAATCACAGGGAGCTCCCATTGAAATTATTGATCATAACGCACACGCGTGGTCATCTGCAGTAACAATATTCCCACGGGATAGAACCGTAAAATATCTGTTTGGAACCGAAGAGTTTTTTTCAGAGCAGAAATTATTTGATGCTATTTACCATTTGAGTAAAAACGATTCTGTGTCAGTGTGGCTATTTCATAGTACTTCAGACGAAGAATGTAGATTTTATCAGTTTGTAAGGCCCAACGGAGAATTGTACCGTACTGAAGAGCTGCATAATCAAATGAAACAACTAGCTAGTGAATTTTCTCCCCAGAGTTCTGGGGGGGAAGACAACGATCAATTATTAGCAAACTGTTTTACACTTCCATCAGTTGTAGCACATTTTGCTAGGAAGAAAAACGCGTGGAAACCAACCCGAAGTGAGTTCTTATCAGATGTCAAATTGTCCTGTCTTGAATACAGCCATGGAGGATTATGGAACACAAAATACACCGCTGATACCGTTATTTCAGTTGATATGATTGCATGTTATCCAGGAAGTTTTCTTGGGTATGGAGAGTGTGAGAAATATTTCAAACGATTTGGACACCCTACACACGAAATGACCCGTGTTGCTATTAATGGACCACTGCCACATTTCGATTTAACCGGATTCGCTTGTGTAGTATCATTTGAAATGGCTGAAGGACTTCATCCGTGTAGTTATCTTTGGATTGGTAAACACATGTCTGAAAAACACTGGATGCCAATAGTGTTATTACGGTATATGCTTGATTGTAAGATGTTAAAATCATTAATTGTCAGTGAAGCAATTATATCCTATCGAGCACAGAAATCAGTCTGGTTACCACAACCTGATCTAGAAAAAATAATTAGCGAAGAGCGAAAACTGTTTCCTGATTTTAATGAACAACAAATCATGGATTGGTCCAGACAGTTATTTGAAATCAGAAACAATGAAGCAAAAGACCTTGGACGAAGAATAATCGGTAAATTTACCCAAGGTGGCAAAGATGATAATACGAGATATTCTTCACGATTGATTATAGACAATGCTGAATACGATTTTGTAATCAAAGATTTAACGAATAGGGGCTTATATGTCAATCGTAAGGACGCATTTATGTCCGATGGAACCAAATTGGGTACAATTGTTACTTACACTGATGGATACCATCAGCAGTACACATATTTGAGAGCTTCTATGCTTGGTTATGCTTCTATCAATCTGTTTTCAATGATCAATAGATTTCCTACCACCGCAGTTAGAGTTGCTACTGACTCATTTTACATAAATAGCAAAATGGCTGATTTTAAGGCTACTGGCAACGAGAATTGGGGGTCATGGAGAATTAATAAGGAAATGCTTCATGATTATATTCCATCAGCAGATGTTACCATTGAAAATAATTACTTAGAAAGCAATCAGTGTTCAGAATTTTCTAGTGCACCACCGATTTCTGATCCAATCTGTAGATATAAAACAGTTTATTTAAACGGCTGTGGCGGGTCAGGAAAAACAACCCGGGCAATTGAGTTATATCGTGTTTCCAATCCAAACATGATTGTGCTAACACCGACTCACAGACTCGCCAGAGAGATGAAACAACGAGGGGTAAATGCCTGCACTTATCATAGTTTCTTTAGATGGAAGGGAGATAAATGGACTCCTGAGCGCATGGGAGAGAAATTTATTCCTGAAATTATCATGTGGGATGAAATAGACACAGTGTCCGAAGATGTCTTAAAAATATTTCTTGAGTGGTTGTTATTGAAGAATACAAAAGTCGTCATGTGCGGGGATCACGGCCAACCACCACCATTTGTCGGTGCATCCCCCCATGAATGGCTAAAGGGTTTTGTAGACTATTATGAAGAAATTGATACCGATCATAGATCACTTGATAATGAATTAAAAGAATTTAAGAAACTAATTAGATTACAACCGGATAGAATCCAGTGTGAAATAGCCCGTGAAATAATTTCGGAAACTCCCATGAATGAGTTTTGGGAAGCGTGGAGACCAAATGATTTAATCATTGCAAGTAGAAAAATAGTCAGGGATACACTTCAGATGAAGTTATTTGAATTGCATAAACAAAAATTTGCAACACTTCCAGTACCGTTATGTTATAGGCCATCGGATACACGAAAACAGAACATCGAAGTTGATATTCCAGGACCAAAATCCGAAGGATTTCAAAGACAGATTCTCGTATTAAATGATATTGTGCTGGTTGATATCAATGTCGTTGAAGATGCATTGCGTGCTAATAAATCCCCATGGACGCTAGGTTATGCAGCAACAATACACTCTTCACAGGGATTGACTATATCGGATACAACTGTTTGGATAGTAGATAATCGCATAGAATGGTCGAATTTAGTCTATCTCGCAGTGTCTAGAGTACGAAAAATAAATCAACTTCGAAGAATTGTCCTGACAGAGTCAGGCGATGATGAAATCATTGGCGATCATAATGACACCACAATAGATGATATTATTGATAAAAAACTCTCCGGTTACAAACAACAAGACAAAAAAAAACAACGAGAATTTGATATTGATGCTGAATTAATAATTACTCTGAAGCAACAACAGAATAATCACTGCGCGAGTTGCAATTGTATAATGCGTTGGCAGTATTCGGATAAGGATCCTCGCCAATTCACCGTAGACAGAAAAAATAACAATCTCGGTCATGTCAGAAATAATGTGATGTTGACTTGTCTTGAGTGCAATAGACGCAAGGGTGCTAGTTAAGCCCATGTGGTGGTAATTGAGTATCCTCAGGTATCACTTGTAATTGTTGTCTAGTAAAACCCCGTTGAGGGGCAGTTGAATCCAGTTTATAGATTGGAGGTCTACCCGTAGATCGTGTTATACTAGATATCTTATGTGCAGTAACACTCCAAATAGGATCAGTAGCCCTTTTTGTGCCACCCTCAAGCTCTCCTGGTTCGTATAAGTACCTCACAATGACATTACTACCAAGAATTGGTTGGGAAACGTTAAAATCTTTTTGAATTTCCATTTCAGGTATTGACTTCTTTTTAATCGCATTGATAGGTTTCATGTTGATGGTTCTAGTAATCTCGTTATTCAGTGCAGTAATCACAGCTGGTAACCTTTTAACCCATTCACGGGATCTTTTTTCTTGGATGAATTCTTTTGCGTATTGATATCCAAATAACCGCTCAGCAAGGGTTTTATTAAATCGTTCTACAATGGCCTGATCACGATGAAGTGCAGTATGCCCTCGTCTGATAGCGACATTGTGATATTTCATTGTAGATAACACTGCACCCTGAAATTCCTTGCCCGGGTCAACTTGTAACAGATTTGGCCAGTGCAGAGGACTCCTTCGATAAATCCTTTCAAATGCAGAAGCCACTTCAGTGGCTGATTTTGTTTTTAACGGTTCTGCTTCTTTGTATCGACTTGCAATATCAACTACGGTTAATGCGTATTTGTAACCACGATCATGTGGCAGAAATAATAGATCAGCCTGATGAACTTCATTGGGTCCGGTCACATCAAAATGCGAGAAATTGATTTGTTTAGGCGGTGGTAGATAAATTTGCCATAGTGCCTGTTTGGATAACCAATGAGCCGCAGTGGTTTTTTTCACTTTCGCAGCGCTAGCGAGTTTATGGATTGCTGATTTACCCCTCCAGTATCCTCTTGGGGAATAATAAATAGATTCCATGTTGTTATTAATTACCAGCCCCTAACATCAATTTACTTTTCATAGCCGATTTTATCAAAAAGGAAGCCAATTTTTCTTTGAAAGATTTATCAGAAATAGCATTTAACGCATGAATTAATTTCACATCTGCTAGATGCCTGTGCTGCAGATTACTGCTTTTATAAGATACATCATGAAGGTGACAGGCCTTATCAATAGCGTTTATTGGTTCCTCACCGGGTCGGGGCTGATTTTGATCATTGAGTCTGATATCAAGTCTTGTTCCCGGTCCACAGTAGCTATATCCTGGAAGGTGTTTTTCTCCAGGGTATTTTGCCCATGGGGTTCCAGGGAGTTTTGCTAATTTGGCTGCGATATCACCTCCTCTTTTTTTTTTAAAGGTTCCTTGAGTTCCTTGGGTTTAGAAACAAATCTAAATTTCTTTGTACTACATTGTACGCATTTACCAGAAAGCGCTGATCGGTTATTTTTAGTTGTAATCGTCGTCAAGTCATCTGTGCCAGTACGTTTTTTACACTTCACACAATATAGATCCATAATTTATATATAACGGCATGAATATAATTGATTATTCAGCTACCCGACGACGGGAACCTATTAAACATCATGAAATGTTGCCGAATTCAATTAGAATGATTATAATCGGACCATCTGGAAGCGGAAAGACACAACTGCTACTTAATTTGATAACGAGATGGATGAAATGGAACAAATTGTATTTAATAGCCCCGAGTGTAGACGATCAGCGATGCTATGAAGTGCTAAAGGATTTTAACGAGAAAGCAAAAGAATTTCAAATCGATGAAGATTTTATTGAGTTTATTACTGATATAGAGGAAGCCCCTTCCGTGGAAGACATCGATGGAAGTATTAACAATTTAGTGGTATACGATGATATCATGTTAGATAATCAAAAAAATCCTGCTAGAATATTTTCCCGAGGCAGGCATAAAAACACTGATGTGATCTATGTCACTCAACGGTACACACAAATACCAAAAGTGATCAGAGATAACTGCAATGTGTTGTGTGTATTTAACGGCGTTGATACTCATACGCTACGAAATATTCATCAAACTTGGTGCAGCGGTGATATGAATCATTATCAGTTTAGAAATTTCTTTAGTCACGCTCAGTCAAAACCACACGGATTTGTGACAATAAATTTAGCAGACCCTAGGACACGATATCGTATCGGACTGGATCAAATATTCGGTTAACCCCAACTGAAAGTTCTAGCAGCAGAGGGGGTGAGTGACAACGACGTTGCGACGCGAATGTTTTCAGACAAGGGTCAGAGACTTATTTTTTCGCGAGAAGGGTCCAGTGTTATTTTGGAGGGGGTATAATCAAAAATAAAAACAAAAAAAGTTGTCTGATTCGCCCCCTCTGCTGCTGATACTATTAAGTCTCAAAAAATAAAACAGTAATCAAAGTAACCAAACCTATAAAATGGTAGATGTTTGAATTCTACAGCAACTTTAAATGCAAACCCGGTGATAACATGAAGCAATGAGCAAAATATACAGATTGAGTGTGCATTTATGTTGAGAGAGAGAACACTGAGGCATCATGATGCATACATGTAGCTTGGTGTTCCACCCAATCACATTATCCTGACACCAAGCTGACCATTTCGAACGCAAGCCTCTTAATGATGAGCGCCTCGCGAGGCAGCTGTTAGTACCATTTTTATAAGTCTTTGGCATGACGAAGCCGGGGTTAAAACCCGCGACCTCCTGCATCCGAGGCATAAGTAATTACGAGAAAGAATGCATCCCTTTAACCTAAAAAAACATGTACATAGTTATCACCATGTGAGAGTATGTTACATAGGAACGTAGTACTTTATTGAAAGATTACGATTTCTCACCTGTGGCATGTGATTTGTTGTATGATACGGTGAATGTAGCATCTCTACAACTTTTGAATCTACCGTCCCAAACTGCAATTGCTCATAAGTTGAATTCATTGCTCTTATCATGTGTTTATTCATATTCAGTTGTTCTGCGTTAACTTTTGTTTAAGTTAACTCTGTTAAATTATTCATTTTTTTTTTCTGAAACACTTATGACATATACCGGGTAGTATTAGCTTGGACCTTGATGCTCATGTCAGTAATTTGTGTGTTAAACACATACATTAGCTTGGACATTGATGCTCATGTCAGTAATTTGTGTGTTAAACACATACATTAGCGTGGACCTTGATCCTCATGTCAGTAATTTGTGTGTTAAACACATACATTAGCGTGGATATTGATGCTCATGTCAGTAATTTGTGTGTTAAACACATACATTAGCGTGGACATTGATGCTCATGTCAGTAAATTTGTGTGTTAAACACATACATTAGCGTGGACCTTGATCCTCATGTCATTAATTTGTGTGTTAAACACATACATTAGCTTGGACATTGATGCTCATGTCAGTAATTTGTGTGTTAAACACATACATTAGCGTGGATATTGATGCTCATGTCAGTAATTTGTGTGTTAAACACATACATTAACGGGTTCCAATCTCTTGGTAGTTCGGATTGCTTTCTACACTGAAGTTTTTCCGCAACTTCTTCAATTGGGATTTTAAAGTAGAGCTTTTCATATTCTCCGTGTCACACGCCAAGGTCTCTATTTTAATGTTTATACATGCTAGATCGGTAGCAAATATGGCCTTGAGCAGCCGTCACTTGGTTGCCAATTTATTCCCTTCATGCCTTCATGTATTTCAAATTGTTTTCCCTACTTAGTATCTGGTCATTAACTGTTAATTATCTTTCTGCCATATCAGTTAATTAGTCAGGGTAACGTGACTGACGATACAATAATTACTGCGGTCGCAGTCCTTGTTGTAGAGTTGTACTATTTTCGAACATTATGTATTCGCCCCTCTCCCCATTCACTTTACGTGGAAAACACACGTTACATGATTACTTTTAAAATTTATTACTTGTATCTCCGAATCTGTGAATTGTAGTCTTCTGTAATTATTTGCAAGTACATGAAGTATTGCACGAAACAAATTGTTCATGAAACACATTGCTAACTCATGCAAATTCAACTTATAATTAGTGTATTTCACATGTTTTTAAGTTGGTGTAATTAATATTTCAGCTTTGGGAGTTTCAAAACTTTCAAATCTTTTTTTGATTCAGTAGACGCTTGCATAGTCGTCTCGCATGTGTATCCTAGACGTTGTAGTTACTAGTATATACTGTGTAATTGTTACATGGAACATTATAACTATTGCGTTCTATTTTAGGCATTCAACGTCAATATTTTCTTTGCAGTCACTTTTGGAAGTCGTACCCTCTTTGAAATTATTCGTGTATATTTCGCAATTTAGTCATTCCTCGCATGATTCTTGTTACTGATAAAGAAAATTGTTTCCCAGAACGTCCGAAATGTTGCAATACCCAATAATAAGATCTACTAATTGCAAAGAACTGGATTGTCTCACTTTTCTTGCTTCCAAAGTAAAGTTCGATTTCAGAACGTAATGAGTCGGATTACAAGATGATTCAGATCAAATTGTAAAATGAAAAATGATGAATACAAAAAACATGACACTTGTGCTGAGAAGAGAAACAACAGAGTTCAGCAATAATAAACGTAGACCCTGTCAAAATGCATAGTTACGAAGTGAACAAGAAGAGTAGAAGACGAACCAAACTTATTAGCATCTAGAACACTATTGCCACTTTAAAAAACATGCAAAACGCGCTACATAGAAACCATGTATCAGTCTAAATAATGCAAAATGCGGTACATAAAAAACAACTATCAGTCCAAATAATGCACAAAAATGGAGAGAAGGAAAATAAGAGAACACTCTGAAGAGAGAATGATAACGTACATGAAACAAAGTAAAGCTTCATAATAATTAAAAAGTACTAAAATAAAACATCCACATCAATCACGACATTAAAGAAAGAGAACTGTCATGTATATTTAATTTGTATCGTGTCCTTGTCCGCAATTGCGGGTAGGAATTTTGGACTACCCGACTAATGTTATTTTTAAACATAAGTTTACATGGATTTGAGTTCGGGCTGTGCTTTTTTCCTTGTAAATTCTATTGTCTACATTCTTGATATGTTTATAGATTATAAATAAGTTGATTACTGATATATGAGTTCAAGATCTAGCCTTAAAATGTCATGGAAGCTACCTGTTTCGTATTGTGTATCAGGTTTTAATATAAAGTTCTGATAAACAAAAATTATTTATTCCTATGATAACCTTAGTCTTGAATTAGTTTTAGTAGTGTTCAGTATATTATGAGAGAAATGTTTTATTTTAATTATTAATTGAAATTACAAAGTGCTCACAGACTTTTCCAACAAAATACTACTTTGTTTTATTAAAGACTCATTTAAACATATTTCGGATTATATCATTGTGATACTACAGGTACATCAGCACATTCAAGATTATTGGAATGCATTCTGAATGTTCTATAATTTTTGGCTTCTGATAGAACATTTAGGATTATTTGGCATTTAATTCACAATACTCTAAATGCTTTTTAAATTTCACATGTGTTCAAGGGAATAAATTAATGCTTCAATTTTACAAAACTTGTTGGTGTTGCTTTGTATTGTTACTTAGTTTCAGACCATGGTCATACCAAAGTGTTTCTCTGATGACTGGTACAATTTATGGCAAAACTTTAACATAACCCCAAAGTGTCAGTAAAGAAAAAATAGAATTGAAGACCATCTATAGCTTTTGATTCATCTTATCAGATAAGGAGATGATTCAACTGGGGAAATAGTAGATATAATCTAGCCAGCAAAAAAACAGATCAAAATATGACAGAATTCCATCTAGTGAAGACGCCGAAAACCAAAAACAAACTATTTAAGACAGGCGACTTTATCATCGCGCAAGTTATGGTCAGTTTTTAGCCAAAGTGGACAAAAGTATCAGTATTAAAGCAAACGAAAGGAATTTTAGCTGTCAATTATCTTGCTTTCAAAATATATTATTTCAAAATTATTTTCTGTTTTATTATTGGAAATCTACGTGATTAAACATTAATAGAGAAGCATTTACTAAAGATAGAGGAAAGTCTACCTTGAATAATAACTGTCCAGTGTCTGTCTAATTCCATTGGATGTCAAGTTGTCTACTTTCAATTACAAAAAGATTACTGCTGATTGATGAAATACTGTAAAACTCACTAAGTAATAAATTATTGAATGATTTTTGTAGATCTGGCATTAATGTTATTTACTTATTCGTTTTTTTTTCTTCTAAGCTATATCTATTATCACTTTGTATGATCCATGTAAGATTCATATGAACAATTCCTTTATGTATCCTCCAATGTCAGGTACATGTTTTTAGGATAAACGGATATAGGTTTTTATTTCAACAATTACGACTCTTTCTATCAAGAAACAATTTAACTTGAGACGAATCCTAGTTCTATCTAAAAATGTTACATATCCATCGCCTTTACTATTTAAATAGCTAAAAAAATTGCACTAAATTTGTTGAAGATCTGGAACTTATGGAATTCGATGATCCTGAAATATGCAATGTATATCAGTGAGTTTGAGCAATTTGGTGTTAGAACATCCAAACTGTTATTGAATATTCAAACTAATGGAAAAAGGCAGGGTATTCTTTAGTTTAGCTCGGTATAGATCAGCTTGGAAATATCAGAATTTTATTTTATGCTCAGCAGTGAATTACTTGATTTTCTAGTTAAAATAATATTGATATTTCACTGCAGTGAAAAAATAACAGTGAAAAAATAACAGTGAAAAAATAACAATATTTTTTCACTACAGGAACTACATTTTTGGGTCAAAATATTTGCTTGAAACGAGTGAATAAACGAGTGAAAGAGCAGATTTGAGGTAGCCAACGTATGTGAGCATAAAATAAAAAGAATATTTGCTTGAAACAAGTGAATAACGGATACAATTCATCTCTTGGATAAAAAACTCTAGCATTTTCACTCGTGGCTTCGCCACTCGTGAAAATACTGAGTTTTTCATCCACTCGATGAAATATATCCGTTATTCACTCGTTTCAAGCAAATATCCTCTATGTAATTTAATAGTTTCCCTAATATGACGTTAGATTTTCCATTACCTTGGAGAAACTATGTCGCGTAATTTACCTGTATAGCTGATAAATATAATGACTAAAATGGAACTTACATACAACACATAATATTATCAAAGCTTTCATAATTGTTCTTCTAACACAAAATATCTCTCCCTGAGAAAATAATAATTCAGAAACTTACCTGGTCCTTTAGTTATATACGACTCTGTGAGGAACATACACGAATCTATGGTGACGCCATAACGTGTTGCCCTTCCTGTATTATTGTCCTTAACGAACCATACATCTGCGTCAAAGCCCGGGTATTTATGAGTCCCCAGGCTGACAGCTTGATCTACAATCAAAGTAAAACCAAGTGTCAAAGCACACAACACATAATTTGTTTACTGTATATTTTAGAATTTAAAAAGATAGAAATCATGGATGACATGTAACAAGCTGCATATGAATGATGATAAAACGGAGGCCATTATGATCACAACGCAAAGTATTTCTCATTCACATCTTTTACCTCAAAAAATAAATATCAGCAATACTAACATTATATTCACACAATCAGTACAAAACCTATGTTACTCTGGACAGTAGTCTAACATTGTACCAACATGTCATGAACATATGCAAGCCTGCATATCTTGAGTTGAGATGCATCAGCTCCATTCGCAAATATTTTTCAGTTGATGCCACTAAAACACTTGTGTGTTCATTAGTACTTCATTAGTGTGTTCATTAGTACTATTGTAAATCAATTCTGTCCAATTAGTCTGAATATATACTCCAGAAACTTCAAAATTTTCAAAATACAGCTGCCCGGATCATTCTTAGAGTACCACAATCAGAGCACCCCTCCCCGCTGCTCTGTACCCTACACTAGCTATCCATTCGATCCAGAATCAAACACAAAATTTGTTCTCTGTGCTATGTTTTACTGACGGGCTCCAGCCCAACATACCTATCTGGCCTCACCCATGTGTACACACCAGCAAGATACTTATGCTCCTCGTCTGGCAATAGTATACTCATCATTCCCACTTTGAAAACGAAGTCATATGGACAACGTTCTTTTGCATACCAGGACCAAGCAATGTGGAATGAATTGCCCATTGAAATTAGACACAAAGACACAGTGATCCCTTTCAAGAGTGGTCTTAAAAGTCACCTTTCTCGACTGCAAGAACAAACTTAAAGACCTAATAATGTTTCGTACTTTAAATATGGAGCTTTATGTAGTCGTATCATCACAGATGTTGTAAAGCGCTTACAGATTCTAAAGATTTTACGCTATGCAAGTCCTCATTATTATATTATATTATATTATGTTATGTTATGTTATGTTATGTTATGTTATGTTATGTTATGTTATGTTATACTATACTATACTATACTATACTATACTATACTATACTATACTATACTATACTATACTATACTATATTATATTATATTATATTATATTATATTATATTATATTATATTATATTATATTATATTATATTATATTATATTATATAAAAAGCATTCCAAATCGTGAAAGACCTCACCAGACAGAAGCAACTAAGAGTCAGTACCATTCAAGACGAAAATGGAAAATGCCTCACAGAAGCAAGTGGCATTGCAGAAAGATGGACTGAGTAATGAAAAGAACTCTAAAACCATCCGTCTACAGGAGACCCAGAGGTGCTTGAAGTTCCATACTCCACAAATGATGATGATTTCCCCATTCTCAAAGAAGAGGTAGAGTCAGCAATAAGAGCACTGAAGAATGGAAAGGCAGCTGAAATAGACAACATTCCAGCTGAACTTATCAAGAATGGTGGGGAATCAGTGATAGAACTACTAACAAAAATCTGCAACAGGATCTGGCAGACAGGCGAATGGCCAACATAGTGGATCCAGTCACTGATTACAACACTCCCCAAGAAAAGGCAATCTCCAGCTGTGCCAAAATTACAGAACTATCAGTTTAATCAGCCATGCTAGTAAGGTGATGCTGAAAATCATCTTGAACAGACTGAACCCACAAGCAGAAGAAATAATCGCCGAAGAACAGGCAGGGTTCCGGAGTGGAAGAAGCACACCAGAACAAATTTTCAATCTTAGGGTTCTGTGTGAAAAGTACTCACAACATCAACAAGACATCTATCATGTGTTTATAGATTTGAAAAAGGCTTTTAATAGAGTATGGCATGATGCATTGTGGGCCACAATAAAGAAGTACAACATGGGTCAAAAGTTGACCAACACCATCAAGCAGCTGTACGCCAAGGCTACCAGTGCAGTAATTGCTCAAGGTTCTGTGGGGCACTGGTTCAAGACTACAGATGGAGTACGGCAAGGCTGTCTTCTGTCACCCACGCTTTTCAACATCTGCTTAGAGCGCATCATGAGCGAAGCCCTGGAAAACCATTGTGGGAAATTCAGCATTGGAGGATGTAACATCACCAACCTCCGCTTTGCAGACGACCATGATGGGCTGGCAGGCAGTGAAGATGAGCTTGCCACCTTAGTGAAGAACCTGGATGAAACATCTTCCAGATTTGACATGCAGATAAGTGCCGAAAAGACAAAGCTGATGACAAACAGTGGCAAACAAATCTCAACCAAGATTAAAGTCAGAAGACAAGAACTGGAAACAGTGGGCCAATTCAAATATCTTGGTTCCATAATCACGAAAGAGGGATTAAGAGCAGACCTTTTGTCACGAGCAGCCCAAACGACGGCAGCTATGTCAAAGCTACGACCTATGTGGAGAGACAAGAACATCTGTCTGAAAACAAAAAATCAGACTATTGAGAGCATTAGTCATCTCAATCTTTCCGCATTCATGTGAGGCCTGGACCCTGACAGCAGAATTACAACGAAGAATTCAGGCACTTGAAATGAGATGCTACAGAACCATCCTTGGCATCTCTTATATGGACCACATCACAAATGAAGAAGTGCGTAACACCATCAGGTACAAAGTAGGCCATTATGAAGACCTCCTCACCACTGTCAAAAAAAGAAAGCTGAAATGGTATGGCCATGTCACTAGAGCCAACAGTCTATCCACAACAGTACTGCAGGGTAGTGTCCAAGGTGGTAGAAGGAGAGGTAGACAGAGAAAAAAGTGGAGTGACAACATCACAGAATGGACCAGGAAAAGTTTTGCAGAGACACAGGCATTGGCACATGATCAAGTCAAGTCGAGGGAACTGGTCAGATGTTCAGCAGCACAGTGCCTCAACGACAACACTAGGTCAAGAGACTGATTATATTATATTATATTATATTATATTATATTATATTATATTATATTATATTATATTATATTATGCATTAGTGGCTTGATTTGTGACCTAAAATACCAAATTATGCTTGGATATTGTCTTTCGTTGTTGATCAAAGTTATTCCTGTACTGTTTTAGGTTTAGACAAATTTATTGATGGGGGGGGGGGGGGAAGGACCAGTGGACACCGGTATTGAGAAATGAAAATATTGCCATTTGCTGGTTGGTTTATAACGGTATATACAACACTTTATTGGCTATATCAGGCCTGGGAAATTAGAACATAATATAACAAAATGTTAGATCTCATAAACAATCACCTAAAATGAATACACTTTTCGTTTGTGGGAAAATTCAAATATAATGTTGATATAAAAAAAATACTAAATCACCAGATATCTAATATTTTAACGAAAAGAGATTCAAATACACTTCCATGATTTGACGAAGACCGAAGGACAAAGACGTGATATATTAGTATAGAGCGCATGCAAGATTTTGGGAAAATGTCAGTTTAAACTGATAAATCTAGTGTTCAGCCTTTTATATCCGTTGATTTTATCTCATATCAGTTAATTTTAACGGGCCAGAGTCATCAGTACTTAGCATACCGGACCCCTGAGCAGAAGGGTTTGTGTTCAGATACTATTATCGGATCAACTCCAGGCCAACTACCGTGGAGTGTCCTTGGGCAGGGCATTTTATTCCAAATGCCGCGACAATAACTAACCTACAACCGAAAATTTTGTTTGCGTTTGTGGAGTTGTCTTATGGGAGGGAGGATAAGCACTATTCAATTTTATTTCTTACGTTATACATGTATGGTTTCGGAACAATTAAGTGCAGCCGGAACTGAACTGATATTCATATACCAAAGACAAATAACAAGCAGTAATTCAGAATGTAAAAGTGTTGGACAATGAATGCACACACAAAACATGTATTCACCTTGTTTCAAAAGACCTGTCTTTGTTTTGGTTACAAATATAAAAATATACACGTAGTTTGTACATTGTTCGAAATCACGTATTAAAACGCAAGGCTAGATACATCTGCATCCAGTGAGTTATGTAGTCAGACTGTTCCTCGCAAGTCAGTCCTATATTTTGTTCATGCCCTCCACTCTATATAACGTTTGTGATACAGAAGAATCATCGTGTCCGACCATCCGTCTTTCCTTCTGACACTTAATCTTGTGAACTTACCATGAAATCTGGTACAATCTGTGGTCATGACACGAAGCTGTAGATAAAGACAAAATTACTACACTGCAATATTCTGGGAAAGGTATTGCCCTCTTTGATTTGCATGTTATGTAATGTAAAACAAAATCTTGTTAACATAACAAGTCTGATAATTTGTAATGGATCTCCATCAAACGTGGTTGGTGTTTGGATTCTTATTTAAAGCTGAGCATATAGAGAAATTACTTTGTTCAAGCCGTTATTATTAAAGTTATTTCCCTTTGTTTCTTGCAGCTGATATCGAGGCATGACAGAGCTTCGTGAACAAAACTATTCTTGGAATTGTTGTCGATCAATGTGATACTAAGTGCATTTATAGGATGGTTATTATCAGAAGAAGCGCTTAACGGCAATTTCATGTGTTCCTCCAATCTGTGTTAAAGTCATTGCCTTTCTTACTTCCGCTGGAAGGATTGCATGACAAATCTTGTGAAAGTATTCAGTCTCACAGATTTGAACGGATCGCCATAAAACTTGGAAATAGTATGACCATCGTCTATAGATGCGAATATAAGTAGTTAGGACAACAAATGAGCGTGCTCCTGCATTGTTTGCTATTACATTACTGGATAGTATGGGGGAAAAATAGCTTGCAAGTGCATTTTTTGTTATTAGAGTTACTTAGGGGTTAGGGGAAAAATAGTGTGCAACTGCATTTTTTGTTATTAAAGTTACTGAGTTGTTGGGAGGAGAGAATAGCGTACTGCTGTATATTTTGTTATTAAAAGTTACTTCGTGGTTAGGGGAAAATAGCGTGCTACTGCATTGTTTGTTATTACAATACTGGTTAGTATGGGGAAAAATAGTGTGCAACTGCATTTTTTTTGTTATTAGAGTTACTGAGTTGTTGGGGGGGGGGGAGAAGTGGCGTACTGCTGCAGCTTTTGTTATTAGAGTTACTTAGTGGTTAAAGGGAAAATAGCGTGCTGCTGCAGTTTGTTTTAAATTAGAGTTACTGAGTGGTTAGGAAAACAAATCAGCGTACTTCTGCAGGTGTTTTTTTTAATCAGAAGTACTGAGTAGTTAGGCGCACGAGTCAATACAAAAAAATTAGAAAGAACTTCAGATGGACAAATGATAGGTTAGATCAGTGCTGTCCAACCTGTGGCCCGCAGGCTAATTTAAAAATGCTTGCGAGAGCTCGAGCAATTTTGTGTCCATTCATGTTTAGAAAAATGTCCATGTCATACTTTCATTGTTTATCTTCTTAAGCAGATAAACAATTGTGAATAATTTTATAGTCGTTGCTTTTAAGTTTTCTGCTGCGACCCGCGGCTTCAAGAAAACGCACAGTTGCCTGTGATATCAAAAATGTTGAACAGCACTGGGTTTGATGGATACATTAAATCTGCTGAAAATACCAGAATATTGTCACACTGTTCACATTGATCATTGTAGCAATGGATACTGGGATTATATTACTGTTTCGCCGATATCCAAGGAACATCCGTTAAAGGAGATTTTGTGTCAAAAATAAAGGGTACAAATCCAACTGCACAAAATCTGCTCGTAGCTTCCAAACGAACGAGAAATATGTCACTCACTTCAAAATTTTGAATCTTATAATACTTGTGTTTAAAACGATACACAGAAGGTATATTGTTTAGTTCAGTATTTGTGTTCCTCTATACCAGCATTAAATTTTAATCTCTTCGTACACCTATACAAGATGGTGAAACGGACAAAAATGAGTGACTTTTTGAACTTGTTTTTTTAAAACCATCCATAACTTTTGATTTTCTTTCACTTTGATTTTTTATGTTTTAATATCTCTAAACCTGATGGAAAGACACTAAAAGAAAGAATGGACAAGCAACCTCACATCTAGACCTAATTTGCAAAAACGCTGAGTGTTTCAAAGGCCAAAGATCTGTACTACCATTGCATTCGATACACCACATTTTGTCACACACACACACACACACACGCAGAACACGTGGTGATTCATTGCACATGTATATTTCTGTGCACAAGTGGTTGGACCATGAGGACCTTAAATGCAATCAAAAAAAAAACAAATATAAAAAGAAATCATAATAATAAATAAATAAAGTTATTGTTTCATATTGATTGAGTACTAACTGTGACGTTAAATCAAACAATGTCATTCGTTCAGAAAAGCTAGTGTGACATGCCATATTGTTTTCTCTCCCACGGCCATTTTATTTTATTTTTTCTCGCAGTAAGACGTTATGACATGATGGGAAACTAATGCCTTTCTATTCTTAAAAATTTTGAAGTCGAAAGTATAGGACATTTTGTTAATAAAAATACGATGCCTCGTGCATCTTAAATGCAGTAAAAACCATAATCTTACGTTCGTTCGTTTCAAAGGAATGCCAAGAACCTGTCTCGCCAAACATTTGAATATAACATATTTTACCATACTGCATACTTGTGTGTAATGAGTTCTCATATTGATCGATCGATTTCGGCTTTCCATGCACAGTAACATTTACAGCCGCGAGAAGGCACTTGTGAACTTTAATTTAAATAAAATAGAATCATCTGAATTTTACATGATTGACTATGCCATGGCGCTTTAAGTTTCTGTCTTTCTTTGTTATTACTCAGATTCAACTCTTTTCGTTTATTTCCTTTTCTTTCCATTTCTGTTTCTGTTCGTTTTTATTTGTCAAACACGAAACACGTGATTAACATCTGCTTTTTCTCTATATGTGTTCAGATCATGAGCTTTGTTCAGACCTTTAAGCCAATTCGGTACTGGATACAATATTTTTAGACGTATACACATAGTTCTTTATTTCTCTACATATAGGTGAAAAATAGTAATTTTTACTTTATTACAAACAGAGGCCAGAAACAGCAAACATGGCCCAAGAAAACTAAACTTTTTCACCTGTTTATGCATATAATAGACTGCTCTGGATCGCAAAAGAAGAAATTAACATTTTTTGTTTTTAAAATCCAAACAAATAATACAAGAACTAAATTATGTTATACTACACAATGAACACCTTCCTCCTATAACTGTGATGGAAAGAAAAGGTATTTGTTCGTAAGTAAGAGTGTTTGTTTGTAAGTATGAGTGTTTGTTTGTAAGTAAAAGTGTTTGTTTGTAAGCAAAAAATTTTGTCGAAAAGGATATTTGGTCTGTAACAATGTGTGGTTGATTTTAACAACATGTGTTTCTTGTTTCGTCTGTAATTAACGTATTTGTAATATAATGGGTGTTTTTGGTCAGTATGAATGAGAGTTTGACTTTAAGAATGTATCTTGTTTACGTAATTATGGGCGTTTCTCTATCCATATGTATATTTATATGTAAGTATGTCTCTTTGTATGACTATCCATCTAGTTTTATGTACCTGTTTGTGCGCGTTCTACGCTCAATTTTTTGTTACTATGCTTCCTCCCTCCCCCTCCCCCGACAACTTTACTTTAGGCAACGACGGGGACCTTGTTCTCATAAATTCAAGGGACCTTTGAGGCATTATGTGGCCAGCAATAATATGGTTAAAGTCTAAGTCTGTCTATGTTCGCTACATATATTTTGATTTTGGATGGTGATGATATTTAGGTAAGTTAGGAAGGATGTTGACATTCTTACATGATTACTCACTTGTATTGCCTGCGATAATAAACAAGAGCACGGTAATGTCTTTTGTACAGCGCGAATGATGCGTTGTATATGTATGCCAGTATACATTCCACTTTATGCACAAATATAATAAAGAATGTGAAGATTACAAATGAAAAACGGTCTAATTGACAATAGCTTCACAAAATAAATGAAGAATTCAATTTAAAGAGTGGAATGTGTTTGTGTGTTTGTCTTTGTGTGTAAGAGAGACAAACAGACAGACAAACAGACAGAGAGACAAGAGAGATGATAAAATCCATATTTTGAAGACAATAATACTTTACCCGGAATGCACTGTGATGGCATTTTTTCTGCCAACTGCAATCTTTGGCACCTGCCGTTTTCGATGATGTAGGATGTTGCCTGAAATAATTACAGTATTTTCGATGAATAATGAAGAAAAATATTTAGAAGTCACATTTATTATGTTTTATTGTTACCTACATAATAGGCACAGCTTGACCTAGCAGCAATACTACATGCACGGCCACACCAGCATTATTAACATATTCTTGATTGTACCTCCAATATCTGGCAATGATGGTAGTTTTGCTGACAACACGTTGACAAAGATTTCATATATTTTTTAATTTTTCCTTTTTGTCCATTTTTCCCCACATCCTTTTTCTGCTAAGGTTTTACCACTAGTCTCTGTGTGTTCCAGTTGATATAATAATTTTCATTTCTTGTTTTATTCTTGAATTTTAGTGACTTTTAACTGCTGTTATTTTCTGTTCAATAAAATCCTATTTATGATCCAAGTTCTGTATAAATTATTGAAATCGAATTAACATAGCAAATACAATTGATGTAAGATAATTTTATCTTCTTTATGAGGGAAAATGATTGCATGAAATAAATTCGTGATATCCGTGATAATAATATATTTAAAGTGTCATTTAAATATACTAATATACTAATAAAAGTTCCGTTTGTGCAGTTATTGTAGATGAATATACAGGATTTCATAATTGTTAACGACACATAGAGGAACTACAATATCAGCTGATAAGAAATTATTTATACATTGAAGATTAAAATCAATATAAATTGAAAACATTGATAGAAACACATGTTGAATATCAGGAAGTAACAAACCAGATAAACGTTTAAACTTTTAATTGAACCTACGATGATATGGTTCCACCTCTGTGTGTGTGTGTGTGAGAGAGAGAGAGAGAGAGAGAGAGAGAGAGAGAGAGAGAGAGAGAGAGAGAGAGAGAGAGAGAGATAACGTAGCTCTGCTCTAACAATTTTTCAGTCATATCGCCATGATGTCTGCAGTGTGGCAGTTTATAGTGATGTCTAGCACTGAAGCATTATGTTGCAAACATGAAGCATGATGCCCCACCCAGTGACGTTTGGTCTTGTCAATCTCCTTTAGCTGACTGTCAATTCCCTGTCATGATCGCCCGCAGGATTTTGTGCAGGAGGGTCAGTCAGTCACGGTCAGGAACGTTAGTTGCGTAGCTAGTATAGTAAGCAGTCTGAAAGTAAACCTAATATTTACTTAGCGTTTTGAACGAAATTTGGTGACATATTGGAAGCTTTATTTGTATATATATATATATATATATATATATATATATATATATATATATATATATATATATATATATATATATATATATATATATATGCAGTATGATTGCCAGCGAGGTCACGTGACCCCCCCCCCCTTCCTCGACCTATGCTGGGAGCGCCAATGTTCCCGGAAACACTAACTATAAACTTCCGAACAACTGTTTCATAATATGTTGATTGTATGCTTTGATTATCCCATCGAATAGCAAACAATCGATACTGTAAACGGACAATCGCACCTCAGAATACAGCATAATTTTCCATGTGTCGGTCGTTATGCCAGCTGTCTCGTTCAGGCGACGCTCTTTTATCGCTACAAGCTTGTTGTCATAGTCGTAGTACACTCTGGACGTAGCGTAGGCGAGTGATGCAAAGTCCTGTGTCCTGCTGTACGTTCCTGGAAAGATCAGATTCGCATAATAAAACGTACATACATACATACATACATACATACATACATACATACATACATACATACATACATACGTGCAGGCATGTTTGAAGGTATAAATAATTTTATTGCGGAAGACAGCGGCAAACGAGTATCTTTGCCAACGTGACACATACAAAAATAAAAATGGATAGCAAATTAAATGCATAGAAATAAATAATGTAAAAGTACTCTGGGTGTGTATATAGAAGTACTATGTGTGGGTGGGTGGGTATGCAGGCGAGAGATAGAGGATCAGTGAGAAAGCATGAATAAACTCCAATAACTGACCAATAGTTTGTAGCACTACACCCTGCCATTTGCTGGGTCCACAACACGTCTTTGTTCCGTGTGCATGATACACAGAAAGTAAGTGAACAACACAAAAACACAACACTATACTAGTCTTCATCACTGCTTTTCAGAGTACAGTCAGGTTTCATATCAACTCGGTTACATGTAGGTCATCGTTCTACTACTTACATCAAGCAAGATTAAAATTGATATTCGTTTAGAAGCATAATGCCCCTTGTCCCTGTTATGTTACCCGCCTGTGCTTACGTACCTTAGTGATTGGGTGCGACGTGCTGCATGTCACATCCATCATAGATGGTATCACGGTACCAATTGTTTTACCATATACCTCAATGCTAATGTTTTGTGAAATAAATATATTTGCTATCCTACTTCAGCATGCATGTCACACACTGTCACAGAGAACAATATTAGATTGTCAATTTGACAAGGACAATACCAGGTACTCCATTGCATTTAATAGAGATAAATCTGCTGAAAGTAGAGTTATCTAGTCACAACATACCCAGTTTCACCCATGTGTCCCACATTTTTGTTAAAAATCATAAAAAATATAAAATATGACAGATATGAATTAACTTAATCTCATATGATGCCAAGAGGCGTAATTTTTTTTAAAAGCCTAACAGAAGTACAACTCTTTTATAATCCACCAATCACAGCTAGCGATGTTGTTTATTTCTGAATGCAATGTACCCTACACCCCTATCTGGGGTTATAAAATTGGTACCGTTATACCAGATACATATATATAGACCTTACACCTAAACTAAATAGATACTATATAAGAAGATAAAAGGGTTATTGCCATCGGGGCCGGCGCTTCCGCTAGGCGAACCTGGCAATCGCCATGGGCGCTGAGCTGAGGGTTTATTTCATGATAGGCGGGTGGGGGAGGGCGTGAGTGGAAAGGGGGCGCCAGATATCTGATCTCGCCTAGGAAGCTGTATGGGGGGGGGGGCGGAGGTATTAAATTCCACAAATTATTCTTTTTGTATAAACTTTACACTTATGCTCCTATTAAGTTCAGCTAAGAGTGACGCTAATTAAGTTAAAATTAACTGTGCGCTGTTGCAAGCCCCAACATATGATTGGTCAATGAAACCCATGTGACCGCTAAGAGGCAATTCAATTGGCTCTTGTGGGCTCAACTCATTATAATAACAGAGCAAGGTTAAAAGTAAACAGAACATCATTACACCACCCAATAATGTAGTTTTATGGTTAGGTATTTGTTTATAGCACGAGGACAGCAAGACTGTGGAGACTGATAATTGAATTAAGAACTGCAGAAGTTCAGAACTGAGTGACTTCAATATAGACTGCATCTACAAGTAAAACATAATTCAAAAGGTTTATAATGCGCATAAAAGTTACTGCTATAATGACATAGTTTCTCTATGACGTCATACATTCCTTAACATATTGAATGAAGCTTAAGTGTTTGAAATTTTGGGCCACAACACGGAGAGGGTCGAGAATATCACTTAGCAGAGAGTCTTTTACGCTAATCCTGTCTTGCAAACCGCAGAGAGAAGTTGAAAATAACAATATATGAGAATACCTTAGCAGCAGACAAACGTAAGAAACTTTAACGAATGGTTCTCAAATATTTCATTAAGAAGACAAGGAAATGATTAATAAAATCAGAATATCCTTTGATATCAACTCTCTTTAGATTTATCATATATCGGTCAGTGGTTTTCGCTCGAGAGAGAGAGAGAGAGAGAGAGAGAGAGAGAGAGAGAGAGAGAGAGAGAGAGAGAGAGAGAGAGGGATGGATGGATGGATGGATGGATGGATGGATGGATGGATGGATGGATAGATAGATAGATAGATAGATAGATAGATAGATAGATAGATACATAGATAGATAGGTAGGTAGGTAGGTAGATAGATAAATAGAAGCGTACATACATGCATGCATACATACATACATACATACATACATACATACATACATACATACATACATACATACATACATACATACATACATACATACATAAGCTAAAAAATTTAAATCACTGAAAGCACTAGTAAAATCAATGAATATATGAATATAAAATAAATATATGCAAATCTTCCACCTACGAGGACAAACATCATAAATTTGAAGCGTGCAATACAATGAAATCAATTTGAAATCTTATGAAGAAACAAAAACTTGAATTAAGTCGTTAAAAGGTAATTGGGGTCAGTCTCCTAAAAATCACTGATTGTCTTTTGTAGTTGCAATGAAAATTTCCTATAATCTATTTGATATCCAATAGAAGTAAAATTCTAGTTGATATTCAGCAGTATTAATAATTTCATATCAAATAGTAGTACTAATCTCTATAATATCCAATAGTATAATTTTTTTTTTATATATCTAACAGTAGTAATAACTATTTGATATGCAATGGTAATAATAATAATAATAATAATAATAATAATAATAATAATAATAATAATCTATTTGATATCCAGTAATAACAATGATATATTTGATAATGCTAAATATTGTGTGTTTGTACCCTACGGACAAGTGTAATTTAACATGGGTGGGATACTCTACGGACAAGGAGAATTTAACATGAGTGAGATACTCTACGGACAAGAGGAATTTAACATAGAGACAAATGCTTGGAGGTTGATTTCTCACCCATGCGACAGAGAAATCTAGCTGTTTTGCTAACCTTACTTTTCTTATCTCAGTTTAGTCATCTCAGACCAATCGTCTCAGTCATGGTGTCCACGCGCTCAGAACTACTTTAAGAAACCCTTCTTGTCTCCTGCTGAGCCATAGTTATTCTCAAATAAAACAACAACAACAACAACAGCAACAACAACAACAACAACAACAACAAATAATATATAACCAAAACATAGTTACTTAAGGTCAATCTGTCTTAGAAAACACACCAAACAAAAACATTTTTATTGAGACAAATACACACACGCATACTATTTCGAGGTTTTGATATTATGTTAGTTCGTTCTAACTAGCATGGTCAAGTTTATCCTATATGCAGGACTGGCTCAGCACATTTTCAGATAATTATCATTAAATGTAGCTAAAGCAACTGAACTAGTTGTAAACACTTCGCGTGAAGCATAGTATATACTGTTAGCTACATTTAATGAAGCAGACCTGAAAATTTACTGTCCTAAAGATAGGATAAAATTCTCAATGGTGTGTGAAATGAACTGTCAGAAAACACTGATCCATGCACATAAAACAATATACCTATACACTTCATAGTATCCCAACTCTCTAAACAACAACGGAAAGCTTAGCAACAGCCAGAAATGTGTTATGTCAAACATGCTCTATTATAATTTTGTTAAGCATCTCCGTTTTGCTCCAGCTGAATATACCTGCAATATTTATTGACAAATAATACACTTACCAGCCAGAATGAATCATTTATCCCTCAACACACTAATCCACAAGCAAATTTCACTGCATCACTTGCCATATTTCGAAGACAGAAATATAAATTTTCAAAGAATCCGTGAATTTGAAAGTTTAGCACATGGTTATCCTTTAGGGTCCGCATATTTAGAGGGTGACGATGGTCATTTATACGGGAAAGTGGAGTCCTCAAACTTGGAAATGATGAAAGGAAACAGTTTCTTTTAATAAATATTAAATATTTATTGTCAGTTTCATATAACATCCATATATTAAATGTGATAATACCTCATTACCATGCGACGTTTTATGCTGTTATTTTTCTTTGCTCACGCGTATGAACTGTGTACTTTGGATGCAACGGTCACACCACAGCCCTCATTAGCATATTTTGTATTCATGCACCGCATGTAAACATTGGGTCGTGAACACTAGTAAAGAGTTCTTTTTACTTTAAAGGATAATATTGGGTAAGAAAAATGATCTACGTTGGGGTTTGGACCGAGACAATGAAATCCCAACCGCGGGGTTACATTATATGTCTCTCCACTCAGACAAGCATCGTGGGGAGACAAATAATGTAACCCCAGTGCTGGGATTTCATTGTCTCGGTCCAAACCCCAACATAGATTCTATATATCACGGTACTGGAGACTGGAGAAACAATGTTTCAAGTGGCTGACCTCAATCGGTGCGAATCACTGAGAAACAGTGTTGCAAGTGGCTGACCTGAATACGTGTTACTCTAGGTAGGGACAAACACAACAGAGACGTAGACATGGAGACATGAATAGAGACATATATCTATCACTCTTTCTGCTGTGAACCTTGCCTCTTCAGATATTGTTCGTAACAAGTTGGACTGACAAAAGTATGCTGACAAGCTGAGCAATGCACTCCTTGTTGGCCTTCGTGAAGAGAGGGTTTAGAGGCCAAACATCCTGAACATTTTGATCCACAATGATTGTGTTGCTCTCAATTGTTAGACCCATTGTCACACGTCTCACAGTAATAACCGTATCCTAGGAATCCGGAGATACTGGTAATAGAAATGTTAATCGTGCACTGTTTTGGTGCAACGAAGGTTGTCCAAGAATAACACTTTTTAACGACTGGACCCTTTCAAGGAGAAACGTGGACCATGTACACTGTCGCTTTTCCATCGGCGAGATAGAACTTGTCGTTGGAATGCTGAACGTGATTTATCTTGTCGCTGAATTTGGAAGTTGTCAATTTTGCATCTAATGTTGCAATCAATTTATCTTGATTGCATAATGTCAAAAGACTAAATTTTCAACGCCGTTGTCTCCTATATATAAATATATGGTTAGCATTGACAACTCTTGAGATTGTGCCCTACTTGTGGAAAAGTTATATTAACCAATAATGCCAAGGCACACATTTGTCCAGGAAAGAAACGATGTCACATTTGTGACCAAACAGAAGATTTGGAACACGTATTCTATATTCAAAATTACCAAACCCAACAGAGCAGGAAGAAGATGAAGATGACCACAAGAATGGAAATTTCATTGTTTTCGATTTCAAATGCAAGCAATTGACTGGTATTCACAATCCAAATTTCTTCGTGGCTCATCGAACCTGCAAGAAGTGCATCCAAGAACCAATCGTTAGCCTTTGCCCTCACTGTAGCAAGATTCCTGGAGTACGCAAAAACCTCTTTCAGGAACATAACACGCAGACCGATTTTGCCGAATGGATCTTAGTTCCTATCGATGAGACGTGTATTCAAGTATACATCGAACGTCACCGAGGTTACCATCGCAATGCGACGTTGATGAATCACAATTTCTCGGAGTACGGTGGACAATTTATTATGTAATACGATACAGAACAAAGTAACGAACGTCCTAAAGTCACTTTGAACAGAGCCAAACTCATTTCCATGCAGGTGGGATACGTGCAGTTAAAAGATTCTACCAGTTTAGTCAAACGTTGATACTCGGTCAAAACCCTGCTCTGGCTATATATCACTTGTGCAACAAAGTATACAAATGGATCAAATATGTTCTAAACGGAGGAGACTAAAAGACCATTCTCAGCGTCGCTTAAAGTTAGAGCAGCAAGGATAACAAGTCGTGGAAATGTGGGAACACGAGTACGATCACCGTTTGAAAACCGAGTTTAAACGCATCGTGGAACGTTACAAGCTGATGGACTCTCTGAACTATCGTTACGATTTGTATGGAGGGCGAACGAATGCTACCTGTTTTCTGTACCACGCCGACGCGGAGAAAGAAAAAATAGAATACCTAGACATATGTTCGATGTATCTTTACGTGTGCAAATATTGTCATTTTTAAGCAGGGCACCCACAATTGATAACAAAACACATCGACCTGGACAACATTCGACAATACAAAGGATTGATTAAATGTAATGTCTTGCCTCTCACTAACTTGTACCATACCGTTTTACTTCACCATTGCCAAGGAAAACTAATGTTTCTCTTGTGCTTTACTTGTTGCAACCATGACCAACCTTGTCATTCCACTCAGGAAGTACGAACCTTGACAGGAACTTGGGTCAGCGTGGAAATGTTTAAAGCTCTGCATCTCGAATACCAATTGCTAGAAGTGTATGAACTTTACCACTTTCCCATGACAGAACAGTACCACAAGGGTGACGAGGCTCAATACGGCATTTTTGCAGACTACGTGAATGCTTTTTTGAAATTGAAACCAGCCAGTGTATATCCTTCTGCTGTCACACTCCCGAAGACCAAACGAAACTCACTGAGAAAGACTTTGAGCAGGAAGACATCACTTTAGGCCACTTGAAGAAAAACGAAGCAAGACGATCGTTTGCCAAAGTGATGTTAATTTGCTTGTAGGGCAAACCGGCACAACGACGGTGTTTACCCAAGACGGAATATTTGACAGAAAATTTCAGCTACTTCCAGATGATTCACGAGAAAACAAAATACATGAAACACGCGGATGTCATTCGTTAAGATTTGATTTCAGTCAATTACGGAGTAGACCTTGGCTTTGTACAGGCAGACGAATTTGGAAATGTCATCATTTTAGCCTACATGACAGTCCATGCTCGCTTAAAACTGTTCGAAGAGTTACACCTACTAGGAGATCGTGTGTTGCATTTTGACACGGACACCATGACATCGAAGGATTCCGTTTTGGATCCTGGTCTGAGGAGCACTAAGACGTCAAGATTGTACGTTTTGCTAGAGGCAGTCCTAAACATTACGGTTACGAATTACGAATACACGACCAACGAAAAGAAATGCGCACAGAGTGCAAAGTGAAATGATTGACTTTAGATTATCGCACCAATCATGTGGTTAACCTTACCGACTTGAAAGAAGCGCTGCAGTCTGGAGAGGATCAAGGCTTTAAATATTGTACGTATGCCCACATACCAAATCGTTAGTCGACCCTAAGAAAGTGTGTACCAGAAGCGAGAGAAACTTCTCAATCACTTCACTTTACCGTACGGACACGGTGATATTGACCAGCATATAAAATGGGGAAACGCCTAAGCCCATAGTTCAAACTTGAACGATGAATACATTCAGGCTGACACAATTCAATTTTAATCATTCTCATGTCGAATGCAATGATGTGCCTTGCGATTGCAGGGATGCTTCGACACCAGCGATTTAGTACATCATCATGGTAGCTTTTTATTACTATTACATCTACACCTACCATGAAACGAAGTGCGATGTGTGCCAAACCAATAGGAAGCAAAAGCGATGCCAGTCTTTTTCGTGGATTCTTCACTGGTTTTCATCCTCAACGTGAAAAAATGCGTCTACCCCGTACAGATATCATAGATGCGTGAGCAAAATGCTTTGGATATCCGTGTACCCTGATCGACCAGCCTGTGAAAGAAATATATTCGTTTGTGTTTGTCTAATACTTGCAACTTTGAAAGTCGTTTCCAAAGCTTCCTATGAAAGTGGCCTTAAATATCTGAGAGAGCCTACCCCAAAAAAATTATCCAGAACCGTTTTTATCAATTTGGGCGAAGGTGATAAAGTCAAATGCTTTAGTTGCGGTGTGTCATTTCACGAGTGGGAGAAGAAAGACTTGGCTTGACTGAAACATTCTAGATTGTCTTCACACTGTCACTACCTACCTTTAGTGGGACCGACGTAATCTCTTCATAGATACTTTACAAGAGAACGTATATGCTTTGCCTGTGGAGTTGAGAAACGCATTTACCAAGATTTTGTCAAAGTACAAGTGAAACGCAAAGAACACTAACATCCTTAACGTCACCGATGATTAAACCACTGGCACCTTAATGCTGTAAGAGGATTGATACATTTGAAAGCTTTCCTATGATCCAAATGAGATAAACTATCCAAAAGTCAGAAGATTTTGTCTGCTATTCATCCTACTTACAAGGTGTCCATAATTCAAAGAATTGCAACAGAAGACTTACCAAAATATTTTACATATTATCTTTGGAGGAACATTATGAGAGGTTTCTGGTGTGTGATCTAGTGACTAAACAATTTGCATACATCGATAGAGTACAATCAGTTCTGTGCGAAACGTACATGTAAATGTATAGTTTAGAAGCGCATTCAGAATTTAAATATGTACTGAGAGAATGCGTTTACCAAGAGCTTGTCAAAATACAAATGAAATACAAAGAACTATTGCCTATTGTATGTCACAGATATTTAAACCACTGGTACCTCAATGATATCATAGGATTAATTGATTTCAAAGTGTTCAAATGGTCAGAATTTGATGTATCACGTGAGATTCATCAAGTTTTGGATGTCACTCATTTTACTTACAAGATACCCATAGTACACTGAATTCCAAGAAGAGTCAGAGGATTACAACAAATCTTTGAAAAAACTGATCATGGTTCAAGAGGTAACATATATGCAGAGTGTGGTGTGTGAGTTAGTGACTAAACAATTTTGGTACGGAACTGAAGAAAAAAACGCTTTTGTTCAAAAAGTATAATTATTACCTCCAACAAAGAGATTATAAAAACTTGTCACCAGGGCAAGACCTTTATCAGTCGAGATCCAACAGATTGCGTGCATGTAAGTTAATGGCTCTATATTCAGTCTGTGGAGGATTACCAATACGTTTTACGAGAAGAGTATCCATGGAATGGGTACATCGTGTTGTGTACATCTTAGCGACTTCCTTTCTGGCATATCGTGTACCAGTAAATTCCTTGTCAATTGAACTGTAGGTACCATCAAAACATGGGTGTCCCTTGAACACCAGACCAACGCAAGTCACCCTCCCAACAGTCACCAGAACAACAACAATATCCCTCTTTTGGAGTCTCCTCTGACCTCGAGTGACCCTTCGGGCAGTAAACCTCTGGAATTATTGCTAAGCAATTTACATAACTTTACCCAATGATTGTTCAAATGATTGTTTACCCACAATATTTTAGCTGTTTCGCTGCCAAATTATCTAATTGGATCACAAAGCATGTTGGAAAGTGGGTTTGGTCCAAAATGAATCATCCCACACAAATACTAAACCTCAAACCTATCAAAGACACCATCACAAACCAATTCTCCTCGGAGCATCTATGAGATGAGCATTTTAATTGGCTATTATTTAGTGACGATTAACATTTGATTGGAAACGATTGCCAGTATTGTCGACACTCCGTTTGGCAAAGACCTGACCAAACAGAACAAACCTGACACTGTCGAATACCATAAAGTGGCTCATCGGCTTACAGATGCTCAACCGTTGTCCGTCACTTTTAATCCCGGTTTATTTGGCATGTTGATTGGAGAGAAGATCCTGTTATCTAATAGACAGACTTCCACTGACAGCATCAGCAGCAGCAAAGGCCGATATTTAAAGTTATTTCATCATCCGGGTAAAATTGTGCATTGCAGCTTGGTGATATTCAGCCGTTTAGGAGCTTTCTTTCCCAGTGGAAGTCATTTGGATTGAATGCGGATGCAACAGATGATGGTAGAATGCTTTCTTCCAAGCAAGCGTGAGAGTTGCATGGTCATAAGTATGTCGTATACTCCCTTGGGAGGTCCAGCCTATTTGCAAATCAGTGCAAAGCCGACAACAGCCTCACAGCGCTCTACCCTCCCTCGGCCGCTCCAAAAGAAAGTGTACTCGTAGCCTCTTTCACAGAGTTCGCCTTCTCTTGCTAAACCGGGTCTCGCTCAAGGCAGCAATGTAAACATTGTATCTGGTGAGTTCCTTTCCTATTATGGCGGTTCTCCTCTAGGGTCTTTCCGCGTCGTCTCTGTCAATTATGGAGTAAACATTCAATGCGCAAAGTGTGAGAGGAACATTCCTAATTTTCTTTTTTTCTATTTTGACCGCTGCAGTAGGGTTCCCGCCAGACGCGGTACGGTGGCTAGTGACGTTTAAAGCAGGCAATGTTTACGGCACATTTTCTAGCTCCTTCCTCATGCCACTGAGGTGAGGAGTGCATTCCTGAAGAGAATTGCTTAGTAGTTCAGGAGGCTTCCGTAATACCACTGCTGATCCATGTCAGTGGTGAACGACCCTAATGGCCTGATCTGCCTGTCTGCAGGTTGCGGCTACAGCTGCCTGTGTACCCACACAATGCCTCTTCGTTACTTGCCTGTCGTCGTAGGAATTGAGTGGGTGATGAAATGGAATAGGTGGATAGCACGAATGACTTGCGTTGTGACTTAAAGTGAGCATGAGTTGCGCAGTTTTTCGACCTCACTTTCTCGCCCAAATCCATCTTGAACGCAGCATGACGAGGTCGAGGCGGCCGGAGACAGAGTTGGGTGTAGTTGATGACCAGGACGTCCTTCGTGTCTCGTCATGCTCTTTGCGCTCCATTGTGCTTTGTTTTGAATCGCCTTTATGTCCATTGACCAGCTCCGCGCAAGCTACCGAATCTAGTCTTCACATGCTGGTTAGACAAAGTCTAACTCACCAAGGGTTTAAGACCCATCGGCTACCCTCAGCTTAGTTTAGCCGGTCAGTCGATGCCGTTTTAGAGGATGTGGCCGCTGATCATGTCACAGCTTCTTGGAGCCACAGGTGAGAGCTGAATGCCAAGTGGAGACCAAAGGTGGGCGAGGTACCCCCCGAATCAGTACGACTACTTAGCCAACGAGTAGTGTTACACCCTCCAAGGACACCCCATACACCCCCACCCAGGATTACATCGATATGGATTGCAGTTATTTGTACCTGAACGTCATAGCGGAGGACACCACCCTAGCATATGATACTAGGCCAATGTAGCTCCGGTTAACAATTTCATGAATTCCTTGTTTGACTGAGTAGATTCGAACTTGAAAAACAAACTAGTCAGCATGAGCATGATTACTTACCTTGAAATGTATTGACTTACGGGAAAGTCACCAAGAACATTCATCTGGATGCTTGCGTGGCATGGAAACCTGACACAAAGGGCAACGATATATTCAACAGCTCTATGATTGATAAGGACGACCAACAGAAGTGCTTACACGGCCGTCGAAAGGAATTGTTTGAACGAGGTAGTTTAGAACTGATTGATCGCTTGATTTTGGACATGTGGTTTGCAAGAAATGTGTTACTGAACAGAGTAGATGTCCACCTGAGACTGAATCGTAGCAGGACCGGTTTCCATTTGATGATCTATGCAAACAAGTACAAAACCATCATACAATAAGTCGGATTATATGTGCGACGCGTGGCAGTGTTACATAAAGTGGGAAACGAAACCAGCCACACTTTTAACATAACGAACATCAAGTATCCGACCTGTGAAAGTGAAAACATTTGTCATTACCTCTTGGCTCCGATCCAAGAATTAAGATCATCTATTCAAAGGAGAATTACCAAAACGTTAAATCATTGGTATCATTGGAACGAAGCCCTCGACGAAAAAATAAATGTCAATCATTGCGTTTTTAAGCACTACAGAGTGTCCAAGATTGAATACAGTCTTGTGTACCAGGCCCTTCCAATATACGTTTGCCGAGCAGAATTACTTGATCAACTACGTTTTCAACTTCCGTTTGCAGAAGCTCTAACCGAGACGGTGAACGAATTTTGTATGCCGAATTTGATAATGTTCTAGAATTTAACAGTTTGAGGGAAGTAATTTTATACTGATAGAAGCTATGGAGGAATGTTATCCCTATTGGAATGGTGGATATTCTTTGGAAATGGGATCCAAAAATATATTGGAACCCACAGAAACAGATAAAGACGAAGAGGATATGGTGATGTCGAGATGTCCGGAATAATAACTATATTTAGTCTTCTGTTTTACCAAACACCTGACAGAAACAATTACAGGATCGACCAAGAAACATTGCTATGGATTTCAAAACGATCATTCCAGTCAGATTCAACACGATAAATGAATACTGATGAGTTAAGAAAAATTGGACGAGTATCTGGATGACTCTTGAGGTCTCATCTCGGAAGAAGCACTTTTATAAAAACTTGCGGGACCATTCCTCCCCTCCATTGAATTCATCTGGAGATCCATCGCATTGGATTGAATTGATGATGTATCATTACCTGTGAAAACATGGGTACCTAGGAACTTTATTACATTTTTTTACCTTCTTGGAATCATTTCGTGTGCGCTGAAAATGATCTTCCTCATCGCAAACCTAAAGCCCATCATTAGCAATCATCTCCCAGGAACACATTGAGTAACCTTTTACTTTCCCGAAGATGTTCGTGTGGAGTATTTTGAGTCGTATCGATTACCGCCTTTGGAAGACGACATCGTCAATTTTATGATAATAAATGCCCAAACTCCTGGCTTTGATAATGTGAAATTACAATGAACAGACTCCATGGTGTGTAGACGATATAGTGTGCATTTTCTTCATTTCAGTCTTGGATATCTTTTAAAACATTTAGTGACTTTTTTTAAAAGGGAATCTTCTAGAAACAATGATAAAGTCTAAATATGCTTTTGTGACCATTACGGATATCTCGTCTTTAGCTAGAAAATCAAGTGTGCATCAATGGCGAAATAACATGCATCAGTGGCAGTCTAAATCGACTTCACAACGTTGTCAACCCTGTCTAAAATATATTAGTTCAAAACAAATTGATATTGTATGGATTGTTATTTTTTTATGTTTGTTGGTTGAATCAAAATGTTGTAAAAGAAAGGGTGTCTGTGATTAGTTTAAAATAAATGAATAGCGTGTAAAGATATTTACTCTTTCACTTTGCTGTATCTCTCTGTGTTACATTAACTATAGCGTTCCATTAAAAGGTGCATAACAGCATTGCTTTTAATATCGGACAAACAAATTGAAGCAAGATACAACCAAGGGGTCGTAGAAGTGGCACAATGCAACAACAAAGGGAGAAAATTATGCCTACCCAGTTAACCAGCAGACTTCCAACTATGATCCATGAAGAAAACAAAACCCAGAATCCGACCGAGCCATTTAGAGTAACTTCACTAAATTAAAATATGAAAGAACATATAGGGGCATGGCCCGAGGTAATTGATTGACCAGGAAATACCAGACAACGCTCCGGAAAACAAAAGCAACAACAACAATTACAGGAGACATGTGCGATTGTAATAACCCAAACTCACAAACGCAAAACGCCACTTAAATGGCAGATAACATATCGTGAGGATCAGACGGATATTAAAATGGGTACATTCCCACAGAACCACAACCACAACTGAATCAGATTTAGGAAATCTCTTCTTCCAACGATGAAAGTCAGGGAGAACACAAGATTGAAGATACAGAAGACGAAAAGGAAGAATTATAACGGGAAACGATGGAAATCCTTAAAGAATTTTGACTCCATGAGACAAAAGCTGTTGGTCATAGGACTTGGAGAAGCGCTAGATGACGTAAAAAAAAGGCAGGCCAATTACAACAGCATTGTCAAGTACCTTGCCAGGAGAAACCTAAAATCCCGGAAGTCAAGGCCCCGGCATTGGCAATGTGGAGTTATAATTCTCTACCAGTCCTACCATAAGGCATGGCAACAACATCCTCTTTCCAGGATGATGCAAGCTGTTGACTACTTGTCATAATTACATGGATATGATGCATTCCCTGTACATCAGCGAAGAATCGAGAATCGTGGCAGAGTGCAGAAAAGAAGAAGACCACCGTGGAACTTTCAATCAGCTTTCATAAAAATAGCCCTTTTTAGGGCTTTCCAATTTGCTCATTATTATAGGAATTCCTTGTTGGCTTGGATTCCCAATTCGATCAAACCATAATGCTGAGCTGATCCTTTATCCACCGTTCCAAATTTAGATTTGATGCCTGGCATTGGCAAAACATTCTTCTGTCGCTTTGACAATTTAGATTAGAAAGTTTAATGTACTGCATTATGTACACTATTTGCTATGTAATTTCGTTAGTTAGGACATAGGAAAATTTTATTCTACATTAATATTGCGTCACTAATTACAATTGTGGATATAAGTGAATTGGTTATAGGGAATTCCAATAATTACACAACTGGGAAAAATGTTATACTTAGTAGGTCATGGTGTTTCATGTACGTTACGGTCGACGCTTGTCGTATTCTTCCGATTTCTTTTCCTCCTTTCACTTGGGACATCCAAAATGGCGAGTGTATGGGCCGATCCCCACTCGTCTTGAAACCAGATGTCGAGATGAGCGTGTAAGTACTGAATCTGAGTGACGTCATCATCGTTGTGTCCAATCACGCTCGACGTCTCATTCTGTGGTAGACACCTCAAATAAAATTATGAGTGTGTGTTGTCCCACGTCCTGTTGGCTTAATTAAATAGCACTTGTTAAATGCATAAATATGCTGGTAGATATGTCATCCAGTTCCGCAGCTTTTTCCTGCTCGTTCAATTTTCCTGTTCGTACTGGTCTTTTGCCTTGTTTAGTTGGTTTCTGAATTTTCTTTTCGTATTTTTATATTCTGCATACAACTTAAATTGTGTACCACGTGGCCGTTCATCTTTTTATTCATTATGATCGTTTCTTCTCATCTCTTTATGTAGTTCAGCCACACTGATAAATTTCCAGTAAGGTTTTAAGTGTGGGAGGAGGGTATTCTTTGGAAAAATTCTGTCAGCTGTATTTCTTAAAACAGTCGCAACAGTAACAAGTGAGTTAACGATTATTACATATATTTGCTTTTGTAATGTTTAAATAATCTTGTTTGTTAAGGATATGTGAATTGTATACAATAGTAATCGAACATGAAGTAGCATACAGTAATTTTCGATAGACCGTTCAGGTGTTAATTTATGACCTGTCGATGTGAAGCGAATTACACATTACTGTCTGAATTTACGCAGTGTCTGGATAGCTAGTATGCTTGTGAGTAACGTAAGCGAGTAATTTTTGTGCATCTAGAACGTGGTACATAAAAAGATTTAGGGATAATTTTGTCCTTTAAGGAAACACCTTTCCGAGAAAGAGTGAGACGGGAGAGTCCGTAGACGGAATCTCGGGGGAAAAGAAAAGGAGAATTGACGAGTTCAGAATAAAAGACTAGGAAGCTCAGAAGAGGATGAAGCGGTCGGATTAGAAGGACACAAGAAAAAAGGAAACGCTAGAACACGGTCGAGAGGAAGGATAGCAATCAGTCGTGGACATTGCGCTCTTTTCACCACTCATTATGAGGATGAACAAATTAGACACTGCTATTAAAACCTGGTGATATAACCTGAGATAAATTGAAAACTACACCTATTAATTTGGTTTGATTAAAAAAAAATATTTTTCTTATCTCAGGGGAGCTCGGATTCCATTATTTCTTCCCAATAATCTTGCCCAGTTTTCTGTTGATATTCTATCTATTCACTCACAACGTGTCATATGTTTTGCGTTCTAGTTAGACTTATTACAAATGTTTTGAGAAGGAATTGTCATCACTGCATTAATACTTGAGACGTCCATGTGTTTTATGTCGTGTCCAATTTGGGTTAAGTATTTTATTTTCTTCAGATTATTTGGGTTTCAAGTAATTGTTTTTTCCTCGAAATACTAGTGCTCTAAATTAGTTCTTAGACAACGACATTTATCGAAATTTATACAGAATTCAAAAACTGGAATAATATTTTCTGTGATTCAACAAGAGACTGTTGACACTTCAGCATTCCATAAGGTAACAAAAGACGTCATCGTCTTCTATTTTGGATTTCATTGGGATTCGAACTCAGTTTCATTTAGGACTTTTTATAATAATAATAATAATAATAATAATAATAATAATAATAATAATAATAATATTAACAACAACAACAATGAGGACTTTATATCGCGACTAATCTTTAGAAGCTCAAAGCGATTTACCACATCTACATTGATATGACTACACTAAAGAAAAACAAATAACAAAAACCATGAAATTGGAAAACATAAAAACATGCTGAAAACATATAAGATACAAAATATTATTAGGTCCCTAAGTTTGCTCCTGCAGTCGAAAAAGCTGAGTTTTAAGAGCGCTCTTAAAAGGGACCGCTGTGTCTTTGTGTCTGATTTCAATGGGAAATTCGTTCCACATCGCGGGGCCCTGGCATCCAAAAGAACGTTGTCCATATGACTTCGTTTTCATAGTGGGAACAATGAGTATACTATTGTCAGAAGAGGAGCATAAATATCTTGCTGTGTGTACACATGGGTGAGGCCGGATAGGTATTTTGGACTGGAGTCTGTCAGTGAAACAAAGCACAGAGAACAAATTTTGTGTTTGATTCTGTATCGAATTGATAGCCAGTGTAGGGTACAGAGCAGTGGTAAGGTGTGCTCTGATCAAAGTACTCTAAAGATGATCCGAGCAGCTGTGTTTTTAACTTTTTGATGTTTCTGGAGTATATATTGAGACGAACCAGACAGAATTGAGTTACAATAGTCCAGTCTTGAAAGTACTAATGAACACACAAGTGTTTTAGTGGCATTAACTGAAATATATTTGCCAAGGGAACTGATGCGTCGCAGCTCAAGACATGCAGCTTTGCATATGTTCATGGCACGTTGGTTCAATGTGAGAGTACTGTTTAGAGTAACACCAAGGTTTCGTACTAACTGTGTGAATATATTTTCTGATGTAACGGATGTGAATGAGAAAGTCTTTGTGTTGTTATCGGAATGGCCTGAGTTTTATCATCATTCATCTGCAGCTTGTTACATGTCATCCATGATTTCACATCAGAAATGTACCTCTCTACTCCAAGGATGGTAGCATCAACTTCAATTGGGGGTGGCTAGACTTGTATATTTGGGTGCAATCAGCGTAAAATTAGTGATACACTGGGTGATGATCTATGACACTTGAGAGCGGCTGAGTGTATAGAATGAAGGGAACAGGTCCAAGAACAGACCCCTGTAGAACACCACAACATAGATCAACTGGGCTGTAATGTATTCCATTTGCAGATACAATTTTTTTTCCCTGTTGACTATGTAGGACTTGAACCACTGTAAGGCTGTATTGTGAATGCCAAATACATGCTGGAGACGTTGAAGTAATATGTCATGGTTTATTGTGTCAAATGCTGGAGACAAATCAAGGAGGAAGGTGATGACTGTATTCTTTCTACTAACCAAAGCAGAGAGACTTCTGCTAATGAGGCTAATAGGACTTCACTATTTTAATTATTTGATCATTTTTTATTTTGGTTAATCCTAATATTTTTCTCTTTTTTATCTTGCTTTTCTATGGAAATAAATTAATTGTTCAATTTTACAAAGCATGTTGTCTTCAATCTTTTCTTGTTAATTGTTGTTAGAGCATAAACACGTAAGAGTATGTTCGTATGTATATATGTATCCATGTATGTTGCTATGTATATTTAACTTGTAGTGTGTACTTGATCTTTGTGGACGTTTATCCGGTCGGAGACTTGACCTTCTTTGGAGTTTGTATTTAAGATTAGATTTATCATTATACATAAGTGATGGATTCTGACCGAGACGTTGAGACTACGGAATCTGCCTACGGGTGGGGGTGTGGGGTGTTAGAGCAACTGATCAGTGAAGTCAACATCGATTGTGATTTTGTGTCGCTTGCGGACGAATATCTGCGTCACAGTGGCCTTAATAGATCTTTGTATATATTGAAATATAATTTTGGTAAGGGTCAAATAGATTATATTTGTGCATTTGAAACTGGAAAATACTTTAAAATACATCTTAGAGGCCGTCCATAAATGACGTCACATACCTACGGGCGGAGGGGGGGGGGGGTCACACATTTGTGACGATGTGTGATGAGGGGGAGGGGGTGTTTAAGAAATGTGACGTCACATCAAAATGCGCAACTTTAATAAAAGTTCCACTTAATTTTTTAATTGCTTACAATTTATTTAATGACGTTTTAAGTAGCTTCACGCGTTTCGTGTGAGTCACGTACGATGAAAAAAGAATATGTGCCGGACAATATTGGACAGTTTGGCACACTGACGCATGAAAAAGAAAACTAAAAAAACTTCACAAGTCCTGGCCTTTGTCGTATTTGGGGCGATGATGCAGAATTGTTATCTTCAACATCTTTTCATCAAAATACACCATTTACATCTCCCGTTGATTGGGAATCTTCATATTTTACTGTTACCAACATATTTCCATTTTACTTTGAACTACTTGGTTTTCTATATCGCTGGTCGATATTAAATCTTTTAGTATTTTTAAACAATTATAAATACAATCTATTGTATGGCGCTAATTAGCCTAAATGTGCTGGTGCGCCGTTAAAAATCAATCAATCAATCAATCAAGCAAGCAAGCCGAGCTAAATCGAATGAAATATCACTCGGTAATTTCCGTCAGATCGTCAAATAACCTCGTCAGCTGTTGTAAGAATACATGTACATGTAAATTTGATGTGCACGGTGATTCGCCTCTAATGGCGTTTACCACATAGTTAGCAATAGCAAAAGCCGATGATGCTATTTTTGTACATTTGTCTCTTTCCGTAGCCACATCGTCCATAAAACAAACGAAAATAATTCATGATACAGTTCTCGTTGTCGAAGTAACTGGTTTCCCTACCTGTTATATAAGTAATACTGGAAACCAGCCTCTTGGGATAATATAACTTCAGCAAAGAGACCGAAGATATTCCGAATGAATAAAATTCGTATTTTGAAACATCAAGTCAGATACTACGCATGCGTATGAAATCCGTGGAAGATTCAAAGAAGTCGACGTCGAATATTTATCTACATCGCAAATGTTGTCAAGAAAACATGGATCATCTCCAGATTTAGTCATTTACAACTGATCTCTAACTTGGGAAAAAGGTTAATGACGCTATTTTGTACGGAGAAACATGTAATGCTTCAAAAGTAATAACGTAGAAGTCGCCGTAGCTCTTAGAAAAATAACCGATATAAATGCCATTACAGCCCACAGGAGCTCGTTACAATTATAACCTGTAACAATATTAAAACCCCGATCCCTTGATTAATGGACAAATACTCCTAATTTTCTTTGCAACTAACCAGTGTTACAGCCCATAGTAATATTCGATGATGCTACTCGAGTGATGCTGTGCAGAACTACCCCGCTAAAGGATTGTAAAGCAATATTTAGACATCTAGGCCACGGGTTCGTTACAAAGCAAATTAGGAGTATCCGTCCATGAATCAGGATCTAACCTGTAACAACAATATACGTATATTGTTACAGGTTAGACCCTGATTCATGGACGGATACTCTTAATTTGCTTTGTAAAGAGCCCCTGTGAACTAGGCAGCAAAGTTTACTTTTTTTCTTAAATCAGGAGAATTGAGTATGTCGTTTAAACACTAGTGGTAATGCTTGCAACAGGGGTGAATTGTTTTTCAGAATATGGATAAAAATATATGAAATGGAATATTTACCGCAACATTTGAAAATGAAATATTTACTGTATATCTTTTGAAATAAATTCACCAGAAGCATTCAAACACGCCTTCAACCATCTTTGGTAACTTTTTGCAAGTTTTTGACCTCATGTGAAGTTGATATTATTTGGGTATTTATAAAGTTATATAGAAATGTTTTGTGAAACTCAGCTTTAAGAATAAATTGACTTTCTGTCTTCCATGTACTCCTGGAACCTTTCTGTGCTCTTGTACCAAGTGTCCACTGAAAATGTTCTCTTGAATATTATATTCTTCAGTTGTACACATGTTGAAATTAAACTTTACTCTTAAAATTTAATAATTTCTTGATAATTTGTATGTGCAGATAATTTAAAAAAACATCTTTATGATTTACTTTGATAAGATTTAACAGGAAGCATTTAAACACCGGCTTCTTGTTTTACTATTGGTCTCCATGTCTTTTGATGCTGAAATTTAATTTTTAATAATGTTTTTCTCCATTAACTTGACTTGTCAGAATCGTGCAGAATTTTTCCTTATTGGTTTTCATACATCGTGACGTGTATCTATAAAGGGTATAATGTATTAGGAAGTACTTTGTAAATAAACAAAACAACCGAACAAAATATGGCACCATGCACAACATGTTTGCATCTGTTTTTAGAAAATTACAATTTGATTATTTGTACATTAAATTATGTAGTAAATATTCCATTTCATATATTTTTTTCCCTATTCTGAAAAATAACTCACCCCTTTTGCAAGCATAACATTGCAAGCTTGTAGTTACATCATGCATTTGTTAAAGAATATTGCTTGTTTTGGGGATTTCTTTTTGTATTTTTACAAAAATGAAAGATGCCAGGTAACAACCCTGACCTTGCAGGGCCTCTCCAATTTGATAACATAACATTGTCCTATATATTTCTGACCTGCATGATTACATTTTTAGGCTAAATCTTCAGTCACATAATATTTAAACTTTGCTTTCTATAAATTGTATATTTTCTGTAATTTGTCCAACGAAAACAGACAATCTGATGAAGCTGGACTTGCTAGACAAAACAATATCTGCCATAACAAAATCACTATGGTTTCATTGTTTTTTGGGGGTGAGGTGAATTAGTACTTTTCACTGATTCTGTTCTTAAAACACTAAGTATTCTTGATATATTGACGTTGTACGTTTCAAAACCAGTTGTTATTTTGTCATCATCATAAGGTAACTAGTGTAAATTTGGCACTGATGACTGGTTCAGGATAAAGTGTTAATGATCAGTCTGCTATTAAAACATGCCTGGGGATGTACCAGGGTTTGCTGGCACAATTTTGTCAAAACACTGCATGCAGTACATTTCACATTGTGCATCAACTCGATGCTGTCAGAACTACCTTACTATGTTGAGGGAGCATCTCAAAAGTCATAAAATACTGTTGTTATACTCGATTTCAAAAACAAATCACAGGGCGGCCTCGTTTTCCCATTCCCTGACGGAAGGCAATGTTTACATTATTTAGACAACTATTCACCTATTTCTGGTAGTGTTACCTCAGACATTGTTCTGAAATCACAGCTTAGTAGACAGCCATTTTAAAATTTTAGTTATGATCAGATGATTTTGGATATTTTCATATTAAATGAAAACAATGACCAAAAGGATATAAATCTTACCATTATTTTGAGCAATTAGCACACAATTCATGAGGTAAAGGCATGTGATCACATGTGGAATTGGAGAACTAGTTGGTTCTCAAGAAATATTTATGATTATGTTTTGTAAATAGAGAAATACTATATTTTATAGATTGATATTTTGTTCTTCATCATGATAATATTTTAATTCATATTCCAAACAAATGACATATATTGGTTTTCTTTTCTTTCAAATTCAGCAAAATGGTTAATATTTTTTACCTCTTATTTGACTGTACTAAATATGAAAATTTAATTTAAATGCATGTGTCTCCAGATAAGAGACAGGACTCTGCTTTTCACTGAGCATCTACATGTATTATATTCACAGCTTGATCAAATGGATTGTAAACTTGAAAAAAAGTGAGTGCTGCCTTTACATGCCAAGGGCTTATGGGGCCATATCCACTGGTAGAAAGTCTTGAAAAATTGAGAACTAAACCTAACTTTAAAGAAAATACCACTGAAATCAAAACTTTTATTGCTGCAAAGTAGTTGTACAGCAAAACTCAATTATTTGTGCAAACACAGGTCGTTGTTTCTACAAATACAGGTTATGACTTGTATAGAAGCAATATATTTGCTAGTAATACCCACAGTAAACAATATTGACCAACATATACCTTTGTAAAGGGTATTATTAAATTTACCTGAAATATTTAAAATTATTAGAATCCAATTTTAGATGCAAGTATTATGTAATGACTGCCATCATGAAATAGATAAGTACTGTGCATACAGTATACATTTCTGAATAGGAATAGAGGCCTGAAAACAATCAATTGTTTAATTGACATTATTTTTGAGTTCTGCAGTTTTCCTACTTTACTGTCAGATGTAAAATACAAAAAAATTGCATGTCATGCTTTTAAGATAAACCATACTCTGCATAAATAAAATTTCAAACTTAGAAGCGATTAAACATTATCCAGGTCATAATATTACCATGGTTATTTTCCATCAGCAGGTACCCATTTATCCATTGGAATACCTAAGTTTGTGTTCTTTCAGGCAGGATTTAGAAACTTTTATCCCATATCATGACTCGTGTTGCAAAGACCTCGGCACTTTGCAATTATATTTCTATTTTGGAGCTTCTGAACTTGGTTGTGGAATTTGTCCCTCTAGGGAAACTTTACTTGTGCCCTCTCCAGTTCCTGCTTCTAGCAAACTGGAAACCAGAGAAGACTCTCTGTCAGCTTTTATCTTGATGGGACCTATCTTGCAATACCGCCTACCTAAATTGGGCTGTTTTTGACAGGGATCTCAATTCACCCATAGAACCGAGCAACTTTCAATCCACTGATGTGTCAGATTTGGATGGGGTGCTCACTTGCAACCAGATGGTGTAGTTCTTTTTTTTTTTTTTTTTTTTTTTTTTTTTTTTTTTTTTTTTTATATGGTTTAACGCCATTTTTCAGCACAATATATAGGCTATACATGGCGGCCAGTATTAGTGGTGGAGGAAGAAACCAGAATAACCCGGAAAGAACCACCGACCCACGAGAAGCTACTGGCAAGCTTTCTCACTTAACTACATTAGCCGAATCTTAGACTCGAACCCACGCAGACAGAGGTGAGATGGCAGTGGTCCGTAACGGACAGCGCTTTAGACCACTCGGGGCCCCTGGTGTAGTTCTGGGATTTTGGTCCCAGGAAGATACAAACATTTAAACAACTTTGAAATATTACCCATGTTTCAAGCCTTACAAGGGTGTATCAGCTATAAGACTGTTAATGCGTTATGGTTTCCTCAGACCACACATCTGTAGTAATACACCTCTTGCAGTTGTGACGTGTATATGCTGCTTCTTTTGTGGAGGTGCAGACAAGCTCCACACAGTCCACGAAAAGTTGAAAATGAAAATATGGGCATTGTCTTTGAAAAGTCTCACAATTACTAATTAGATATAGGGTTATTTTTGCCTTGGAATTTGTATGAAAATGCTTTAATTGTTTTTAAAACCACTTTAAAATCCTAGAAGCAGATGTGATGATACAAAAAAGGAGTGTTTCAATCTAAACAATTTGTATTTAATAGGATGAAATACGATGAGCTCCAACTTTATTAATTTTCTTATGTTCTAACAGTGGATTAATTTAACGAATGTACAGTTAAACAGTGCACTGTTGGAAGAACACCAAACAGACATGTGTGGCATCTGGCTTATTATAAACCAAGAACGAAAAAACTGGACATAACATATAAGGGATGGATTAAACATTTTAAAGGAGATAAACAGAAGACTTTATCTACTCCCTCTGAACATGTAATAGACCTTTTAAGCATGGGTTAATTTGTCCTCAAGTAGATCAGCCCAGAACATTGTTCCGCACAGTAGCTATAGATTTAACACTTCACTTTCCTCAAGCAATCTATCTGCCAGGTCACGTTTTAGATCAAGATCGTCATTCAGGCCAGGAGACACTCCACATCTAAGGAAGGTGTGTGTTGTCAGGGTTTTACTGATCATCATTCAGTCCAGGAGACACTCCGCATCTAAGGAAGGTCTGTGATGTCAGGGGCTTTGCTGATCATCATTCAGTCCAGGAGACACTCCGCATCTAAGGAAGGTCTGTGATGTCAGGGGCTTTGCTGATCATCATTCAGTCCAGGAGACACTCCGCATCTAAGGCCTGTGATGTCAGGGGCTTTGCTGATCATCATTCAGTCCAGGAGACACTCCACATCTAAGGCCTGTGATGTCAGGGGCTTTGCTGATCATCATTGAGACCAGGAGACACTCCACATCTAAGGCCTGTGATGCCAGGAGCTATGCTGATCATCATTGAGACCAGGAGACACTGCATCTGAGGTGTGTGTGTGTGTTGCCAGGGGCTTTGCTGATCATCATTCAGTCCAGTAGACACTCCACATCTAAGGAAGGTATATGATGCCAGGGGCTATGTTGATCATAATTCAGGCCAGTAGACACCCCACATCTAAGGAAGGTGTGTGATGCCAGGGGCTTTGCTGATCATCATTCAGGCCGGGTGACATTCCACATCTATGGTCTGTAATGCCAGGGGCTATGCTGATATTTCAGCATCTGCTATTTCTGGGTGGATGTCCAGATAATCAAGAGATTTTATGAGCGCTGTACATAAAAAGGACCTTTTATTCATGATGTTTAAAGCCCATGAAATTCAATCCATTGTTATCTCATAAGCATATCTTGCTTATTTGTGGTTAGAGGATTTTAATTAAAATATAGTGGGTGGGTAAATATAGATTCCTTGCCAACCCTTGTCTGATTTTAGACAAGTTGTCTGTCTCCTGAAAAAAGTAGGATGACTACTTCAATCCCTAAATAGAGTTTAAGTGACAATCATGTAGATTTTATTGAACTGTTGTAAACTAGCTTCTGGGCATTAGATGCCTTTTTGGTTTTATGTTATTCATGCAGTTACTGTTATAAGAGCAGGAGGTGTGAATAGTGATGCAACCATGGTGATAATTAACTGATTAAACAATTATAGTTGATAATTATTTTGTCAATTGGCAGCGCATTAAAACTTGCATTTAAATTGATGACAGTCATAGACCACATGATTTGGTTTGATGATTCCCAGCATGCCCTTTAAATACCCTTGGAGAACCCTCAGTACAGCCCTACCTTGTATTAGTGATAATAGCAGTTGTCTGTTTTCTAGAGGTGTTGCTCCAGTCAAGATGAGTTGGGCTGCAGACGAGTGGAAGGATGATCTGTCTCATCGTGCAAGACAGAAGGTTGAGCAGTTAGTGGCCCAGGCAGAAAAACAGAAAAAAGAACTTGATCAGAAGCAGTTTAAATTGGACAGCCTAGAGCAGGTATGGTGAATGATACAAGCTTCATTTATTAGTCATCTATAAATTTTGTTTATCGTTGTGCTTTCTTGAGTCTGATATGGAACAATGCACGATATATGTTGACTTAAGAATGCATTATTATGCTTGTAAATTTAAGCAATAGTGATACAGTAAAACTTTGTTTTGAGAGACAGCCCCTTCTGCCAAGAAAAAGCAGTCTCTCATTACAGGTGGTCTCTCATAGAAGGTTTGTACAAAAGACCAGTTTTCAAGGTCCAGTTTCAGAACAGATTCAAGAAAAATAACCAGTCGTTGTACATATATTCTATTCTTTATTAATAGTTGTTGCTAATATATTGTATGCATTCATCTAAAAACAAAATTATTTATCAGTAAAGATATCCTTATATCATTAATCATGAAATCACATTGCAATTGAACATCACATATTTAAAGGGGACAAAAACCCAGACCTGCATAATTTTATTGTAAATAGAAGGATATTTAGTAGTTTGTGTATATAATCTATCCCGACTAATTTTTGTTTGTTTGCATCTATTGTATTTGCACTTATATTTCACAAAAAATACTGTCCTATATTCCAAGATCAAATAAATAGACCCTGATGCAAATTTTTTTGCTCCCTTCCATACAAAAATGATGTAATGTCATTTGAGACGATTAACGTATAAAAGTCATATTCAGTTTGTGCAGTGAAGTTTCAAGTAGAAACAAGATGGTTCAAGACATAGCTCTAAATTGTGTGAATAATATCAGTTCCGGACAGAAGATCAGTTTTTTCCCCGTTTCCAAATACCATAAAAGGAGATCTGTGTGGGCGATCAAATTAAAGAGAGAAGGCTTTATGCTAACTCCACACACCAGTTTGTGCCAGAGACATTTCGAGCTTAAATGTTTCTCAAAATCGGTGGACACGCTTCTCTGCCAGTTTAGTGTGGCCTCAGGTTTCATATCCTCTAAGGTTTTTACCAAGAGGCAGCCACATAATCCATCTGATATCACACCAGTTTGTGCCAGAGACATTTCGAGCTTAAATGTTTATCAAAACCTGTGGACATGCTTCTCTGCCAGTTTAGTGTGGCCTCAGGTTTCATATCCTCTAAGGTTTTTACCAAGAGGCAACCACATAATCCGTCTGATATCACTATATGTAACACACCAAAGTCCTGAAGGAATGGTTGTGGCAGGCTTAAAGGACCAAGGCATAGACTAAACTCAATAGTGGAAACCAGAAACCAATGGTAGGCATGGAAGGAGGAACATATCATCTCTTCTACCCAATCAACACAAAAATATATACAATCTAAAGGCATTTAGAGATGAATACAAAGGAGAATGTTGCTGTGTGATACAGCATAGAATATTATGCACAAATCCATTGAAGCAAAAGAAAGGTATTCAGAAATGTTGATTATGACCAAGTAGTTGGTCTGGGTTCATGTGTTGCTTTCAATTCTGGTCCTCTCATACATACTAACTGGAAGGGGAAATAATTGGTTTACATGTTGTATTATGAGTCTTAAGAAAATGGAAGCAATGTAATAGTAACAAGTATTATACTTTTGTCTTTTAAGTTGTTTTTATTTTGTACGAACGGCAGCCCCAAAAAATCATGGTGCAATATTAACTGGAAGGCCTTCATACCATGATGTTATGAAATTTGGTCAAATTCATCTGAGTATGTTCTTTTTAAAAAAAATCTGTATGGCATTCAAACTTTTCACGAACAGTGAATTCATACATGTACATAACAGATTATTACGGTATATCTAGAAATTGATCATATTCTATCAAGTGGTCTTTTCAAGTTTGTTTTTCTTCAGGGAAACTTACCAAGACCAAAACCTCTGTAAACCTAAATCGCCTCTAAACAGAATGAAGTGTTTATCCATAAGTTTCCTTCCATGGTTTTAATGTGTATAAACTCATAAATCAGGATCTCTTCACTTGGAAAACTGCATAAACTTTTATCCTAAAATATTGCTACTGTATATACTGGCGTATAAGCCGAATAAATTTGGAAAATTAAAGACCTGGAATAGCAGGGGTGGGTGTCAGCTTATCCACGTGCCAGTGTCTAAACTTGACAGTTTTTAAGTTTTTTTGTTGACTACTGTAAAGGCTATATATCTTGGGATATGAAAAAATAACTTTTTCTGTATCCTAAGACATATGTATGTAAAAAGAATAACTTTCGGTGACCCAAAACTTATTAAACTGTTTTAAAGTACTATGATTCATTTGTTATTACTCTGTATGTGCATATTTTCTGATTTCTCCAACACAAAATTAAATATAGGTTATACAGTCTTCATAAATCGCAAGTCAGTTCAGTTTACTATAATGTACCAGCATAACTTAGATGAAGAGTTGTAATAATAAAGGCTAAAATCCTCATTATAGATCAACTAATATCATTATCAAGTTATGTTAGTTTTGTGTTTTAGCTGAACAACATCAAACTTTCCACCCAATTGAAAGCTTGATGCTTCGACGTCTCTTATGTTAGTGAATTTGTATTTCATTTTCTGACAGCAGTACATGACAGTTAATCATTAAAACCCTGAAATTGGCTTGTATTAAGAAGGAATTTTGACTGGCAATTATAGTAGTACATTGATGTTTAAGTACCTTTCATTCCATCCACATGGCACGATTACCGTGGTTTTGTAAAATAAGGTATAAGGCATACATGTCAACTTTTCAAAAGCCAAGTAGAGAAACTGCATTAAAAAATAGAGAGATTGGGTCATAAAAATCAGGAGTTTTTTCATGGCATTTGTAAAGCCCTGTTTTCACTAAATATTGATCCATCTTCAGGCTCTAATATGGGTGAAATTTGCAAAGAATGTGCGGTTTCTGTATGACCTGCCTTAGTCTCCCCCAGGATGTGCCCTATTTTCATATTCTGGTCAGCTGTGGCCAAACTTCACAATAGCTAAAGGTTAGTCTTGAATATACAAGCAAAAGAAAGCCAGCATTGCTAATCAGAAGTTATTTCTTATTGATGCAAATATTTTGTGAAAACTCCCCCTGTCATGATTCAAAGAAACCCTGTTCCACATTAATGTGTTATGTAAGCACTCAGTGTATCCCCTAAGGGTGCAAGACTGAGAGTCAAAAGTCACCTTAGTTTCAAAATTGGGGTTCAGACTGAGTAAGAACAAACACGTTTTTGTTTCAAAACTTGGTGTCAAATTAATATGGGTCTCTGAAGTGCAAATGAGGGGAAAGTGAAACACTCGTCCACCTTAACTGCTGTATAGGATCTTCACCAAAGTTCATCAGTCAAGTGCAGCCTCAACAGTATCGCAAAGAAGAGGCTCAGTTCAAAGTTCTCTCTCCTGCCCATTGTTCATTAGGTGATGTCTTCTGAGAGGGCAAGAGAGAGAGAGTCGTGTGCAGCAGCTTTTTCTTCCCAGTATCCTGATAGGTGCTTGTCTACCCCTTTTCATTAGGGTTTGATTGAAAATCTGGATACATGGGTTCATTCCAGTTTAAAGAATTGAAAGTCTTTGTTTTTAGGAACATCATCACTTATCAGGGAAGAGATATGATCTTTAGGGTGGCTAACAATTTATCCAGGTTTCTGTTCCCGAGTCTATAAGGTGTCAAAAAAAGGCTTAGTCACATAATCAGCTTTTCTGCCTCAAACTGATTTGTTTGGAAGAATACTTTAGAATGGGGTCCACTGCCTTGGGCAGTCTCTGGCAATTGTCTGGATGCATACTTTAGCATCTCCATCTTCCTGAAACAGAAAATTGTCTCATTTGGGAGGTATTTTTATTCTGAACTTTTCTGTTTGTCCTTGCTGCAGTCCTTTGAGCCTTTACCATTTTTGCAGCCCACTTGAGGTTTTAAGTGATTCCCATCCTCCAGTATTTGACAACTGGTTGATGTACATCCTCAGAAATTCTCTGCTGAAGGAACAGAACCTGTTGGTTGACAGTGACTAGACTTTGATTTATCCCTAGCATAGAAAAGTTGGATTTCATCCCTTCACACGATTTCATATATATAGTGATCAATTATTTTCACCAGCCTGGGGAGGTTTGTGTTCCTCTGGATAGGAAACTGAAGACTTTGTGCTCTCCTTTACCTTTCCTGCCTAGGAACCCAGCACTCTGCTGCAGATTTTGTTCTCTAATTGAGATAATACTTACAACCACTCCAGTTCCTTCTTCTTGCAAACTGGAGACCACATAGGGATCTGCTCTCAGATCAGATACCCCTGGATTTTAGTCCAAAGTGGGATCATCTGTATACATACACCTTTACTCCGTTGAAAATAATTATGCAGGTGTCCACTAAGTCAGGATTGCCACTTTCTGGCTCATCATGGCAGAACTCCAAAAGTCCCACAGGCAGTGGTTCAGCAACCTATTTTACATGTTGACGGATGAGCCCATGGAGATGACCACAGGGTATTCTACTGAAGCCATGTCTAGATTAAAAGAGGAAGGTATTCTGTATGTTGGCTACAAGTAATGAGTCAGACTGGGATCATTTTCTTTTCAATTCTGGTTAATCAGTGCTATTTGGAAGAGAGTATAATTAACTTGGACTGGAGTCTAGGGGTGCTGGAAAAGGAAATCAGTGCAATAGCAGCAGGTAGTGATGGGAATTGGTCAGAAATTCATAATCGTTAATTGGTTTTTCTTTAACCAACTGATCATCGATTATAATCGGTTATTACGAGGAAATTTAAATTTTTCTTAACAGCTTTATATTTGATCAGGAGATCAATATGTTTATAAATGTACAAGAGTAATCTCTTTTAAATTCATGACATGCATACTTGAACCTGACAATAATATTACATTGTGTGTTAGTTTTTTTCTACACCTTTGTTAAATGAACACAACTTTTTATGGCTGATCAGTCAAATGTAACTGAAAGACTGCTACAATTCCCCCAAAATTCTTTAGTTCATACATAATGTGTCTATAATATAATGTATAGAAGAACATGTTTTTCTTGTTTGTCATTGTTTATAAATACTACAAAAGATGTTGCAAATTAACTAAAACAAATCAACAAAATGTGTTTAAATTTCTTAACTCAACAATTTAACAACTTGACCATATAATAATGACTTTATGTTCCTAATTATGAATCATAAGATTTCATATTTGTAGTTGTGAAGGATATTAATAAATTTCATGTCAACTTTAGTGGCTGGGAGTTTTACTAACCTTTGTGCTTTGCATACACCTAAAAAGTAGTCTCCCTTTACACACAATCGATTATGGAGTTCACAATCGATTATCTTATTGGTTTGCTCAACCAACTGATGATCGATTATAATCGATAATCAGAACAACACTAGCAGCAGGTAAATATCACATAAATAAAATCAGTCCCACCATCACTTGAAAATAAAAGAAAATGAATTTTTCATAAATTGCTAAACAGAATTAATGGACACCAAAAATGTCATGAACAGTATACTGGTATGAACGCCATTCATAGGGTGTTGAACCACCATCTTGTTTGGCTGCCATTTGTAGAAAATGTTCTTTAAAAAGAGAGAAAAACTCTTTCGATGTCAACTTCTCAAAAACTGCTGAACAGAATTTAACTGTATAATACTCAGCTTTTTGACGTGAGGTTTGTACAAGGATGAGAATATACTGTCCAGTATAGCCACTGTTACCAAAATTGGAAAATCCATAAAGTAACTCCTATAAATACTGCTTAACCAGATTTGATCTAATTGTGTAGAATGCATCATGTCATAAAAGGTTTTCCAGTTGGTGATACTGATTTAACATTAAATTTTAGCTGCTATTAATTTTAAAAAAAATATAATTACCTTTAAAGCAGCAGTGCCCAACCCCCAGGTGGTGATCCAAATCAGGGTCATGAGGACATTCTGGAAGGAAGCCAGAATTTTTTTTTTACGGTGGCAAAACTTACCAAAAGGTTGGAAACCACTTCTTTATAGCATATTGACATGAAGCCATAATGCCGATTTTTGTTATTGACCTTAGTTCTATATTATTGCAGGTCTTGCAGAAGGAAAAAAAGAAGTTTGATGATGAGCGAGCCCAAGTGTCCACCCTAAAGCGTGAGACTCAGAGTCTTGCGGAGACTTGTAATGATCTGGATCAGAAGTGTCAGAAACTTGCTGCAGATCTGCAGTGCAAAGAGAATCATATCAATGCTTTGAATGGCCAGATGGCATACACTAAGAAGTCATTGGAGGCTGAAACTAACAAGGTAGTATTACCTTTCAATGTGATACATACATAAAACTTTTAGTAGAAAAGATAGAAATTGAGAAATAATTATTTCTCCTGACCTTCATCATAAACAGAACTTGATAATACTTTATATTCTATTAGCATTTCTGTGAGAGCTGAATTAAGTATTGGTCATGTGACTTACTGAAGTATTTGTTGCATTGTTATACTCACATAGAAGCAGGCTTCTTTTGTATGATCATGTTAGTTTTGGGGTTTTTTTATCATAAGAAAATGGTGAAGTTAAAGAAAAGGTTAATAATAATAAAAATTAAATACCTATAAATAGTCAACACAGTATATCATATGACTTCCAGGCTTGTAAATGTTTTCTCACAAAATTAAGTGCTCAAAATGGTGAAATAATATATTTAACTATTTTCAAAACAGATGTTTGATCAAGCCTGTTGAAATGACAACAGTAGTTTCAGTGGTACATGTACATGTACATTATCATTGGCGACTTAGTCTCAGGAGACTAATCAGATAGTGCACTTGGGGTGTCGTCTGTCTCTGGGTTGTTGGGCAACGTCTGTTGTGGCTGTGCAGGCCTATGTGCAAGTGGCAGTCCCTCTTGCAGTTTGTGCAGACATACTAGGACGCCTGAGTTTGTGTGGTTGCTGTCAGGTGGCCCTTTCTTACACATTTCTCTGCCACCGACTGGCTTCTCCTCATATCAGCGACTGATATACCCTTACTTACTGTCAGTCTCCAGGTGCCTCAGTCCTCAGCCAGCACTTCCCAGCCATCAGGTGCAATGTCGCATGCCTTCAGGTCCCTCTTTCATGCATCCTTGAAACGGAATGAGGGGTGGTTGACTCTTTTCGTGCCAGTGGCCAGCTGTCCATATAGGATGGCCTTTGGCAGCCTCACATCCTCCATGCATCTGATGTGTCCCAGCCATCGAAGGCGACTTTTGCCATTCTGGGTTTCTGCTTACAATCCCTAGTCTCGGTCTTCTCTGTGCTGGGGATGTTGATGATAGACTCCATTGTCTAAATTGAAGAGAAAAGAAAGGTTCATAACTATTTCTTTTTGCCCCTCACAACGGTACTGTGCCTCATATATTGGCAGTCGCTGTCTCAAGATGGATTGTTGGACTATTACAAGAGCTTTTAAATCTCTCACTAAGAGATCTTAAAGGAAAATCAAAGCCCTCGTGGTAAAGGTTATTGCTATATCTTCTAAACTATGTTAAATGCTGGGTGAGATGAACCACCAAAAAAGAAATCAAAAGTTGATGCAAAGTTCTTGACTGTTATAGGACAAAATGGTTATAACAAAACAAGATAGGAGGTATGTTATGTAATATTTGCAAACAATGGGATGTGGAATATCTGAAACAAATCTTGTACATCAGAAATCTGCTTTTTTAATTTTACAATGTTAACTCCTTCCTAATAAACTGAGTTATCAGATCACATGAATTTTGGAGCAGTGATATCCCTATCAGACAGCTAACAATAAAAGGAGTTCTCATTATTAAAAAAAAAACTATATTCATACTTGGCTAGACACAGTTAAGCCTTAGAAACAGTGTACAGATTAATGCTTATGCAACGTAAGAATGAATTTTGTGAGCATTTTCATTTTAGCAGTGATCAGACATGGTGGAGCAGGTAAAGAGAGACAGTGTTGAGTAAACTATGACATATATTTCTAACTTAAACTGAGCTGAATTATAACTTAATTTGTATAAAGGCCGTGTGAATATATAGACTATAAATTAAAACATCGATTGTGAGCTTAGCTTTTAAAGTTCATGGATAACTTCGATCATGAGCCGTAGTCTTTGGCTATTAATTATACCGTTATGTCAAAAGCGAAGCTCTCTAAGCCACGGGATCAATATTAGACTTGCTAGAGCCCTTTGTCAGCTAAACATAAGTGGTAGAATGACCATTCTCATTCATCACTCCATTAGTGTTCTTCATTATTCTTTTAACTGACAAAAAACACTCTGTCTCTGAATCATCTACAGTTGTTGTAGGGTTTAATGCCATTTTTCAGCACATGATAAGCTATACATGGCGGCCGGTATTAATGGTGGAGGAAGAACCCGTAAAAACCCCAGAAAGAACCACTAACCCACAAGAAGCTACTATCAAGCTTTCTCACATACCCACATTGGCTGAATCTAAGACTCGAACCCACGACAACATAGATGAGAAGGCAGTGATCCGTAACGAAGAGCACTTTAGACCACTGGGCCAATAGGGGCCCCTTAATCATCCACAGTGGAATCGCACAATGTGCCTATAAAACCATAGTATTGAAATGATAGTTACTCTCTACCCACCTGCCCTCTCTACTTAACTATGGTGCTTCCACATGAAGGAAGCATGGTGGGGCTTAAATATGCCACTACATTGCGTGGAGAAATAAAAAATTGTGTGTTAATTTTGTTCTGTAAATATTAATGATGTGCATGAAAAACAATAAACCTGTGTTGTTGCATCAAAACAGGCAAAGCTGTCCTGTGTCAGATGGAAATAGCACTGCTATCTGAAAGTTTTTAATGAGGATAATTTGGTTTTCTTTTGCAGGTAACACAGCTGCAGCATCAAGTTGAGAGGTTTGAGAAAGACCATGGAGGCAGCAATGAGAAGTATGAAAAGCTTGCATTAGATCATACCAAACTCCAGCAGCTTAGCAACCACCAAAAGGAGGAATGTTCAGCATTAAGATCTGAGTGTAACTTACTGAAGCAAAAACTATCTGACCTTGAGAAAGTGAATGCTGAAGGACAAAGTGTAGTCATGGGTCTTAAAATGCAGCTGAAAGATTTTCAGTCAGCAAAAGATGTGGAATTCAGGAATTTGAACATGTCACTGAAAGCTGAACAAGAGAGGGTAAAGGTTCTAGAGAGAAAAAATATGGAAGATGTAGAAAGTCTGAAACATGCATTTGAACAGAAAGATAAAGAATTCAACAATTTATTGTCGGATTTTAGGACAAAGGAAGATAAATTAAATAGTGCTATCAAAACAATGCAGACAGAAATACACAATTTGAAAGATGCATTTGGGACAAAATCTGCACAAGAAGCAAACTCAAGGGCAAAACTTGAACAAGAAATAAGAGAGATGAAATGTGTTATAGAAGGTAAGGAAGATGAAACAAGGAAACTGCAGAAGGACACAACATTTTTAAGAGACAGTTTAACAAATGCGCAAAGATTGACAGAATCATTGAAATCTGAAATCCGAGAAAAGGACTTGATATTAGAGCAGTTAAGAGAGAATCTGGAAGCAGTGAAGAAGGAATCTGAACAAAAGATACTAAAGATAGAAAATGAGAATCAAGATGCTGAATTTAGAATGATCTCAATATGTGCTAATTTAGATGCTATCTCAAGTCAGAAGAAAGAGCTTGAGGGTGAAATTGAAAGAAAAGAAGCGGTGCTGAAAGAACTGACAGATGACTTAAATTCTTTCAGAGAAGACAAAAGGGTTGCTGAGGATACAATTCTTAAGCTTGAAAATGAGAAACAGAAATTATTTTCAAATATAAATGAGCTGAAAGCAGAGATTCATAATCAGAAGTTGGAAAATGAAAATCAGAAACAGGAGCTACAAGAAGTTAAAAGCATGTTTGAAGGGAAAGATAAAGAATTTGACATGGTCCAGCTTGAGTTATGTTACAGTCGAGATGGACTGGCTACTACACAGAAATTGTTAGAGTCTTTACAGATTAACTACACAGAAAAAGAAGAGAACTTAATGAGATTGCAGGTTGAATATAACAAAATGGAAACCACTTTAGAAGACAAGATAGAGAAGCTGAATATGGAAACAAATACCCTAAAGGATTCTTTGGAGTCTTCGATTATTGACTTGAAAAATGCCCGTGTGCAAAAAGAAGAGTTTGAAAGGAATTTAGCAAATACTAATGCCGAGTTGAAAGACACAAAAGAGGAGTTAAATAATTCACTGAGAGAAAAATTACATCTGGAAAATACTTTGAAAAACATAGGAAAAGAAAATGAGATGCTACATCAGCTTTCTATTAAAAACAAAGAAGAATTGGAATCTCTTAGAGTTGAGAAAGACAAGTCTGACCAACTAGTCAGTAACACAAAACTTGATTTGAAGAGAGCTGAAGAGGAATTGGGTACACTGCAGCAGGCGATGGTTTCACTACGACAGTATACAGATAATACCAAGGGCAGACTTGATGAATTGCAGAATGAAAAGAACACTCTAGAACTGACCTGTAAACGATCCAAGGATGAGATTGATGAACTTAATTATAAAATAAAAGAGGCTAAGGAGGTAGATGAAAAACGGCAGGAAAGTCTTCATAAACTGCAGTTAGCATTGCAGAGTTTTAAGGAGGAAGCTTATTCCAAATCTAAAGAGGACTCTGAGATGATCACTGGACTGAAGGCAGAATTGGAAGAATCAAAGAATGTAATAGCTGGACAACAACATACAATTGAACAGTTGAATAAGGAGTTGTCACATGTAAAGAACAATCTAGATACAACCCATGAACAGTTGAGAAAAGCAACTGCTGAGTTAGAAAACACATGTTGCAACTTCAGTCAACTGCAGAATGATTCAGACATTGCAGCTCAGAAGTTTGAGCTAGAGAGAGCTCAGTACAAGGTAGAGGTTACCAAACTTCAGCAAATGAAGTCTGATATGATGGTTGATTTGGATAGTTTAAATTCCCAGAAAAATGAAATTGAGAAACAGTTGGAGTCTGAGAGCTTGAAGCTTAAGGATAGTATTGAAATCTGTGAGAAAATGGTTTTTGAAAAGGAAAATTTGGAACATAGACTGGCATGTGTGGAACATGAAAGACAGGAGCTGTTGAGAAAGAATGATCAGTTGAATGAAGAACTAATTTCTTTGAAGGCAAGGAAAGCAGATATGGAACAGACTTTGAGAGAGAATGAGGCTAGGCTTGAGATTGCTACAGATGGAAACAGAGATTTAAGTAATCAGTTAGCCAAGTCACAAGAAGAGATTAAAGCATTGAAAGATATAGTAGAAACTCTGAAAACAGAACAGTCTGATCTGAACTGCCAATTGAAGAATTTGGAAAATGAGATGGAAGAGGTAAAATTTAAGTTAGCAGAAGCTCATAATCTTCTTGAACAGGAGCAAGTTCGAATCACTCAAGTTCAAAAAGAATATCAAACTTTCAAAGATGATGTACATGCAAAAGCAGTGGAAGAATCCAAGAGTCAGGCAGAGTTATCTTTAGAGCTAGATGAACTAAAGAACATTACTGAGGGTAAAGAGAGAGAAATTTTACAGTTAAAGGAGGAAATTTCTCATCTTTTGGAAATGCATGAAAAAAACCAGTTGTTGCTTGATACAACAAAAGCCAAATTGGGGGACACAGAATTGGCTGTAACACTGCTTCAGAACAACTCAGAAGTGACCAAATTCAACCTTGAAACAGAAATATCTCAGCAGGGAAAGGAGAACAAGTTACTACAAGATAGAATAGATAGTTTGCTGAGAGATGTAGAGAGAATGAAGAAAGAGCTTGAAGATACACAAGACAAATATAACATTGTGTGTCTGAAGCTGAAGGAGAATAAGGAGTTCAGTGAGAAACTTGTTTCAGAAAAGGAGGAATTGGAGAAGTATCTAAGTCATAAAGATGATGAAAAACAAGACCTGCTGAAGAAACTGGACCATTCAAATAATGATCTTGTTTCTCTGAAAAATGAGAAGGCCGAATTAGAGCAAAGACTAAACCAAGAAATATTCAAGCTGGAAACAGCATCCACTGACTTGACTGACTTGAGTGAGCAGCTTGAAGAGGCAGAAAATAAGTGCAAAGTTCTGAATGAAATGTTGGATAAAGTCAGGGCTGAAAAGATGGAACATGAGTGCCAAATAAAAAAGCTAGAGACATGTGTGGAAGATCTGACCTTCAGTTTGGAGGAATCCAGAGTCCATCAGGACAAACAACAGCATAATTACAGTGAGCTTCAGGCAAAGTTCCAGAAATATAAAGATGATGCAAATGTCAGATCTATGGAGGACAGTCAAACAAAAGTTATTTTAACTCAAGAAGTGGAGGAACTGAAAAACATCATTAATGGAAAGGATGAAATTATTGGACAATTGAATAATGAAATGGCACATACAAAAGATGTTTTCGACAAAACTCAGTCAATACTTGATGAAACAAGATCAAAGTTGAAAGATAATGAAATAACCTTGAGGCAAGTTCAAAGTGATTCAGAGGCCACACAGCTCAATTTGGAAGCCAGAATGTCTGGGCAGGAAAATGAAAACAAGTCTCTACAAGACAAAATTAACTGTTTGCAGGGAGAGATGGAATGTTTGCAAAAGCAACTTAAAGAAACACAAGACAATTATAATTGTGCATGTCAGAAGCTGAAAGAGATAGGAGAGTCGCTTGAGAAACTTGCTTCAGAAAAGGAGAATTTGGAAAAGTGTCTCAACAATAAAGATCAAGAAAAGCAAGGCCTGCTGGAGAAATTGGATGATTCAGATAATTTACTTGTCTCTTTGAAAACTGAGAAGGCGGAATTAGAGCAAAATTTAAGTCAAGCATTGTTCAGGCTGGAAACATCATCCATAGACTTGACAGACTTGAGCAAGCAGCTTGAAGAGGCAGAAAACAAGTGCAAATTTTTCAATGAAATGTTGGATAAAGTTAAGGCAGAAAAGACGGAACATGAATACCAAATAACAAAGTTGGAAAAAAATGTGGAAGATTTAACCTTCAGTCTGGAGGAATCCAGAGTCCATCAAGACAAACAACAGAATGATTACAGTGAGCTTCAGGCTAAATTCCAGAATTACAAAGATGATGCAAATGTCAAATCTATGGAGGACAGTCAAACAAAAGTTATTTTAACTCAAGAAGTGGAGGAACTGAAAAACATCATTAATGGAAAGGATGAAATTATTGGACAATTGAATAATGAAATAGCACATACAAAAGATGTTTTAGAGAAAACTCAGTCAATACTTGATGAAACAAGATCAAAGTTGAAAGATAATGAAATAACCTTGAGGCAAGTTCAAAGTGACTCAGAGGCCACACAGCTCAATTTGGAAGCCAAAATGTCTGGGCAGGACAATGAAAACAAGTCTCTACAAGACAAAATTAACTGTTTGCAGGGAGATATGGAATGTTTGCAAAAGCAACTTATAGAAACACATGACAATTATAATTGTGCATGTCAGAAGCTGAAAGAGGTAGGAGAGTCGCTTGAGAAACTTGCTTCAGAAAAGGAGAATTTGGAAAAGTGTCTCAACCATAAAGATCAAGAAAAGCAAGGCCTGCTGGAGAAATTGGATGATTCAGATAATTTACTTATCTCTTTGAAAACTGAGAAGGCAGAATTAGAACAAAATTTAAGTCAAGCATTGTTCAGGCTGGAAACATCATCCACAGACTTGACAGACATGAGCAAGCAGCTTGAAGAGGCAGAAAACAAGTGCAAATTTTTCAATGAAATGTTGGACAAAGTTAATGGAGAAAAGACGGAACATGAATGCCAAATAACAAAGTTGGAAAGAAATGTGGAAGATCTAACCTTCAGTCTGGAGGAATCCAGAGTCCATCAAGACAAACAACAGAATGATTACAGTGAGCTTCAGGCTAAATTCCAGAAGTACAAAGATGAGGCAAATGTCAGATCTGTGGAGGAGACACAGACAAAAGTCATTTTGACTCAGAAAGTAGAGGAACTAACAAACATAATTGCTGGAAAGGATGAAGTCATTGGACAGTTAAATAATGAAATGATGCACTCAAGGGATACTACAGAGAAAACTCAGTTATTACTTGATGAGACTAAATCAAAATTAAAAGATAGTGAAATGAACTTGAATCAAGTTCAAACTGACTCTGAGGCTACAAAGCTCAATTTGGAAACAGAAATATATCAGCAGGAAAATGAGAACAAGTCCCTACAAGACCAAATAAACAGCTTGCTTAGAGAAGTAGAGGGTTTGAAGAAAATGCTTGAAGATACACAAGACAAATATAACAGTGAATGCCTGAATCTAAAGAAGGGTAAAGAAAGCTGTGAGAAACTTGCCTCAGAAAAGGAGGAATTGGAGAAGTACCTGAGTCACAAAGATCAAGAAAAAGAAGACCTGCTGAAAAAATTGGATCATTCAAATGATGATCTTGTGTCACTGAAAACTGAGAAGACACATTTAGAACACAGTCTTAGTCAAGCATTATTCAAGCTGGAAACAACATCTGCTGACATTTTAGACTTAAACAAGCAGCTTGAAGAGGCAGAAAACAAATGTAAAGTTTTGAGTGAAATGTTGGACAGAGTAAATGCTGAAAAGACAGAGCTAGATTGCCAAGTAAAAACGCTTGAGAGAAATATAGAAGAACTAAACTTTTGTTCTGAGGAATCCAGAGTCTATCAAGAGAAACAACAACATGATTACAGTCAGCTTCAGGCTGATTTCCAGAAATACAAAGATGATGTTAATATCAGATCTGTGGAGGAGACACAGACAAAAGCCATTTTGACTCAAAAACTAGAGGAATTGAGAAACATAATTGATGGAAAGGATGAAGTCATTCAGCAATTGAATAATGAAATATCTCGTACTAAAGATGAAATGAGGGAGAAGAATATTATGCTAGATATTTTAAGAGGTGAATTATGTACAATAGATGCTTCCTTCAAGCTGCTTGAAACAGATTCCACTGCTAGACAGTTAGAACTGGAAGAGCAGATTGTAAAGCACAAAAATGAAATAGAAGTTTTGCAAGATAAATGTAATAATCTTTCATCAGAACTGGATAACTTGACTCACCTTAAGGAAGATCTTATGGACAAATTGGAGGAAAAAAGTTTGAAATTGAAAGACAGTATTTCTGCTTTAGAACAACTGACAACAGAGAATGTGGAGATCTCAAAGAAAATTGAAAAGAAAGAAATGGATAATCAGGAGTGTTTGGAAAAACTTGATCTTTTAGGAAAACAATTAAGTTTAATGAAAATGGAAACTGCAGATAAGAAGCTAACATTAGGTGAAACAGAATTCAGGTTAGAGACAGCATTGGAAGACCTGAAGGCTTTGAATAATCAGTATGAACAACTGTTAGATGCCAGTAAGATAAAGTCTGATCAAGTTGAAGCACTTGTTTTACAAAAATCTGAACTCCAGTCTCAACTGATGAAGGTAGAGCATGATGTTGAGGAGCTGCAAACTCAGCTAGAAGAGGGAAGTCAGAAAAGACAAGAACTGGAAAAAAACAACACACGACTCCAGACTGAACTCAGTATTCTGAAAGACAAAACAAGTCATTCACACGCTGAATCAGCCGAGATATGTGCAAGACAAGCACAGGAGATAGAAGAGTTAAAGAATGTGAAGGACGGAAAAGAAAGAGAAATATTGCATATGTTTCAAGAGTTGCAACACAAAGAAGAGAAAATTCAGGGGACATTGGATAAACTAGAAGACATTACAAAACATAAAAACAACCTGGAAAATGAACTGAGTAATTTTCAGACTCAGTCAAAAGAAAAGAACTTGGACATGGAACAGGAGATTTGGAATCTTCAAAACAACTTGAAGAACCTTGAAGAGCAGTTCCAGAAGGAGAAGGAATGTGAATCAATCAAGGAAAATGAATCCATGTTAAGTTATAAATTGGGTGAGGCAGAAAGTAAACTACTGGAACAGCAGGCAGATTTGGAGGAAGTAAATCACAAAAGAACATTCCTTGAGAAACATATTGAGGTTTTGGAGAAGGACAAAGAAGAAATGACCCTTCTAGAAGAGAGTCTCAGAAAGAAAATTAATGACATGGAGCCAGAAAACACTCAAACTAGACAACTTGTCAGTGAACTGCAAAATGTTGTAGAAGAAAAAGATGAAACATTATCCAAACTTTATTTGGAGTTGAAGGATGCAAGTGAAAAGATTGAGAAGATGCAGAATCAACTAGACCTCTCAAGGCAAGATTGGAAAGAAAAAGATAGTACCTTGATTGAAATTCAAGCAGAATTGGAAGACACACAGATTAAGTATAAAGAAGATATCAGAGTGTTGCAGAAAGATAAATCTCACTTGGAAAAGAAATTAGAGAAGCTGCAAACTGAAAACAGCATCTTGATCTCAGAACAAAATGAAAGAGACATTGAATTGTCAAGAACAATAGACCAACTGACAAAAAAAAATGCTGATGTTGACAGGTTAATGAATGAGAAAACAGGTCTTGAACAGCAAATTCTTTTGGAAGAGAAGAATCAGGCAGAGCTGATGGATAAATTATACCAAGTTAAGGCAGAGTTCGAGGACAAGAAATCACAGATCATAATGTTAGAACAAAAACTGAATGAGACTAAATTTGAATTGGACACTGCACATTCATCTATACAATTTAATCATGCAAAAACTGAAGAAGCTCAGTCTGTGGTTGCTGGATTGAAGGAACAGTTAGAAAACTCTTTACAAAATAATCAGCAGTTAAAGATGAGTAAACTTGGACTTGAGAAAGAAATTGAAGAATTAAGGTTCAAACTGATTGATGCTGAAAATTCTGGGAATAAGCTAGAGAATAAAGTAGGAAACATTCAGCAAGAAATGGGAGATCTGAAAGACAGTTGCAGTCAAAAGAATTTGGAAGTCTGTCAAATTAAGGCTGAGCTTAATAATGAGATAAGTGAATTGAAAAGTATATTGGGAAGTAAAGAGAGGTCTCTTGCAGATCTCACAGCAGAGCTAATACGTTTGAAAGAAAATCTCGAGACAAAAGAAAATCAATTCATCACTCTGAATGACAATGTTGGCTCTTTGCTGGTGGAAAAGGCTGCATTGCAGAAAGAATTGAATGAAATAAGGACTGATATTAGAGAAAAAGGGACTGAAAACTACAAACTGAAATCTAAAATAGAAACTATTGATGCTGAACTTCAAGAAGCAAAAGACATGTTGGAAAAAAAGACAAAGGAACTTGAGGATACTCGTGTTGAAATTGCTTGCTTAAAAACAAATGTTGAATTAGAAAAGATTTCCTTTGGAGGGAGTTTGCAAAAAGCTGATGTTCAGAATGAATATTTGACAAACAAGGTATCGGAATTACAGTTAGAATTGGACAGAGCAAAGAAAGAAAATGATGATGTTTGTAGCAAACTGTCTGCAAAGAAAGCTAAATTGATGCAGCAGACTGAGGACCTGGAACAAATGGTGGCAGAGAAAGACTCACTATGTCAGGAGATAAAGCATCTTGAAAAGGAATTGGAACAGTATAGACAGACAGTGATGTCCTCCTCACCAGAACTATTGGCCTCAAAAGATGAAATAAGAAGTTTGCAGCATAAGCTTAAAGAAATAAATAATGAAGCAGAAATGCTGAAAGAGTCCAAGGCAGTGCTGGAGAAAAATCTTGAGAAAGTTGACGGTGACCACAAAGCTGCAAAGGAGAGGTTGTATCATCTTGAATCTGAATTGGTTTTATTTGAAGGGACTGTCAAGACACTGAATGCAGAGCTTGAAGAAAAAAGCTTGCATATTGCTGATATTAATAAAATGAAAGATGATTTGAGTAATTCATTGACAATGAAAGAAAATGAGTGTACAAAGCTCATGGATGTGATCAGTATTGCAAAATTGAATGAAAAAGAGCTTAAGATAATGTTGGACAAGAATCTTGAAGTTACCCCAGCGTTACTAGCAGAAAAAGATGCTGAGATAGTTAACATAAGTGAAGAATTGAAAGATTTTGTAGAAAAGTATGTTACAGCCCAGACAAGAATTAAATACCTTGAGAATCAAGTGGAAAAAATGAATGCAGAATTACTGGTTTTAAAGACTGATCAGGTGGAACTGAGGAATCAAGCAGAAGAAAGGACAGACTTGCAGAATGAAGACAATAAATCACTTCAGGAAACTATAGTTGTTGTAAGCAATGAAAGAAACAAAGCATTAGTAGAAAAGGAGGCAGTTCAAAGCAAGATTTGTAAAATGGAAAAAGAATTGGAACAATACATAGTTGATCTTGAGACAATCAAAAAAGAAAGAGATGAACTAGCTGATAAGCTAGCAGGAGCAGAGGAAGATTATTGTAAACAAGGAAAAATTGTAGACTCTTTAAAACATGAGCTGTGTGCCTTGAAGTCTGACAAACGTAATCTAGAGGGCAGGCTTGAAGAAGTGGAGTGTGCGCTCACCAAGACTCACACTGAGAAATGTGAGCTAGCTGAGAAGTTGATTGCCCTGGAAGATCAGAAATCAGAACTTAAAGAGGACATTGATAAACTAAACACAGAATTCTCAGCTCTTCAGGCTGAAAGAGCAGATTTTGAGAACAAGTTAGGTGAGGCTAAACATGATCTAGAAGAAGCAGAAGCCATTAATCAGTCCTTTAAGGACCAGTTGCAGCAATCTGACACCGAATACAAGACACTACAAAAACAAATGTATGATCTGACCTCAGATAAAGAAGAACTTAAGGCTGAGCTTCAGAAAATTAAAGTTGACAATGAAAGAATTAGCACTGAGATGAAAGATATTAAGCATGAATTGACAAAGCCCATGGAAAATATGACACAAGAAAATAGAGACCTTCAAAATAAGATCTTCAACATGGAACATTCCTTACTAAATAAAGGTCAAGAAATAAGGTCACTGGAAATGGAGAGAGAAGAGATGGAAGTAGAATTTAAGACAGTTCAATTGAGTTGTCGTGAATTGCAGAAAACTATAGAGTCACTGGAGTCTGAGAAAGTATTGCTTGTTGATGAAATCAGAGACTTGAAAGGAACTGATTCACATCAACAAGTTGAAACTGAGAGACTTATAGCAGAGAAATTAAACTTAGAGAAAATGCTGACGGAGAAAGAAGCTGAAATCCTGACATTAAGTAAGAACTTGGATGAAAGCCAGTCACAGTTGATTGAGTATGAAGAGGAACTTGTGCAGAAGAACAGGGAGTTGGGGACACTTAGGTCAAAGGTTGAACAGCTGAGCAATGAATATGATAGTCTGTCAATGGAGAGCCAGGACAGGTTGATGCAGCTCCATGATAAAGCAGTCTTGATCCAGGACCTCAAAAATCAGTTCTCAGATCAGGAACACAAGTTGAGGAACAGTGAAGAAAGTCTTGCTGAATGGAAGATGAAATATGAGCAGGTGAAAACAGAGGTACAGAATCTCAGGGAAGACTGTGTACAGCATGGATCTGAGTCTGAAATGCTTACTGCAGATGTGATGGAAGCACAGAATACCATTAAAGAACTAACAACCGAGAGAGACAGGCTGTCCCAGAAACTTTATGAATTAACTGAAATGTGGGATAAGTTGAAGAATGAGGTTCGTGAATCCAAGACAGAATCAGAGGAGTTGAGAGGAAAGTTGACCATGTTGAGCCATGATCTGAAAGAATCTGAAAAGGAAAGAAAGCAAGCAGATGCTCAGGTGCAAAAACTTAAACAGGAGTTTGAAAACCTATGTGCTGAAAAGGAGGATTTACAAGATATGGCAGAGTCTACTTGCATTAACAAGATGGAAATTGAAGAAAAACTTATGGAAGTTACAAGGGAACTTGCTGATGAGAAAAATAAATCAGAAGAAATGAAACAGAATATTGAAACATTGGCCAACAAAAACAAAACCTTGTCAGAGAAAAGTTCTGAAGCTGAAGATTTAGTAAGTGTAATTCAGATGGAGAAGTGTGAATTACAGAACCAGAGAAAAGAACTGGATAATTTTATATCTAGCTTAAAAGATGAGAGAAAAATTCTCCATGAGAAAGTCAAAAGTCTGGAATCAACTATTGAAAATTTTAAGGGGTTCATGGAATCTCTTGAAATGGAGAACAACAGTCTTGAGTCCAGCAAAGCAGATTTATTATCAGAAACACAAAGTTTAAATATGAGGATCAAAGTTTTAGAAACACTTGCTACAAAAGAACAAGAGAAAAGTGAATCTCTTTCTCAGCAACAGATGAAATGGCTGACTGAGCAAGAGTCTTTAAATGGGAAACTAGATGCCTTGAATGTAAAACTTCTTGAAACAGAGAAAATGTGTGAGGTTGCTCATCGACGAGAGTGCTCATTACAGGAGGAGAATAAACTACTGGAGACTAAAATTAAAAGCTTAGAAAAGAAGATTCAAGGAACATTAGGACATGCAGAATTGGATAGTCGTGCACGAGCAGCTGAGAGTGAACTGGCCCAGGTAAAACTGGAATCAATCTGCCTTAATCAGAGGGTGGCCACGCAGGAACGTGAGAAGAAAGACCTTTTGGAGCAGTTTCTACAATTGGAGGACCAGAAAGCTGCACTGGAGAAATCCAAGTCAGCACTACAGCAACAGGTACAAAGAAATTTGTCTCTTCCAGTGTGTGCCATTATTTTAAGTTTCAGTTTTAGTTGCAGTAAAAAAAGTTACCTGCTACAATTGCATTGCTTTACTTTTTAGGGACTAATTATTCCCTCCAGTTAGTATTGGAGGGCCAAAACTAAAAAGAACATGATCCCAATCTTATTTCTCAGTCACAGCCAACTCGGGAAATACTATCCTCTTTTTTTCACAAGGGATGATGCGTGTTAAACGTGTCCAATGTTGTGCATCAAAATTTACTTTTATTTTTAGTTTTTAATGTTTTTGTTGATATTTCACTGCTCTGTTTGCGTTCAATTAGTTGTTTGTCTCATTTCTGGCTTCATTTGAGTATCAGGATCTTGTTCCATGTTGGAGAAGACTACTGCCTCTTTGGGGCAGAAATATAATGCAACCTGTGGTTGGGGGATCAACTAATATCTAAGAATCTTTATGATCATTACATTGCCATCACTGCCAATGAGGTAATGATCCTTAGAGTTTCACCTTCTCTTAAGAGAAAGAGTGGCACTTTCGTTCAGATAAATCTGACTTTTGCTTTTCAATCAGGTCTCCATCACCATAACCATCTTTGTCTGGTCATAGGGGTATGTTTCTTGATCCCATGGCTGGAGTTTGGTTCAATACACCCAATATTTCTATGTTACTGATCACTGATTTTTGTCCTCCCTTTCCATGTTCCCTTTCAATTCCTATGGGATGTGGGGACCCTCCTTTTCAGGAGGTGTCTCCACTAAAACCACAAGATAGTTAAGAAGGCATGAGCATTCCCCATTGCCTTGGAAGTCTACTGTTATGGTTAGTCCTGTCACTTCATTGAGTGGCTTTGGGTAGATCGAAATCCCATTCTGACGTTTCCCTCTCTGCAATGAGATTTACTTTGAGATTGGACTCTGGACAACACTTATTTCCATCATGTTGGACTCAATATTAGTTATCGGAGGAACTGAAGGTGTTAATCCTCCATAATTGTCCCAGCTCCTTCCCATTTGAAATGTCAGGTGTTGAAGGAAGAAAAAGTATCGACATTCAATAGGATGGTAAATGAAGTTTACCTCCCACTTTTCTTCAGTTTTCTATCCTAAGCCTTCTGGCGGCGGCATCTTGTCTAGACCAACTTTTTTTCGAAGTGGTAGTCTATCCCTTCTTCAACGCTTTGGCGCTGGTTTCTCCTTAAAGCCTTGGATGCCTAGAAGCTTAACTCATTTGGCCCAGATCCTCTCTGTATGTGTGATCAAGTTTCTGCATTCAATTGCCGATCCACCAGTAGTCTGTGTTTGTTGATTGCATTCTTGGACTGATCCCATCTTTTGTCGTTTTGAATCTGTGTTAGATGCGTCATCTCTGGTTGTTTACAAATAGGATTTTTCCAAGAATCAGACCAATGTTAACTAAAAACAAATTATTTTACTTTCCTTTGTGCAAATTAGTACTGTTCAGAAACGAAGAGTTACTAATGGAGGTTAGTTTCATTACATGTGTTCTTTTTATGAAAAATCATAAATGATGGTGGACATAAAAAAAAAATTTTTGATAATGATGATAGCAAAAATGGAGTTTCTCAGGTTTGATCTTGAAAGTATTGAACAAGCATTGAGGGAATATATGCTCGGCAGTTGGATATTTTTGCAAGATTTAGAACCAGAGTGTGTTTCTTGCAATGAACCATTCACTGTTAAGCACTTTATGACTGAGTGTTCTGTCCTGCAACATACGCGTGCTATGAAATACTTGTGCCATGAAATGGGCAGTCACCCCCTCAGACAGATCTGACTTGATTTTACACCCCCTACTTATAGAAAGGTCAAAGAGAAGCTTGCTTTTTGTAGCCCTAAAAGGGGGGGAGGGGCAACTTATAAGTAAATGTGTACTCCAGTTGTAGCCCATTGAGGTTATCAGGAATCCCCATGCTCTGGTATTTTGATGACTGTTTAATGTAGATCATCCTCAGATTCTTTTCTGAAAGACTAATTACTCTTTTGGTTAATGCAGACCCATTCCAGTCGTATCTCAAGCCTAGATGAATTTGCTTGTTAGCCTTGTGCACGTTTGTGTTCCTTTAGATAAGATCAACCAATTTATGTACCTCATAATGACTCTTTTGGCCAAGACCTCATCCACTGGTGTTTACATCTATCTCCTGTGACTCTGAATTTGACTGGACTTGCTTCTTCAAGGTAAACTGGAGACTACGCAATGACCCCCTACCTGTGTTGGTGGCATACTATTGGTTGGATTCTGACCAAGTATCAATTCACACCAATGAACCCTCTTCTTTCTGTCAACAGTATGTATCATTTTATGATGAGGTGCTCACCAGGAATCAGAGGGTGTACTTCTTAGGGCCTTGAAAAGCACAATCCTACATGTAAATAACTTGGAAATATGGGCAGTGTTTCCATCTTATAGGGATTTCAACCTAAAAAGACATTGTTTTGTTATGGTTGCCTCAGAAAACACATCAATAGGAACATGCCTGAAGCATCAAGAAGGTACATATACTCCCTCTCTTTGCATGGAAATCTCAAACCATTTTCGCTGGTGATAACTCTCAAAGTTCACCCTATTCTTGGCAAGTTGAATATCCCTACGGACTGTCTTAAGGGTATTGTGTGGTCCTCTTGCCTATATCAGTTTATAGTATGGTCACTTTTCAAACTTTGGTAGTGACCATTGGAAAAGATCACTTTTTGTCTCTAGTACCATATCAGAGGGCCTGGGCAGTGAATGCTTTCAGACTTAAGTGGAGATACCTGTTTGTGTGTCTTGCAACCTCAAAAACAATTCTACAAGCACTTCACCAAGTTAGGATCTCAGCAGCTCATCTGATCCTGGTAGCCCTCATGAGGCCTCACCAGTTGTGATTCATTGACTTAATAGGTTTGCTCCACAACTGCCTCCAGATTCTCAACTTTCACGCTTGTCTCATCTCGAGCAAGCAGTCTGCCAGGACCAGTTTTTCAAGCCAGGTTGCTAGCTCCATCATCCAGAATATGAGGCCATCAACTAATAGGGTGTACAATTCAAAGTAAAAATCTTCTGTGATGGATGTACTGGAGTAGGAAATGCATTGATCCTAGCTGTCTCTTTTTGAGCACACTTGCAATTTTTCTTCTCTTCCTTTTCGAGGAAAGAAATGTCAATTATTAAGGCTGTGAGGCAGCTCATTCTAACACTTTGAGTTCTCCAAATGTTCCAGACCATTATTTTTCTGATTTCATCAATTAGAGTGAGCTTTATAGAGACCAGTATTTTGCTTACTAATGCCTTGAGGGAATCTTTTAAATGTGCTTTGTGAAAAACCCTTATGAACCTTTCAGTTAAGCTTCCTTCGATAATGTTGCCATTAAGATTTACTTTGCTCTTTAGTGTCTGTGGGGAGGAGCTAGCTTAATGTCAATGGGAAAGGTTTATTTATAGTTCATTGGTAATTATGATTAGGTTTCCCTTCTTTTCCCACCTGGAGTTTAGACTAAGAATCGATTACCTTCAGTCCATCCACTAATGATTGAGATTCTCAAGCCTTAAATCATATCTGAGCTATAAATGATCAATACTTGCTCCTTTATACCCTCATGGTTTTAATGGCTTTGTCTGTCATGAAAAGAATATCAAGCATGTTGTCATACCTGTTGGATATTTTGGTGGCCACTATTTTCAGCAGAATGGACCTCAGTATGAAAGATAGCTATCAGTCCATTATTGGGAGGGAAGGGAATGTATTCATGAGAACTAAAGTTAATGAAATTAGGGCTGTTGGTTCATTCTGGGCCCATTTGAATTCTCATTGGATGTTATGAGAGCCTTCCCTCCTCCTCTCCACCCATATTGATGTCCTATCCTCCAGATCCAAGTCAAAATAGGATCATATTCTGTATAATGGATGAGACTAAGTATTCATGCTGTAATCATGGTTTTTAAAATGGTCTTTGTCCAATACTAATTGGAAAAGGAATGATCAGATAGTCATGGAAAAGGAAAGCAGTGCAATAGTAGCAGGTTCATATTACATAATTAAAATTTGTTTCCTCATACACATGCACACACAAAAAACTTCATTTTACTTCATGGTGCTAATTTCATGGCAAGAGTGATTGTTTTTTCAGTTTGTTTCCAATACTCAATGAAGCAATTCAATATATTCTTGGGCAGAAAAAAAAAACTGAAAGCATACACAAACTGCAGTACAATTTTTGCATTATTATATGTTAATAATTTGCTATGACTTCAAACAATATGTATTACTTTCCTTTTTTTAAAAAACAGTTGACAGTTGCCAGCAAGGAAAAGAAGGATTTAGAGACCGAAATTCAGAAACTTAATTCTGCCCTGGCAACTATGCGTATGGACCTGCAGAAATCTGAGCTTGCCGTGTCAGGTCTGGAGCATGACTTGGTAGTACTGAGAGAAAACAGGGACTGCTTAGCAGAGGAGTTAGAAAAACAAGCCAGCAGTCACAAAGAGAGCCAGTTTGCCTGGAAGAAGGACGAAAAAGAGGCTGAAACTAAGATTCTTAATCTGCAATCTAAAATCATGAGTATGAAAACATTCCTGGAAAAACTTCAGGTATATGTCAAATTGTAAAGAAAGTAATATTCCCCCACGTAATGGAGATTAACTTTTCTCACGGATATAGTAGGTACTGATTTTTGCGGCTTTAATAATAATCCCTCCATTTTATTTTTTCATACCTGTCTTAAGTCAAGTTAATTTTGTCATGACATTGTCTGCATATCCATCCATTAACATTTCATTGTCCAGTCCTAACACTATAATGGTTGGAGAGATATTTATCAAACTTTGATATGATTAGATAGCGAGTTATTCCTTATAGCCATGAACCCAGCTTTACGGTCAATGTCACAGCATGGGAATATAATTCTGTAACTTCTTTCCTTGTCCATGTAATTTTTTAGCCACAGTAGATTTTCTAATAACACTTTGCGTAAGTACAGTGGTGCCTTGACTTACGAGTGTCCCAACTAACGAGTTTTTTTAGATATGAGTCGTCTCTCGGCCAATTTTTTGCTTTGAGTTGCAAGCTAAATTCGGGTTACGAGCCAGCTTCAGATACCCCACCACTAGTTGGCGCAGCGAACGTCACAGTAAACGCATCAACATCCGCCAAGCATCCCGTGTCTCATTTACTTTAAGCGGTCAGCTCGCAGTGGAAGCATTAGTGTTGTGCTCGCATTTGTGCTTGCGGTTATTTTGCAAAGAAGCAGATGATATGCATTGAATTAAAGAAAGAAATTATTGAAAAACATGACCAAGGTGTGTGTGTAGTCGACTTGACGAAGCAGTATGAGCGTAGCACTTCCACGATCTGCACCATACTGAAGCTGAAGGAGTCAATACAAGCTATCACGCTAGCCAAGGGCATTAAAATAATTAATAAACAGCGGACGTCTCTCCGTTAAAATATGGAGAAGCTGCTGATGGTGGGTTGACGGAGAAGCAGCTCGCCGGAGATACCGTGACGAAGGCTATAATCTGCGAGGAGGCATGAGCTATTTACGCTGATTTGCTGCAGGTTCTCTACCTTCCACCCAATATCACCCCTATCCTGCAGCCCATGGACCAGCAGTTGATTTCTAATTTCAAGAAGCTCTTTACCAAGCACCTGTTCCGACGCGGATTTGAGGTGACGGAGAGCACAAACCGCAACCTTAGAGAGTTCTGGAAAGACCTCTATAACATCAGGATATGCTTCAGAATTATCAATATTGCGGTGTTTTTTGGAGGTCCGGAACGGATTAATTCCATTTCAATTCATTTCTATGGGGAAATTGGATTTGACATACGAGTAATTTGAGTTACGAGATCCATCGCGGAACGAATTAAACTTGTAAGTCAAGGCCCCACTGTATAGTGTAACCCTGCTATAATGCTCCAGTGCTATACATCACTATAAACTTAAACACTGCAAACATAGTAACAATATTACTGAATTATTTTTAAAGCTACAATAAAAATTCAAATCAGACACACAGAGATGGTTTGAAAGATGGGGTCTTGAGTTGAAGGTGCCGTTGCAGCCCCCACCCCACCCCACCCCCATGTAACCATCTCAACAGTTACCAGATAAACATTAATTACAGTAAAGTTGGAAGCACAGAAGTTTAAATATTTTCTGAAACTGTATTCCTCTATTGAATTCTACCTTTTTTTTTATATATTCCAGTTTACACAATTGTGCCATCTGCATATCTATGGTTTAAAACTTTAGTTTCATTCACTGAATGTTTTGAGAATAAGGCCCCAGATTTCTCTCCTTCTTGCTATCACAGATGACAATAAGGCCATGTAAATTACAACTGATGGTTAACATGGCATTAACAGGAATTAATGTCAGATAAAGTACCCTTAGAGAGAAAATGGTGAATCTCCTGTTTTGGAAAATTAAGCAATTAAAGGCAGAATTCGCTGTAACTCAGGGACTAACAGTACAAACATTTTGCAGATTCACTTTCACATTTGAGTGCATGTTTTACCTTAGCTAAGATTTTCCCAGAAATGTTAAATCGAGGCAGGATAACATTATTACCCATTAACAAACGTAGTTACTGTTTTCTTTTTTAATTTCCAGGATCAGCATAGGATGGAATTAGAGGAGGCCCAGGCAGGTCACAGCAGGGATCTGGAACAGCTAAAGAATGAACATGGAAAAATCATGGCTTCCAGAGAAGCTGAAATTCAGGGACAGATGAAAAGTCTTCAGGTATGATCCACAATTACATGCCCACCTGCTTGCTGTCAACTTATCACTGGAGGGAGTTTATCCACATTTAATGTGTGATATCATTGATGTCAAATGCAAGAAATCTGATCAAATGGTCATGAATTTATTAGAAATCTCAAATACATTTGCCAAAACATTCTTGAAAGAACACTAGATAATTCTTCAGACTTCCATGTCAAAAAGTTGAAATATAAGATTACTTTAAATTTTAATCTTCTGTTGCTGAAGTCTCAGAAAACTACGACACTCACTTGATGGAACCCATGGTATTTAAGAAATATCAAATGGTATACACTATCATCTTTTGAATACCTGATACAGCAGTGTTTCCCTTTACCCTCATTTGCACTTTAGAGACCCCCAAAGTTTTAATCTAACCTCCCACTTTTGATACCAAAGTTATTTTTTTTATTCAGTCTGACCCCCAGTTTTGACAGCAAGGAGATTTTTGAGTCTCATGGTGACTAGCTGCCTTCATTATGAGAGAAACAACAGTGATATCAGTTCCTAAACCTGACAAGGACCATACTGACCCCTCCAGCTCTCATCCCACATCATTAATGAGATGTACATAACAAAATGTTCAAAAGAGTGATAAATAACACTCTTTATCTCAAGTCTAATAAACTGCCATAAGACCCTCAAGAACAGTAAACCATCTAGTTAGATATGAGGAAATTTTTGGAAGATCTTTGATAAAGAAAAAAAAACTGTTCTCTGCAGGGCCATTTACTGCCATGTACCTAGTATGCTATCGTTTCAGCCTGTGTTGCGTTCGAACTAGCTGATACACTGCACAAGTGCCAGTATACTTATGCTTTCTTCTGTCCTTAAAAGACTGATTGTTGAACCGACACTGTCACCTAATTATATTCCTTATTACTCTGTGTTCTTCTTACTTCTTGTGTATGTAATGAGGATAAATGCCAACTTGTTTGGCCATTTTATTATACCTGGCTTGATCATACTGCTGGTGTGCAACTATTGATGCTGGTTTTGTCTTTGTACTGATATAGTCACATGACTTGCCTATTATGAAGGAGTCTGATGATGGTTATATTTCAGTTTTCACTGTGAGTTCACCATGCTTGGCCTATATTACTTAAAGTCCTTGGTTTTCAAATCCATAATACAATCCTTATTGATACTGCATTGCTCATCTTTCTGGGATGCTGGTTGTTGTTGTTTATGGCTTAATGCTATTTCTCAGCACAAGAATGGCTATGCGTGGCATCCAGAATAATTAGTGGAGGAAGAGATCCAGGAACACCCTGGTAAGAACTACTGACCCACAGAAAGCTATTGGCAGCTTTCTCACATACCCACATTGGCCTTGCCCAAGACTCAGATGCATGTGAATTCCAGGATTTAAATTTCTCTTATCCCTATAAGAAAATTTTATCTTCCTGTTACACTGGAGTTTTAGATGCCGAGAACTAGAGAGAACTGACCCAGTCTGTCACCCATGTCATAGACCCTAGTGCTGTAGCCATCCTTTTTCTTATGGTAAACACCTTGTTCGGATGAATTCAGTCAAACTCTAATGGAAAATTCATCTCGTCTCCTAATAACAAGTGTTCTTGCATTTTAATTTAGGAAAAAATTCTCATTTGTAAGAAAGACCAATATTTGGGACACAGAAACTATTGAGATCACAAGTTAAAAGACGAAAAATATGACAGTAATCTGCAAATAAAGATATGTAATGTGTTTTAATTTATCACATGTAAATATCATAATTATATTTCTTTGACCCAACCATGGTTGTTTTTTTTTTTTAAATATTTATTTATGTGTTTATTAATTAGGGAATGACATGCTAGTTTAGTAATTGTATCTGCCTTTGATAAGAAAATAGGCATACATGCAGTTTAAAAAATTCATTTTTTTTTTTTGGCCTTGCTGAAATAAAAAAATATTTAGATTCATTTAAACAATGTTACACACAGGCAAGTTCATCTATATAAATTTCCTAACCAGGCATCCATGTACGAGACTCAGTGTCAACTGAATGATACAAAAGAGAAGTTAGAAGAGAAACAGAGACAGGCTGGAGTTGAGGGACTGACACAGGAACATAATGAGGTATATGCAGTTTTCTTTGTATCTTTTAGTTCCTAATCATTTACAGATGGTAATCTTATAGTTTCTTTAATCATAATTTAGAGCAGTGAGATATAGAATCGATTAGATGTGTTGGGGTTATGCATGAATCATTAGAGGGTCAGAATTTTTAGGAGGAAATTAGGCTTCTATAATTGTAGTAATACAATGCCTGCTACTATTGTATTACTTTTCTTTTTCATGACCCCAACTCCCCAGTCCATGCTATATATTCCCACATCCAATTTGTACAAAACACCTGCTAATATTGTATTCCTTTCCTTTCCATGACCCTCTACTCCCCAGTACATGCTAATTATTCCCAATAAAGTAATTATGGGGTATATCATTGAATAAATTTGTAATAAAATGTTAATTATATAGAAGTCAAAACAGAGCATACACTTAAAAGATAATGTGTGTTTTTTTTTGTGTGTGTGTATGTATGTATATATATATATATATATACATACACACACACACACACAAATCGATTTAACGAAGTCCATTACTTTCAAACTTACGATAGAAAATGACAAGATTTTTATATTTTATGTTTGTATAACTATAACAAAACAATAACACTCATTGACCATGGGTATGTGGTCTTCACTTTTAGCATGTACTAAAATGTAATTTTTATTGCAGAAGAAAACATCAAAGGGCTTCAGAACTCATTTTAGAATACACGTGATTTGTTATAGTGACAGACTCTAATAAAGAGAACTAATTAACTATATTTAAAAGTTTTTTCTTTGAAGTCCTTTGTCCATTTGTTACTAAACAAGCCCTGAGTTTTTCATTCCAATATGGAAGACGAAAACTTCGAGGGAATTTGAGATATTGGAGATGATTAAGTGAACTCTTAATCATTATTTTCTTAATTAGAATGTGGAATAGTTCTACTACAGAAAATAAAATGAATTACAACATCGATGTGCTATCAATTGACATGTTAAATATATGTATTATAAAACTGTTCATTTGTGTAAATTTGATTCTGCATTTCACAGATATATTAAAGTATTATAAGAAGTATTTTTATTTATTTTTTGTTTGTAACTTTTCTGTTTTCCAAATCTTAATTTGCTTCACTTTTTTATTTCCCTATGGATAGCCTCATTTTCCTATTGTTTGCCCCACAGAGTTTATCTCCTCTGTTGAATCTTGCCCTCAAGACTGGCTTCAATTAGAATAATCAGGTTAAAGCTTTAGACCTTTAATTAACTTGTGCATGGCATGCAGAGCCATGTGGCTCTTGATGCAATGCATATCATAATTAAAACAAGCATGGACTGTTTATTCAGCTGTGTCAATTGATAATAGAACATAGCAGTGCCTTGTACAGGAGTAAAATCACAAGCATGTTAGTATCAGTGAGGCAAATTCATGATTGCAAGTAATATGAAATATCATACAGTGATTCCATTATATTCATGAAGCCGGAAGTAACTAGTGTACAATATGAAGACAAGTTATCGACCTGGCCTTGTCTTATACTCTAAATCAACTTGTATATGGACAAAGGATGGAAAATTTACAAAATTGGTGATTTCGACTTATACTCCGCGTGGACTTATAAGCTGGAAAATATGGTAGCTGGGTTAGTCCCATCGCCACCAGTGAACAATTTCAAGACAGAAACTAGGGATGCTGCCAGGACATTGGACCAACGTTTTTTTAATGAAAATGATCAGCAGTCACTTTTGAAACCTAATTGAGAAAAGTGTTCAGATTACCTGCAGTTTTCATGATTTTTCATAACAAATTAAGGTTGATCAGATTATTATCTCTGTCTTTTTTCATTATCTCAACCAGTCTCATTTATTGAGATTACTGTTTGAATACAAACACCATTATGATTAAGATGGGTATAACAGATTGATCTATTGACCAGCCATGAAGGAAATGTAAAGCACACATGCATGTCATGTCAAAAGAAACGATAGCTGATACCTTTATGTAATTTGGAGAGATGGAAGGATCATATGGACAATACTATGGAGATCAAATGGCAGAATCTCTACATTTTTATGTCTCTGTCTCCAGAGAGAATTCTGGAAGTCCTGTCTGCTTTTTGGAGTGGGCTCAGGACAACATTGTTCTTTCCATCATGGTTGACTCAAATGCATTCTCAGAGGAACCACTGGTGATTGGAAAATACAGTTCTTGTATACATTGATTGATGAAATTGGTGAGCAGATATATCTTGATGAGTAGTACACTCTTCAAGAAAATTGAGGTACTGTGACCCATATTTTGCACTTCACTGGCTGATTTTGTTGTGCTTCATTTATTTTTCAGCTCCATTATGCTATAAACTTCATAAATAGGTAATTGCATGCATCTCTGTTAGTGTCACATCTTTGCACAACTTGAAGATCTGTATAACCTACAATTCAGATTTTACTTGCTAAAGTTCCCTTTTTTGTGTTTTTAAACAATCAAAAATACTTTTCTCTTTCTCAGTAATATCTTCTGATATCTCAACAGTCACGATATAGAGCTGGATTATCAAAAACACCTGAGAATTTCTCTGATTTTTAATTCATGAGAATCAAATCCTGTGAGGTTCTGGTTGTTATGTCATCTATGGCTTCTGATAATCTTTTTTCATTTGATTATATGAAAGTCACATTTTAGCATTCTCATTCCACTGTCCTCTTGTTTGACCTCAATAGGGCTATGGCATTTATACATAAGGCTCAAAGTTTGTCGGCTGAAAAAGTTTCAGCATTTTCTAGTGTGCAGTAACATCATTCTGGAAAGAGTTGGTAAGTTGTTTTGTTTTGTTTTGACAGCTGTATGGGGATTATCACTCTCACACCAATCCAGTACATTCAACAATGTAATAATAGCAGGTAATATATTTTCTGGTAATAAAATGTAGTTTTGGATGGTTAAGCTAGTTTTACCAGATTCCTGCCATCCCTGCTTTTATGTCTGGAGTTTTGGTCCAAGTCAAGGAAGAATGATGTTCCAAAAGAATAGAATATTAGTGGCATCTGTCCAGTGTTGTTTTGTTCTGGGCTTCAATTATTAATCGGAGTAGGGAATTTTCAGTATGGATTGGGGACTAGCAAAGAAATATAATAATAGCAGAACTAGATACATATTATGCTCATTGTCATCAGATGTTGACTGATCATTTTACTTCCACTTTTTTTTAGATGAGTTATGATTTGTTGTTTTTGTCTTTTCTTTCTCTTGGGTAAAAAATTTGAACTGTTGTCGAACATGGAATGAATAATCTTTACTGGTTTTCTCATCCAGCTACTGAAGAAGTGGGAGAGTCGTTGTGCCAGGTTGCAGAGTCAGTTGTCATCTGAGAAAAGCACAGTGGCAAAGTTGAAGGCACAGATATCACAGATGAAGCCAACTGTATCGCCATCATCATCATCATCATCAAAAAGTGTAACATCCAGTACAGAAAATATGGTAATGTACAAGAATCTGCCTTTCTATGAACTGTTTAAGATTGGTTATAGAGCATATTGCAGTAGAATATGGATATATAGTAGTTTACAGTGAGCATGTTCAATCAGTGGGTCATATATTTAAGGCATTGGGGTATGCTGTTTGTAAGGATAAACCTGACAATGCCTTAATAGTTACCTGTGTTTCTGATTTTTGAATTAAAATAAGTTCAGTTTTTCTTCAAATACTTAGGAAACTCAGACATGAAAGGTAAACATTTAAATAAGTTTAACTTTATATACACTTTTTAGTTCACCTCTATTAGAAGAGGAATATTGTACTGGATTAGCATTGGCATCCCCACAGATAAACAGAAATAATATACATGTACACAACCTCATTGTGTCTCAACTATCTCTTTCTAGGTCCTATGTTACATCTGGAGTGGGTTTTATAGAATGTACACCCTGAGGAAGGGTTAGTGGAACTATGCAGATGTTTATTTGTAAATTCTTGGTTTAATTAGGTGTTTTTGGCACCCTGTATACATACTGTTTACACAGGGACTCATTTGTGGATGCCTTTTGAGGAATACTTAACACTTATTCAAATAGGTCACTATAACTCATATTTCACACTTTACTGACTTGTGTTAAACTTTGTGTGTTTGGTTTATTTCTCAGGCACTGTTAATACAAAAATCATCAATCTTAGTAATTGCATAATAGCATTTGGTACTACAGTCCTACAACAAAGACTGAGTTTTCCTTGGTTCTTCCTCCACCAAATGTACTGTCAATCATGCTGAAAAATGGCCTTAAACCCATAACAACCAACCAATATACTATTATACGTGTAATAATGAAATTTGTTGAGGGGATGCATCTTGATGAGCACTTTACTGTCATCACAAAAGTAGGTTAATGACCCTTATTTTATATGAATTTTTGTCTGTGATTGTAGGTAATGGTCATTTTTTTTAAGCAGGATGTTCACATGAATAACTTTGTCCATGATTGTAGATTGTAAATAACATGGTGACATAGCTTTTTAGTTTAGAACCTTCTAGAAACAGACCTAAAGAGTAAATGTTGAGTGCCATTATTGTTTACAGTTTGATCAGGTTTTTCCTTTTCACATTGTATGATGTTATAGGTGAAGTGAAAATGTGTATAAATAGGGATTTGATAAGTAACTAATTCATGTTTTAAAATTAGTCTGAGGGAATCTTTTATAATTATTTTGTGACTTGAGAGGTATTATTTAACTAGGTCATTATGAATTTCATCAATGTCGTACATCATCACTGTTTAAACTCATTTGGAACATTCTGTATTTTTGGTCTTGTAACATGAAATATAGGATTATTTGGGATTTATTTTACAATACTTCAAGTGTCCTTTCAATTTTCACTTTGTAACTTAGAGAAATAAATAGCAAATAGAGTATTGGTTTAATTTTTTCTCTGCTACTTAATCTAAGACCTAGACACGTAACAGTGCCATATTGTCAGTCACCCTATTCAACATTAAAATTAGTAGCATAGTGAAATGCCATATTAACAGACTGCCCATCCTATAAATCAAAATGTTTACATAATACACTACATATTAGAATAAACAAAAGTTTAGAAATGCAAAGAATAGGACAAGGTTGAAAACAATTTAATTAACCATTTCTAGTATGCTCTTCCTTTCCGGTTACATTGTATTCATAATGAATGACCCATAGTTCTGTGTTGATGATTGTTGTATTTCTTTTGCGGAGGAGACCAAATTTAGGGATGTATTTTCAACTTACTTTTTTCCACATGTTCAATAACACATAGACAAAAATTGTAAAATGCCAGTTAATAGGAATCACATGGCAAAAAAAGTGTGAAGAACAGATCGGAATGTCTTCATTCAGTTTTTCAGGTCATTAGTACGATTTAGACATGATAGACAGCATAACATGTATGCTGGCATAAATGCATTGGCCCTAACTGGGCAAAAAAGTCTATTTGGGAAAATAATAGTTCCCAAACACCATGCTTCTGTTAATAACTCTTTCCATTAAACAAGAAGATAGATATCATCATGCACAAGCCACTAAGATCAATGAACTGAAACCACTTGCATTGTTCTGCCAGGTACCTAGTTGTCAAGTGTCTTGTTTTTTCTGTATTTGTCCCGTATTTTGAACCTGAATATGGGTACATGTGCGGATGTGTGTTAAAAAATCAACTTTTTAATTAACAAAAATTAATTAAAAAATTTCCTTGCAATCTTATGTTTAGGACAAACAATTGATTCAGTTCTGAGAGTAATATCACACATATATTGGGATATAGAATTCAAAATATGATTGGTTTGTTGAAAATCTAGGCCAGTCATTAACCACTATATTGGACTGTGCAAAACTGTTGCCACTATCACAGTCTCATCTTCATAACAATCAACTTTTGGTCATATCAAAATGGAAGAAGATTCAGGATTTTCTCTCAGGAATGGGAAAAAAAGAACTGGAAGGATAAGTGTGCTGTCTTATTTACATTTGTAAAACCATTCAGTAGAGGAGAAAACCATGTGTTTTGCAAATTATGATTTCACTGTTGGTTGTGTAGGTACCCATATAAAACAGCTTGTGCTTCATCATCAACAACTCCGCCTGAACATGTGACATTTATAAATGTCAGAGAGAACGTTGATGTAATTTGATCGAAGTTTTTTTAAAAACTAAATTTCATTTATTCAGCAATATAAATCTTTAATGTGATTTTTTACAAATGCATAGAACTTAGTCAATTCATTCAATGATTTATAATTTCTAACTTGATTGTGACCAGAGTGGCATCCTTGACACCTTTATTACTAAATGAACTTTACATGCTAACACCACACCATATTGTGTACACTATGGGTGAGTCTCTTTCACTCAGACAACAGAATAATATAGCTAATCGTATTCAGTGACTGGCAGATGATTCCAAAAGTTATTATAATGTTGAGAGTTTAGAATTATATCCCTTTTGCATACATGAACTTATAAATTACACCATTGGTAAAATTTACATGAAAGGCAAATTTGTAGTTGTCAATCTTTTCCTTTACTTGATTTGACAATGTATGTTAGAAGGAAAGCAGTTCAGTAAAAAAAAATCACACAGCATTCAAATAATATGGGAATTATGGTATATTGGAATCGATTATGATTGAAAAAAACAAGGTGTTTAAATGGCTTCTATAAACAACCCATATCTGAGTGTCTTGTCTTCTGAATGGGCACCCGAATGGAAGAGAGTGCCCACTGATATAGTGCAATTACTATCCTACTTTACTGTAAATGTTGTAAATAATATGCATTAAGGTTTTAAAAATCAGTATTTTTGTACTCTGGGTGTTGGCAGCTATGTTATTAATGTATTTTTATCCATTCATTTGCCTTGCCTTATACAGTCACCCTTGATCACAGTTCTTTATAAAAAAAAAAAAAATGTATTGGCCAGCAAATTAATTTTTATGTGAATTTTCCAGATTTTATTTTAATCAGTCATTGGACGTTGCAGACTTCTTAGGATTTATGGGTCAAAGGTCATGACCATTTGGGTTACACGGGAGTTTTGATCATTGTGGATGAGAAAGAAGTTTTGAATTTTTTTCAGAATGCACAAGTTGATCAGCTTCAAAAGAATTTGAATGAGACAAAAATGGAGTTGGAGAGGGCAGAGAAGGAGTTGTCTGGTTATATGGACAAGTGTCTGAACCTGCAGAAAGACAGTCAGAAGATAAAGGAAGAGAATGGAGATCTGAAAACTCGGGTTAAAATCTATTGTATGTCAGTTTTCTTTTACAGTTTCTCTTTTTATATGCCCATCTCTGGTTTTTGTTTTGTTGGACTACTGCATGATGAAACTTTAAGCTCTGATATATCTTGACAATGTCTTGAGTAATCAGTCATACTCCCTGTCTTGTCATTAGAATGAATATTGTTAAGACAAAAGCCTGGTTAGAGCATCCTCCTTGGTTTCAGGAGGTTGTGTGTTCGATCCCCAGCTGAGTCATACCAATGACTTACGAAAAAGGTATTAAAAGCTGCCTCACTTGATGCTTAGCATTATGAGGTTAGTGTTAGGACTGGTCGGCCTGGTGTCAGGATAATGTGACTGGTTGGGACATGTTGCTACATGTCTGCAGCATGATGCTCCAGTATAAGACATCACTATAAACGGTCACACATTATAGTGATATGACTGAAAACTTGAAAACTATATTAAAAATCCAACTATCACATTTTATATGCTGACATAAGGCAAAGTGTATTGGTTTCATGTTGTCAACATTCCATTAGATGTTTATTTTTTTCTGTGTACATCTCGTATATAAAGTAAAATCCATTATAATGTGGTGGCAGCATGGCTCCCATTTTTTTTAAAATTTAAGGTGACCTCTCTTTTTAACATCCTAAATACATGCTCTTGGAAACACCAGTTATTTGTGTTACCCGCAGATCAAGATGTTAGCTCAAATTAATGACATTAAAATTTCAATGCACATTTTCTGTGGGGAAGAGTTTGCTTATATCAAGTTGGGTTTTTTTGGACCCTGATGATTGTGTTGTAATGGGTTTTACCATTATGTGGAATCATAACTCCTCTGACACATTTCATAACATCAAACCCACTGTATCTAGTGTAGAATAAATCACATAGATGAGTTGGTATTGTGCCAGGTGTGTATATTACACAGACCAGACTCATGCATACCACCTGTAGGGCAAAACTCAGCCAGATTGCATACCCTGACAGTAGGCTGCATTCCTTTTGAGTGTATTGACTTCCATCCTGTAAGAGAGAAGATTTTTATGTGAACTCCATTAAAGAACCGTATGAATTTGTACCATGTAAGAAAATCATGGATTTGTTTTAAGGAATATGTTTTATAATATTTATTATTAAACCTATATTTTTTACTTCATTTTTTATATTTTATACAAGTTGCAGAATTTTAATCTTTTATCTTTTCTTCTCTAGTACTTCATGTTTACATTTATTTGGAAAGGTTTATCTTTCTAAAAAAAATTGTGTGCTCTTCTTCATTTTTACATTTTTTAGAACTTTGATTTTTATTGACACTATATAGCCATTATTCCATTAAATGCTAATACATACATAAATACATACACACCTGAATGTACACACACACACACACAATCCTTAACTGACTTAAAATAGACATACCAAGTGCTTGTCAGCAGTCTAAAATTACATGTTTTGTTTTCAGAAAATATTCTTAACTAAAGTACAATTAATAAGTAACACACTAATTCAATTATTTTGAACAGTTACATCATTGTCAGTATCGGTGGGGAGTATAAGTTATAGTAAATGATGTATGATAGACATGGATATTCTTGTTCCAGTCATCCATTTTGGTGCAAGTCATTGTGGGTAATTTTCATTTTTATTTATTTATTCTAGATAACCTTTACATGGAACAGAAGGCCAATCCTGTGAATGCTCCCAAAAGAAGAAGTTCAGAATCTGTGTCAGAAGATGATCCAAAAAGATCTAGAAGTAACTCCACTGAAGGTAGGTTAGACAGATGCAGATTATTGATTTTTTTTTTAGATCTAGCACATTTTTGAGTTGATCAATACTTGTGCTAGTACAAATAATGCAAAGCCTTGAAGCATGTTTGAACACAATATGTATCAAATAAGTTGAACCTATTAGCTTTATGAACAATGTATGGGAAACGCTTGTAAAATGAATATTTTCAACAGTAAGACCTTCTTTTATATCTACAAATACTCAATCTTAATACTCCATTCCAACACATTATTAATGCTTGTGCCAGAAATTGTGAGATTTGTAGTTCTCTGGCACCAGCAGCCACATATTAATGCCAACAATATAAAATTTGCCCCTCACAAGTAGTCACATTTTAATTTTAATATGTCTACAACCAGTATATAATTCATTCGGTATTGTAAGTAATCCGATTATCTTTCTGATGTCTGTTTCCCTTGGTCAGGTTTTTATTACTGAATGAAGCATTGACTAAAGTAGATTTTCCATTAAGGTAAATATTCATTAATGCCAACGTTTACAAGAAATGAGTTCGACAATGTTGTGATAAAGTTTTCGGCTTCACACAGCAGTTGAGTGTTTTTCTTTGATGATTACAACTTAACGTAGTTGTAAAGATCATAACATCATCAGCATAGACTAAATAGATTTTTTGGATTAACCCACAGAAATACCCTTGGACAAAATAGGGTTCCAGACAAAAACAGAAAAATCACATTACAGTACATGTATCAATTCCTTTATAAACAAGGCATTTTGTCGATTCAACAAAAGTTTTGTCTGCATAATTAAGTTTTGGAACTGAACAATTAGCAATGTAGGAGTAAATTGTTACTCAACTTGAGCATGTCATCTCATAAATGGAGAATTAATACTTTAGAAGGAAAGTAAAAGTTATTCGACTTGGCAACATTGGGGAGAGTTTGAATTTTTGTTGATAAATGTTATGTTGGCAAGACTTATATATAAAACATTGTAACAGATAAGGAGAATATTTGGCAGCAGTGAGAAAATGGAGCAAATGGAAAGAGTCATTTTAAATGCCAAACAATGTATGTAAAGAGATTGAAATATGTTTTTGAATGGGATTGTCATGTGCCTGTCAACAATACCCTACTCACATTTCACGCGGAAGAATAAGAGCTATTAATGTTAACGTGAAATAAATCAGTTCTTAACACAAGCGTACCTTTTAATAAGTAGTACTACTTTTAAATGAAGATATTAAATGCTTTGAAGTTATTTGCAGCTCTCTCTCTCTCTCTCTCTCTCTCTCTCTCTCTCTCTCTCTCTCTATATATATATATATATACACACACACACACACACCATACATGCCAACCATTACGCTTTTGGCGTAATCATTACGCATTTTTTCACTAAATTACGCATTTCACTTAAACATATATGGATTACACTTTTTCAGTATATCCACCTCCCAAAAATTCAATTATTTGTTTTCTCGTTATTATTAACATTCCATTGATCCCACAGACCGTATATTAGAAAAGATGGCCTTTACGTAACTACGATATAAGAGTACGCTAGATCGTGGACTTACTTAATAGTATCATGTTCTATTTATAGCTAACCTGGTTCTACTGTCGACCTCAAATTCTATTTATAGCATATGTATGCTTAGTGAGGATAGAGCAGACTGGTTTTCTAAATTTAATCTTTATGTGCAGATTCCGCTAAAAAGTATATTTTATTCTATGCATTCATGTGAACAAAAGTATCTCTTTTCAAAAATTTCCCAGATAAATTAGAAAAAGGAAACCGAAACAAAAACATTACAGAATCCTCTAAATATTAAGACCAGAGTGCAGCATTCATTACATGACATCTATTTCTGGCCGTGTGGAAAGAATTTTAATATTTGGCGCGAAGTCTTTAGATGGTTTTTAGTCGATGTATGTAAAGCTAAAAGTTCTACATATGAAAACTTGAAACAGTAAAGGCTGTTAAAAGACAATAGGGGCAAATAAATCATTGTTTATTGAAATTTTAGCATGTGGAAAGAATTTTAATATTTGGCGTGATGTCTTTAGATGGTTTTTAGTTGATGTATGTAAAGCTAAAAGTGCTACATATGAAAACTTGAAACAGTAAAGGATGTTAAAAGACGATAGGGGCAAATAAATCATTGTTTATTGAAATTTTAGCATGTTACATGTGAATTATGCTTTTTCTGTCTGGATTCCACTTTTTGACTGCTTGGATAACGCCTTTTCCTCATCAGGGGTTGGCATGTATGACACACACACACACAATGATAGATAGATAGATAGAGAGAGAGAGAGACAGACAGACAGACAGAGAGAGAGAGAGACAGACAGACAGACCATTGTGGAAGGGGTAGCCATATAAGAGGGGGACCATGTGTTTGCCTTGGAAATGTGTATGTACTTCTATGATTGCATTGAAATAAGCTTCAATTGTTGCTGTATATTTCCAGGCATCAAACAGGGGTCAATGGCCAAATCTAAAACACCACAACGCAGTCCTCTTTCACTCTCCAGAGCCAGTAGGTCAACTGAGCAAGATAATGTGGATGAATTATCTTTCACTGGTGCCACAAGAGATGAGTCAAAGTCACCCATATCCAACACGTGCTACCATCTGCTAAATAAAACTCATTCCACCAAAGTAACAAGTCCAGAAATCCCTAAACTATACTCCGTCTCGAAAAGTCCAGACAGTAATATCAGTGCAGTCACACCTTCAGAGACTTACACGCTTGTCAAATGTGGCAAGTCTGCCTCCAGTTATAGTACTTCCCTTTCAAAGGTTTCAGATTCTGTTAGAGATGGAGCACACTATTTAAATTCAGGAAGTATTTCATGTTTTAGTGGTGGTCTTGAAACTTCATCTCATTCGTCTAACAGCTCAGAAAGCAATATTCTCCCATCCACATCCAGATCAGTCAACCCATTCTTAACCAGTACTGTGCAGTCCAAAAATGTGAAAACTACAGCAAGTTCTACATTTGTGAAAACATCAAGCAGTAGTTCAGGAACTCAAGGCTATAAAGTTCATGTTGATAGCACAAAGGATAATGAAACAATTGTGGGGAGCATGGAATCCAGTAACCAGTCTACCAGCAGACGATTAAGAACCAGGTCTCCCTCCAAGGATGATCTTCTTCTTATATCTAGGCAGGCTTTGATCAAGGTACAGCTATACGAGTCTGGAATTAGTTCAGTTCAAATATACTATTGAATTATGGAATACAAAATTTAGATATATAAAGTGTTGGATATTTTCCAGCTGGATCCTGGGTCCATCATTTTTACTTGTTGACAATACAATTTTCAGATGGTGATTCACTTAGGTATGAATTTATTTACAATTGTTTTTTTTTTAAATTGCACATTGAACAATAAATCAAATTTTAGAGAGTCTTACATTATTTTTTTTTAAAAGCACATTGAGCAACAAATCAAATTTTAGAGAAAGAGTCTTGCAATTGTTTTTTTTTTAAAAATAAAAATAATACAAGGTTACAAAGGTTGACTAAGATTGAATAGGAGCCATGTCTATAAAAGAAAACTGTTTAGTACTTTTCTGGTACACTAGTCCAGATAGAAAAATGTGGGGCAGGTTAAATGGTCTAATACTCATTTTATAATGATATTGGAAGTAATTACCAGTAATTATCAATTGTATAATGATATTGGGAGTAATTATCAATTGTATAATGATCTTGGGAGTAATTATCAATTGTATAATGATATTGGGAGTTATTGTCAATTGTATAATGATATTGGGAGTAATTATCAATTGTATATTGATATTGGGAGTAATTATCAATTGTATAATGATATTGGGAGTAATTGTCAATTGTGTAATAATATTAGGAGTAATTATCAATTGTGTAATGATATTGGGAGTAATTATCAATTGTATAATGATATTGGGAGTAATTGTCAATTGTGTAATAATATTAGGAGTAATTGTCAATTGTGAAATGATATTGGGAGTAATTATCAATTGTATAATGATATTGGGAGTAATTATCAATTGTATAATGATATTGGGAGTAATTGTCAATTGTGTAATAATATTAGGAGTAATTGTCAATTGTGTAATGATATTGGGAGTAATTATCAATTGTATAATGATATTGGGAGTAATTATCAATTGTATAATGATATTGGGAGTAATTATCAATTGTATAATGATATTGGGAGTAATTATCAATTGTGTAATAATATTGGGAGTAATTGCCAATTGTGTAATGATATTGGGAGTAATTATCAATTGTATAATGATATTGGGAGTAATTATCAATTGTATAATGATATTGGGAGTAATTGTCAATTGTGTAATGATATTGGGAGTAATTATCAATAAACCGTGTTTTTAAATAAACTACCTTTATACTCATAAAAAAAATTAAAATCTTTCCACATGATATTTTTTGTATTCATTCAGAACAAAACAATATTCATTTATATTTTTAAATAAAAGACAAATATTGGCATTGTTTATTGAGAAAAAGCAACATCTAAAATCCTTGTCTATGGAACTAAGTTTTTAATGCACTGAGCCCACCTTTATTTGGGTTCCCTTGCTATTCTTGATATGTCTGAGAGTTGTAAATTGGTTCAACCACTGGTTAATGTTAGATACTTTAAATAAATTACTTACATAATATTTTAAACACTGTTCAAAATGGTCTGTTGAAATGAGTTGACCACTAACTCTTATGCCTTTTAAGTTTCTTTATTCTGCCTCCAAGACTTTATTTTATACAAATGACCTAGCATTATAATACAGAGTAGGCTACATTTACTTGTAACAGTGTAACAACACTTCTTTAAGTCAGACATTGAATACAGGTTCTGTAGGTCAGATATTTAATACAGGTTCTGTAAGTCAGATATTTAATACAGGTTCTTTAAGTCAGACATTGAATACAGGTTCTGTAAGTCTGATATTTAATACAGGTTCTATAAGTCAGATATTTAATACAGGTTCTGTAAGTCAGATATTTAATACAGGTTCTGTAAGTCAGATATTTAATACAGGTTCTGTAAGTCAGACATTTAATACAGGTTCTGTAAGTCAGATATTTAATTCAGGTGACACTTAATTATGGTCTCACAAAAACGTGCAGGCATTAAAACAATGGTTGATTAACACTTAATCTTTTGAAATAAATGAGGCACTGTATCACATCACATTTTTTATGATCACTCTGAAAAAAATTTATAAAGAAAACGGAAACACAAAATTAGAGAAAACTTGTTTACAAATTTATACTTTTTACTCTTCTTACAAATAGTCAATACTTACATTTTATTTGATCAATATTATACATGATATTATTTTACAGTGTACTGAGAATTTTATTTTTGTTCCTGATGTTGATTCAAATTTTCTGGGCATTAACTGCCATTTTCAATGAAATAGTGAGTGATATATCATGAATTATTAATGTTCCACAAATCGGAACCATTTCGGGGGCAATTTTTAATTAGGAAAAAGTCAAATCCACCCCCATGTTATAAGCTTTTCCCTGAGTTATCTGGGATTTGTTATGTATGTACTGTGAATTCACCATTATTAGTAGTAATACATTACATGCTATTATTGCATTGCAACATCTTTTCCTGGTGCTAGTCCCCAGGCTGAAAACATTATTCCCTCCTCCTGGTGCTGACCCAAGTCAAAAACATTCCCTCCTGGTGCTGACCCAAGCCAAAATCATTGTTCCTTCCTCCTGTTGCTGACCCAGGCCAAGGACATGATTCCCTCCTTCTGGTGCTAGTACCCAGACCAAGGACATATTCCCTCCTCAATTCAATAGCTAAAGATCCAGAATAAAAAATCATGATCCCAGTCTGATACTTTAGTCCATCTCTGAGAATATGAATATTATGCTTCTTTTCTATGGAATTGGTGGCCCTGAGTGGTCTAAAGTGCTCTCTGTTATGGATCACTGCCATCTCACCTCTGTATGGTTTGAGTCTAAGATTCGGCTACTGTAGTTATGTGAGAAAGCTTGCCAGTAGCTTCTCGTGGGTCGGTGGTTCTTTCCTCTGTGTTTTCCTGGGTTCTTCCTCCGCCATTAATACTGGCTGCCATGTATAGCCTATCATGTGCTGAAAAATTGCGTTAAAGCAAACAAAAAACAAAAACATATACACAGGCAATTATTACATAAATTAGTGACTTTAAACCCACACCCACCCACATTATGATATGGTACCCATTTTTATGATTTCATGGTTACTTGAATCATGAAATTTTAGGACATAACAAACAATCCCTCTGTAGAAACAATAATGCAAGTTCCCATATCCACAAAATTAAGTTCCAACAAAAATGTAATTTTTCTGTAAATGGTAAAGCCCAAAAAATTGTTTCCCCATTATAAAAAAATGAATTACCAGTGATGCTGTGTTAATTTTAATGTTTTTTTCTCCCTCACTCTTTTAGCCCCCACCATCTCAGCCACTCAGCACTATAACCAACAGTCCCAAGAAAAGCACAGCATCTGACATGAAGAAAAGTGACCAGCTTCCTCAGCGTTGTCTCAACTTTAAAAGATCTCCTAAGCTGAGAATTCAACGTCGAACACGGACAGACAGAAACTGATTTGTAGTTCTACTGTTGTTTAAGCTACTCACCATGTTAGTCAAATATAGAAATTTATAACCTTAGGAATGTGAATGCAGTGTCAAGTTACCATTTTTTTTCTAAGATGTTATAAGCCGTTTTCTTAGCTGTTACCTATTTGGTTGCCAAATCTGGTGTTGTGTGTCTGTCTTTATCTCTCTCTCTCTCTCTCTCTCTCTCTCTCTCTCTCTCTCTTTCTCTCTCTCTCTCTCTCTCTCTCTCTCTCTCTCTGTGCAGACAGGTTCTTTTGTGTATACAGAAGTATTTCAGGTCAGTAGCAGTTTCAGAAATAGAAATGTAAATATGTTTAGTGTGCTTTGTGTTTCAGTTTTTGTAAATTGCTTCAGTTTTGTACAAAACATTTTATGATTCAGTTCTGCAGTCAGGCACGTTATCAGAGATTCTTATGTGTAATCATGAACATTCTTGTAAACAAATTGCAAGAAAGAAAAGAAAAAAAAAGAATATAAGTGGTTTTTGTTGTTTTACCTGCAGTGAGATATAGTAGTCACTTTTCAGGTGACAGTATTGTTGTCATCAACAGCATATCGTCATTGTCATCAGCTATATTTACCCATTTCACAGTGACATATCTTCTACATCATAAGGTCAAACTCATCAATAAGATCTCAAAAGGTCTAAAGTGTACACTGATATTCCATAAGTTCCTTTCTTGCTTTGTCTCACCATGATATTCCATGAGTTGCTTTCTTGCTTGTCTCACCATGTTATTCCATGAGTTACTTCATGCTTGTCTCACCATAATATTCTGAGTTACTTTTTTGCTTGTCTCACCATGAAATTCCATGAGTTATTTTCTTGCTTGTCTCACCATGATATTCCATGAGTTATTTTCTTGCTTGTCTCATCATGATATTCCATCAATTACTTGTCTCACCATGATATTCCATGAGTTATTTTCTTGCTTATCTGACCATGTTTTATTCCATGAGTTCCTTTCTTGCTTGTCTCACCAGCTAATGAATCATGGTGCACAATGTTAAAGATTGGCATAAAAATTTTAAAGACACACATCTTCTGCATCAATGGTTGCATTTGACTGGTACTTTAGAATAATGTTTTCTAAGAGTCTAAAGTATATAAACTGACATGCTAGAAGTTCTGTCTTGTTTTTCTCACTTGATAAGCTAGGAGTTTTGTTCAACCTGATGTGCTAGGAGTTCCTGTCTTACCTGATGTGTTAGGAGTTCCTCTCTTGTCTCACCTGATATGCAAGTTGTTCCTGTCTTGTCTCACCTGATATGCAAGTTTCCTGTTTTGTCTTGCCTGATATGCAAGGAATTCCTGTCTTGTTTGTTCACCAGCTTAAGCTTAAGCAGAAATGGTTGAACATTATGGACAGGTTTGAAGTTTTGTGTCTGTTTTTGAAAAGTCACACATCTTCAAGATTTTGTGAATTTAACTGTAACATTGGCATAATACTATTATATTACTGGTTTGTGTGTCTGAGGTTTATATTCTAATGTTTTGTCTGTCTCTTCTACTCAGTTGAAAGCATGTTTCATTGTTGTAAACAATGTTTAAGTTATGTTAACAGTTTTTGATAATCACATCTTCAACATCAGTTGATGTATCCAACTGGTTATTATTATGTGTCTAAAGTTTATACACAGATACGACAGGGATTCCTAGCCTGCTTATTTAAGCATTATGGTCTACAATGTTAAGATTCCGTGCATTTTATGGAAGACGTTGCCTGGGATTACATTAACAAACATTCAAATGTAGATGAGACACCAGGTTACACAGAACTACTTCGTTATCACATGGTTGGTCAAATGCTTTTCTCAAATGTCAATTTATTGGTTGTTCTTTGTAAGCCATCAAATTCATGAAGGTTTCACTTGTTTCATTAAATTATGGTTCCCATGTTACCGGGAAATCGGTGGAAAAAGTTGAGAGAAATTATGATTTCAAGATGCTTGAAACAATCACATAATTGAGTCGTAACTAATCTGATCGTAAGTTAAATTTATTGAGATCTGACCAGAATATTTGGAGGGTACAGTATGAAACATTTGGCTGCAGTAAACATATATGCTGAGTTAATCCAAATGCTTTGTGGATTGGATTTAACTAGTAGACTTTTAGTTTCAAAATCACCTAGATATCTATATCTTTACTTACAATGAAAGTATGAAAACCAGTCTAGCATCACAAGAGGCCAACATGGTGTTGATAAAGGGTAGCAGCTTACCGGATGGCTTAAGAGACTTAATACGTTGTTGGATTGAGTGTTTCATGCATGAAATCGATGTGAAAATTACTTATTTACTCAGAAATTATGAGTGTTAAAATCGTTATGTCTTTAATCTGTTGACATACCAGATAAAACTGGTATGGATGAAATTTGACCTGATACTCTCAATTTGCATTGATACAAATCGAACAAATGTAGAGAAAAAAGTTAACAAATATTAAATGAAAGTCGTATACTAGTTGTAATAACAATACATGAAAGAATACAAATTTCTCCATATTTATATATTCCAACAACTTCTGGAGTTTTGTTGTATCACGTGACTGTCATGTTGACATGTGCTTGATAAATCAGACTAGCCAGATTGCTTGTTTTCAAAACAGTATCTCACTTTCATTTAATTTAATTGAATTTCGGTACAACAACATTATAAAGTTGTTTGTTGATATCACTTGAATATTGGACTTCCGATGTCATTGTTTGAGATTTGACTCATGTGACTAGTAATGCAAATGGCGAGTACAGGGTCAGGTTTAATCTATGCCATAGTTTCTTCTAGTCTGTAAATGGATTAAAGACATAATGATTATAATACTTGCCATTCCTGAGAAAATCAATAATTTTCATATCGATTTCATGTTGGTATGAGTCAATATGACATAAGTTTAAATTTTCACTGGCAAGCGACTACCATATGATGCTAACACACAGTGGTGGCAAATTCTGAATTTTCAACATGCAGTTGCATTGACCTCGCACTCCAACCTAAATGTCCAAATATGAAAAATTGGTTGGGAATAACGCAGAATACTTGGAGTAGAAAATGGAGTGCTATTCATTTAAAGCCAAATTTGTTGTCCAAATTGTTGACTCTCAGAGCTGAAATGAGACATTGCAATGACCACACACCCAAATCTAAATGTCCAAATATGAAAAATGGGGAGCAAATATTCAGAGGAAACTCTGATTAGAAAACACTGCTATTCGTTTAAAGCCAAATTTGTTGTCCAATAAGTTGAATCTCAGAGCTTATATGAGAAATTGTTGTCCCTTGCATTATATTTTTTGTATTATATATAAATAAAAAAACTATGAATATCTGTATCAATACATGAATGGGGACTGATTTATTGAATCACAAGATGACAAGTTGATTTTACAGAAAATTCAGTCCTTGTTTATTCAACAGTATATAATTTTGAAGGTCTTTTGTCAAAATTTAAATTCACCATTTGAAAATGTTTTTTAAATGGGGGATTTTTAACCAGATCGTTTTAAGAGATTAGGTTGTTTGAAAAATCTAGTTTGGGATTTTATTGTCACAGATAAATTCAGGATTAAACTCTATTCCTTACAAGACAAGATTCTAATTATTTGCATTTATTTTTTTCTACTGTAATAGAAAAAGTTACTTTCTATGAGATGCATATATATTCTAAAGAATTCTATACCAATATATATATTTATATTGGTATAGAATTCTTTAGAATTAAAGGTTTTAAAGGAAATAAAACATGTTTGTTGTGTTCCCACTTAGCAACATAATGCAGGTCAGCAAAATAAAGTTCACATTTTTTTTTTTTCTGTAACATTGAAATGACTTTACATGCCAATTTATAGGAATATTATCAAAGTTGTTTTGTGTGATTAGCTTGTGGTTTTGTACATGATATTCTTTTCTGACTTAGATGTTTTGGAATGGATTGAAAGAGAAACATCCATAGATTTAGAAAATGCATGGTTTATAATCTAAAATGTTTTTTTAATTTCATTCAGTAATGGTCATATGTGAACCTTGAAAAACTTCATTTCATCCTGCAATGACCTGGAATTTATCTTTAGAAAAGCGTGGGAACCATGTAACTATATGCTTTAAAATCCTGAAATTCCCTGGAAATTTATCTTTAGAAAAGCATGGGAAACATGATTAAATGGACTTGAACATTTTGGTTTTTTAAAAGAAATTTCCTATGTACATTTTAAAAGAAAAAATAAGATTTTCTGACTACATATGTTGTAGTTGTTGCCTCGTAAAATACATTGTAATGATTCTTCGGCTAATAATGTAAATTTTAATTAAAAAGCACCCTGGCGTATCCTATTTGATGAGGCCTGTGAGCTTGTATGCCGACTTTTTGGGGTCCCCACCACATGTGTTAGAGTTGACAAGTGTTTCCGCACCAGTCTGGTCCAGTTCACTTTCTTTTTTGGGGTGGGGTGGGGATAATAATAAAATAATAAATAATATGCTTTTTCCTCTCTATATAATAGACAAGTTTATGAGACAACTAAACTTTATTGTTTCCTTTACGAAACACTGCAAAACTAGCTGGGTATCAAATGAATATTTGAATATCAATTTTCTTTTCAGATGTTCAGATATTGGTTTCAGCTTATTAAATTTCTATAATTAAATGAATGTCTAATCAGAATATGAATAGACGTTTGTTTCATTAAAAAAATTGCACTGCAAGTTCAACTGACTTTGGGATAACCCAGGTTCCATTGTTAGATTGTGACTCAATAAGGGAAAAGACATCAGCTTAAATTTGACACTAAGCTGTACAATACTACCAATATGGGCTTACAGTTATGTGAAGTATTATTCAAACTTTGGCCTCCAGTTTTTCTGTTAATACTATTAATACAATTAATACTGTTAATACAATACTATCAATATGGGCTCACAGTTATGTGAAGTATTATTCAAACTTTGGCCACCAGTTTTTCTGTTAATACTATTAATACAATTAATACTGTTAATACAATACTATCAATATGGGCTCACAGTTATATGAAGTATTATTCAAACTTTGGCCTCCAGTTTTTCTGTTAATACTATTAATACAATTAATACTGTTAATACAATACTATCAATATGGGCTCACAGTTATGTGAAGTATTATTCAAACTTTGGCCTCCAGTTTTTCTGTTAATACTATTAATACAATTAATACTGTTAATACAATGCTATCAATATGGGCTCACAGTTATGTGAAGTATTATTCAAACTTTGGCCTCCAGTTTTTCTGTTAATACTATTAATACAATTAATACTGTTAATACAATACTATCAATATGGGCTCACAGTTATGTGAAGTATTATTCAAACTTTGGCCTCCAGTTTTTCTGTTAATACTATTAATACAATTAATACTGTTAATACAATACTATCAATATGGGCTCACAGTTATGTGAAGTATTATTCAAACTTTGGCCTCCAGTTTTTCTGTTAACTCCATCAAAATGTAACTACAGCACTTATTGTGATTGTTAAGGCCTCCGTTTCCCATTCAATCATACATATGAGTTTTGTTGACTTGTGTTGGAATTTTGTTGAATGATAGATATAGACACTAATGATTAGTAATATTCACACATCATTCATGGTCTTAGATGTATGATTAACAATTCTTTGTACTTTTTTTCTCTCAAAAAGAACAAGTCTGTACTAGATGGAGATTTGTCATTTTAGTTTATAAAGTTCAGTGCTGTTTCAAACCATGATGATGGACATACAGTTGATTGACTATGGCGAACAGCCTAGTTACGATTGATTACTTGCCAGTGTTGAAAAAGAAGAAAAAATTCAAACACAAGCTAAAGGAAAACAATATGCGTTTTCTTCTTCATATCTTAACAAAAAATTATATATAATGACACTCTTAGTCTGTTGTTATTTTACTTAATTTTTTCTGCCATTTTGAGAGGTTCTAACTATGACCAGATTAGAGTCATTCTTTTTTCCATATTGTCTTCTCTTTTTTTTTTCTCACCCTAAAGTGGAAAAATGTCCAATTTGATAAAATTCTACATGTAATCTTAAATACTACAGAGATTAGTTAACAGGAGCTCACAATATAACCTCCAGTTCTGTAACACCTATCAGTATCACAACCCAGTATTTGTATGTGACATAATCTATTGATGTACACATTATAATGGTAATAGAATACAAAGTGTTTCAATTTGAACATGTACACATTTTTTATGTAATGTTCAAAATCCTCAAAAAGATGTCATAGTGACCTTTTTAAAATATGAATTGTTTTTATTCAGAGATGCAGTCATAATGGAATTCTTAAGTTAAATTTGGGCACAGACACTTTCCTAAAACATGTCTCAATATGAGTACAGACACTTTCCTTAAAGTATTGTTCAAAATCCTGGAAATATGTGACATCTTTTAATTCTAAGATACATTCCTAGTGTAAATTTGAAATAAGTGTCACCATTTTCTTTGTACTAAAAATTAAGTCGTAGTAACACATTGTTCTTGTGTAATTCATATCCATCCCATCTCAAAATACATTAAAAGGTCAAATTTAATGTCAGTAGATGTAGTTTTCTGGAAAAAAAACTGCAGCTGTAACAGAGATGGACACATTTGTTATGGCAATTTTGAAACAAATTCTGAAAAGTATGTTAAAGGGGCCCCGAGTGGCCGAGTGGTCTAAAGCGCTGTCCGTTACGGACCACTGCCATCTCACCTCTGTCTACGTGTGTTCGAGTCTAAGATTCGGCAAATGTAGTTATGTGAGAAAGCTTGCCAGTAGCTTCTTGTGGGTCGGTGGTTCTTTCCGGGCTTTGTCAGGTTTTTCCTCCACCATTAATACTGGCCACTGGCCGCCATGTATAGCCTATATTGTGCTGAAAAATGGCGTTAAACCATTAAAAGGAAAAAAGTATGTTAAGGCAACCCAATTTTTGGTTTGAAATATGCCAATCTTAAGTTGCGCTCTTTGTACAAGTTTCATTACAATTAAGTTAAGTGTTAGCATTATACCATTAATACAAATTGTAAGCAGTTAATAATTTTTGAAAAGTAGGGCACAGTGATACAATTTATGTGTGATACATTATGCAAACAGTGCAATTTTTATGTAAGGGCTGTTCCAGTAAAACATACACACCTTAATGGACAGAGATGATACAGAAAGACCCCCAGAAAAGAACCTCCCTAATAGGAAAGGAAATCACCAGATACAGCGTGGATATTGCTGCCTTGAGCAAGACACGTCTTGCAGAAGGCAAACTTTGTGAAAGTGGCTCCATATACACTTTTTGTTTTGAAACGGCCAACTAAGTGAAGAATGCTGTGTCAGCTTTGCAGTGAAGACAGCACTGATTGGCAAATTGGTTGGACCTACTAAAGGAGTAAATGACAAACTCATGACCATGAAACTCCCCTCTTGTCTAGAGGAAAGTACCTTACCATCATCAGTTGCTATGCTCGAACCATGACTAACCCAGATGAAGTGAAGGTCAACTTCTATGATAATCTTCATATTGTCTTGCTGATGTTCCATTGACAGATAAGCACAGTGGGTCACTGTAACTGCTGATCTCAAATAGTCTTCCAACAACCTGTAACCGGACGTTGTTGATGCACCAACACTCTAAGCACTGGCACCTCATCAACTACATCATTGTCAGGAAGATGGACAGGCAAGATGTGCGGGTGACCAAGTCTTTGTGCAGTGCTGATTGCTGGACAGACCACTGCCTCATCATCACCATGCTCAACATCCGATTCAGCCCAAAAAAATCACACATGGAAACATAGCTACTAAACGACTAAACATCACCAAGGTGAAATGCATCAGTATCGAATAGTCTCTCGTGGATTCTATGGAAGAACGTCTGAAATCCACCCCTCTGGACAATCAGAAATGTGGAGACCGACTGGGCAGCATTCAAAGAGCTGGTCTACAGCACAGCTTCTGAAATCCTAGGTCCCTCAACCAGAAAGAATGGTTTGATGAGCATTGCAACAAGATCAAGCAGTTGCTGGATGAGAAACAGAACCTTAAAAACAAAAAAACAAAATCATCAATGATGAAGCCATCAGTCATATCCCCCAATGACTCATCAACGAAGCACTGGATGACCCTCCATCCTTGCTCGAGACACAGAAAGCGATACGTCTGCTCTCCACTAGTAAATCCCCTTCTTCAGATTCATATCCCGGCTGAAGTCTACAAGGAAGGGGCACAGCCCAGATAGATAGTCAACCAGCTGTTTATACTGATGTGGCAGCAAGAGACAGTCCCCCAGTAATTCATAGACACTTCCATAATCCACCCGTATATGTGCAAAGGGAACAGCCAGGCCTGCAACACCCACCAGGGAATGTCCTTGCTCTCAAAAGCCAAAACCAAGGCTATGACAGACACCATCAGGGATAACTGAACCCTCAATGCTAGCCCAGAATCACCTGCAACTCAGCCTCAGCATTCTCCAGCTTCAGCACAAGCTTTGGTCTCAAAATCAGTACCAAGAAGCTGAAGTCCTGCATCAGCCAGCCGTTGGAAAGCCATATGTTTAGCCCAACATCACAGTTAACGGCAAATACTCGACGTAGTGAACCGCTTCATCTACCTTGGCAGCACACTATCACAGAGCATCACTATTGATGAGGTGAACTTCCGCATTGCCAGAGCCAGCTCAACTTTAGGCAGACTATGCCAATGTCTGGAATAGAATTCATCAGCATCCATATCAAATTAAAAGTCTACAGGGCAGTTGTGTTCCCCACACTACGCATGCGACAAGTTTATGGTGTACCAATGCCACACCAGGTAGCTGTACTACTCACACCACAAGTCTAAAGTTAAATCCTCAACATCAAATGGCAGGATAAGTTTTAAGACTTTAAGGTTTAAGGTACTCACCCAAACAGGTCTCCTCGGCATCCGCACCATCCTAATGCAGTCCCAGTTACGCTGGGTGGGACATGTACACATGCTAGACCACCGGCTGCCTAAGAGACTAATATGATGAGCTACAGCATGGACACAAAGGTCAGAATATACACTTCAAAGACAATCAGAAAGCTGCATTGAAACTGTACAACCTAAACCTTGATTCATGGGAGCAAACTGCAAGTGATCAGGTCACTTGGTGTTCCTCCTTGCATAAAGGCTCCAAGTTGTGCGAATCTAGAAGGGCAACAGCTGCAGAGCTGAAGAGGCAAGCTAGAAAAGCATATGCCATCAACCATCCTGGAGTTGTTCCTCTCATCCCTTGTCCCTTATGCAAATGGTCATTCCGTGCAAGGATTGGCCTCATCAGCCAGCTGCGCGCACACAAAACTGAACCAGCCTATCCAGCCCTCGGATGACTAGAGTGGTCCTTGTCGAATCGATGGACGAAAAACAAGCAAAATATGGGACATGGGGAAAGGCACTTTTAATTTCGTGTACTCACCCATAGAAGCATTTATAATTTTATTTTAATTTTAAGATCAACTCAGCAATTAAAGTACTATGTTTTGTTTAAAACAGTGCATTCCATGTGTATCATATATATGTTTAAATGGAACATCCCCAAATATGTTTACATGTAAACGAATTACAGCCCAGATAGAAAGGATAGACGCCATTTTTAAGCAATTTTATTGTATTCTTAAAATTAGGTAACATCAATCTAGCTTTGATCAGCAACATCAATCATAAGATGTACCTTTAGTCCAAGATTGGTGCCAATAGGTGAAAAGAACTGGCCTTTTACCATTAACCAAACACCAGTCATTGGTCTTAAATAACCAATCACAAGTCCACCGGTTTTGATTGTCAGCATTATTTCCTGTTACCTTTTGATATCTTTGGGAATAGGGAGTTGGGTGTTACTTGCCCGGCTAGGAATGGGGGATCAGAGACTGAGAGAGCACCCTTACCTACATTCTCTTTTGTCGCCTCCCCCCCCCCCTACACTTACCAGTAAATTTGTCTTTTTCCCATACCCCCTAATCACAGATGACATTTGCCATAGTTTCAAGGTTGGGTATACATGACAGGTCATCGGCCAGCTTCATTGACTGTTCTTGTCAAACAAAAAGGAGGAAGGACATTTACTGACCTTCTAGAAAATTAAGAATGGATCAACAGTTCCTTTTGAGTTAATTCCAAGACCAATATGAAAGTTTGTGGGATCACGGAAACCCAGTTTCAAAATATCCCTTTCCAGAGAAAAATGGGAGGGACAGTTCTGTCTTGCCTGTGTAGTAGACACGGGATGACGATGTTATTTCCATTTTGGTGCACACAAATGAGTTTATAGAGGAACCAACAGCGACAAATCCTCTTTCACATGCTTATTTCCACCTGATGGATCAGGAGTTGCAGTAGGAAGTTTGCATATTCATGTACATATTAAACTTAGTTTACCATATCTTTTAAACAGACTTGTGTCCAAAGCCTTCTGGTATCGAGGTTAAGATGTTCATGTATGCAGAGGCTTTCTTCGGCATCCTCTCGTGCAGATATTCTACATCTCGTACTCGTTAGTGGCGCATGAGCTTACGCATAAGTTTTCCTTGGGCCAGAAGTTAACCAGGTAATATAATGGGTAATCTGTTGAACCTTTGCCTCCCGATAAAACTTTGGAGCTTAAGGCCTGCATCCATGTCACAATCGCCTGAACAAAGAAAGGAAAAGGGTACACGTTTCTCTGCAGGTCGTCACAGTCCAGAAGGTGGAAAACATCCAATTTCCGTATTTATATTGCTATTTATGTCAGGTGTCCAAAAAATGTGGAATGTATCGGCTCGTAGTCGACCTTTTCTAAGATATTTTTCTGTGGGAAGAAGTTAAAACGCTTCAAGATGGAGAATACCAAATCTGACTAGAAAACAATAAGGCCCATGCGCACCATTACATCCCCAACTTCCCACCAAAAAGTAGGACCCGGTGACAGTCGTCTAAGTCGTTCGCCCTTATATTTTACTTGTATCGTATATATGACTACGAAAGTTTGATTCTCGTTTTTGGTCAACATGGGGATCTTTGAATGCAGCTTCATATTGGGTGTTAGTTATTCACGGGCTTTTCCTTCTCATTATATTCTGGCCGCAATGGATAACTTACCATTTGCTGAATAATGTTTTAAACCACAAAATCTCACTCGTCGCACAGAAAATATATCCTGTTTTCTCTTGACATGGAAGTAATCCAGTTTCAAGCTCTTCCGTTCTTTCTCGCCTCCGCCTCAAGAATTGTCATCATTGTGAAGGCCCACGTTGGGATCGCCATCCTCATTATCATCAGAGATTCTCCTAAAGGATATTTTCCTGATGTTACGGGTCTAGTACAATTTAAGAACGATAAATTATACATTTATTTCCAAAGAATACATAGAGAAATTCGAAAGACACTTAAAGTATTGTGAAATCACAAACTCCTAAATGTCCAATCACAAATTCAAAAATATACAATATTCCAAATTAATTCCAATAATCTAGAATATCCTGATATAGCAATAATCTTAAATGTTCTGATGTACCAATGATGCAGTCCTTACAACCGCTCCGGTGGCCTAGTGGTTAGAGCGTCCGCCGCGGAAGCGGGAGGTAGTGGGTTCGATCCCCGGCCGAGTCATACCTAAGAGTTACAAAAATGGTACTAACAGCTGTCTCGCTTGCCGCTCAGCATTAAGAGGTTAGTGTTAGGACTGGTTGGTCTGGTGTCAGGATAATGCGACTGGGTGGGACATCATTCTATATATCTGAGACGTAGCGATATGACTGAAAAATTGTTTAAGCTACTTTAAAAATCCTAATAAAATAAACAAAACATGATGTAGTCAAAAATATCTTTGAACGACTTCACAATAATTCCAAAAAATGTGTTAATCAAGTTAATGATCAATAAGTAATTCCATTTACTAATTTAAATTTTAAAAAAGATTATAGAGGTATATCTGAAAACAACTCTAAATTCTGTTAACAAATGTCTGTAAATATACTGATGTTAAGATATGAATTAATTGTTAGGTTATCACATCCATTATATATACAATTCCCTACTTGACCGTCCACGTTGTGGAACACTAATCGTTTTATTTCTTTAACTCTTATAAAATCTGATATACAGACTTTCCATTCACAACTCACAATCACGGCAAAGGTTGGTTAAGCACTTGTTGTAAATAAACATTACAATGCTGGCCAAAGTGATTTATTTCGATCTAATCCCCAACTTTCAGAAGTCTGATTTCATCCCTTTGCAGGATTTAATATATTTTCGGATGAATTTCCTCGCCAGCCTTGGATGTGTTGGTGTTCCTCCAAGAATTCGTTATCAGCTCTTTCTTGGGAACCCTGAACTCTACTGAAGACATGGTTCCCCTGGGGAGACTTTACTTACGTCAACTCCAGTTTCTGTTTCGCTACAACTGGAGACTGCACAAGGACCCGTTATCAGTTCAGATCCACCTGAGATCCGACTTTCACCATACGATGCATTGGTGACTAACTAAATCTGTATTTGTTTCTGGCCGGTGTCCAAATTCACACCCTTGAAATCCAGTCCTTTATATACACAGACTCATCAGATTCAGGATGGGAGGCACACCTACATTGGACCCATTCGTGAATTTTAGTCGTTCCTAGCCGTACAAAGGTATGTGTAAATATTATAAGACATCTTTGTCTTATGGTCACTTCGGAAAACACCAGTAATAGCGTTCATCTGGCGTCAGGAATTAACACGCGTTTCTCTTTGCTTGGAAGTCTGTGATACCCCCAATGTGTACCCACGGAGGAAATAACACCCCAATTCTGCCATATTTTTGGCAAATATAATATTATGGCGGACAGCATTCCGACAAAGCTATGCTGTCCTTACAAAGTGATCTCACGTAACAGAGGTACTTTTAATAATGTTGGGGAGACTACATGGACTTGTTCACTACGAAGCGGAACAAGCTCCATCTATATGCCATTCCAGAATAAGGTCAATTGATCTTGGGTAGTTGGCACGTTCACTCTAAAATCGAATCGTCTGTACGCGTATGCCTTTACACCTTTCGAATTAATTATGTAGGTGTTCCACCAAGTCAGAATATTAATTTCTCGACTTCTAACTCTTCTGCGGCCCAAACGGTCACGATTCAACAATGTACTGGACAAGTTGGTGGAGAAGATCTCTCTCTCTCTCTCTCTCTCTCTCTCTCTCTCTCTCTCTCTCTCTCTCTCTCTCTCTCTCTCTCTCTCTCTCACTATGACTAAGGAATCAGACCGAGATTATATTCTTTTAAATGTTGGGCCTCCATTAAATTACTGGAGGATTAAATATTCAGCTTGTTGGGGATTTAAAATGTTAACAAATCAATACTAGCAGGTTATTATTGTTATTATTTTATTATAAATATAGAAATTTTAGATTGAATGTGTTTGTATGTGTGAAGCATTCAGTAGGTGATTCCATGATAAGGTTTTCAAATGTTTTGATATGCAAAGTTAAATAATATTTTAAAGTAGACAATTTTCTTTCTTCCTTTCTTAATTTTAAAATATACTGACAATTTTATTTTGATTAAGATACTGGACAGTAAAACTTTTATATGCAAAACAATTATACAAAACGTCTCTATCAATAAACACATTATTTTAGACAAAAAATAAACCCTTTTTTATAAAAAAAAAAAAAAAAAAAAGTTTATAAATAAGGTATAAATGCGATATAGGTAAACCAACACATATAATCCTTCACCTTAACAGTAAAACTTTTATCGGTGTTAAGCTGAGTTCACAAAATAAATTAACAAACAAAAGACCTTTTTATCAACATGTATATGCGAGTCGCTGTCGTGGTCTGTCCTATGCAGGCTTGTATAGTTCTGGTATAAGGATTTTTAGATCCTTTATGTGACGTGAAAACACAAGAAAGAAAATAATAAGGAATTGACTAAGTGTAGTGTACTCTAATACATCTACAGTAAGCGCAAAGTAAAAATGTTAAATAAAGGGTTAAACAGGAACAGGTTTTGTTTCAATCAGTAACAATAATAATTAATAATATTATTTACGTCTACAATTTAGAGAGAAAAAACATTGTAGGATGCATGTCCGAAACTTTTTTGTTTACATTCCGTAGCAAGCTTTTTTTTCTTCTTTCTTTTAGGCTTTCTTATTGATATACTATAGTGAAATTTGGGCGGGAAAAATAGGTCCTTATCCAACATTTTCCTTTGTCTTTTTGATTTATTTTATAAGTTAATTTAATAACCCTTGATTATGTGTTATTCAAATTGTGAAAATTATCTCATGTCTTTAACTTTGATATAAGGAAGTATGACTATTTGTAATAGCTGCATAACAATATTTTCTTTAAAAAAAAAAGAAGGGGAAATAACAGGATTTGTATTGAGAGTGAATTAGCGAGAAGGGACAAAGGGAAATAATTCATGCAAGCAATCGCTCTCTGAAAATAATAGCCTGAAGATTTGTATCCCATACTTTAGAAGGCATTTGTTTTAAGGCATAACAAAATCAAGCTATATTCCCCTATTCTATATTTATTTATGTGTTTGAGGAGGTTAGAATATCCCTAGCTCCTGACAAAAGACTTGGACTAATATTGTATTAACCAAAAGCACACACACACACACACACACACACACACACACACACATATATATATATATATATATATATATATATATATATATATATATATATGTGTGTGTGTGTGTGTGTGTGTGTGCGTGTGTGTGTGTGTGTGTGATCATATCACTTAGGGCAAATAAAATATTTAATATATTTAAATTGTACAATATGTGCAAATTATATTTATTGTTTGATGCAAAGAACTAAATTTCTACTAATTGAAATGAAATAGCTGTACAATATTTGCTGTAATAAATTACATGGATGTGAAGTATTTGCTGTATTAAATAAAATGGATGTACAGTATTTACTTCAAGATTGCAGTAGGGTCCCGAAATGTTCTTGAAATCACAAGTGGAATGAATGTTAATCGCTTTTTAAACATTTATAATTTTAATTGAGGATTGCTTTTAAAGTAACTTTACAAAACACAATAAACATACATGTATTTGAATTGACATCAACAAAAATAATCACAACTTAAGGAATCATTGTTACTAGTTGGTATGAGAGGATACATTACTATTCAATTGCTCGGTGAACAATCTGGTCACGGAAAGATGCAGTTTCCTGCATATGCGGTCACTACATATATTCGGGTGGCCTATCTAAAAGTATCCTGCACTTTGTAAAAAAATGTTCTTATGCATGCCACTTGTTACTATTTGCAATTAGTCGAAAGCACTTCTAACAGTTGTAATTGGTTTGTTTTGTTTTTTGTTTTTGTTTTGTCGTGTTTTTAAGGTCTTGTGGGAGGTGTGTCTAATACATATGTTGCATATAAGAATATTAATGTCAGAGTTTGAATCCTTGAAATTTATCATTGTTACTTTCAGTGAAAACAGTTGGGTCACACTTTGCAGGAAACATTATGAGAAAATATTAATTGGCATCGTAGATTGCAAATGTAGAAATTAGTTTAAGACAATTTAATTGAGAAATCTCCGAGTAGCTTGAAAAACTCCTCCTTATGTTCCATCACATAACAAGAATACGTCATAAGATGTTCGTGTTTAAAATGCATCGAAAGACATTCTTACATACCTACATTGGCCGCGCCGTGACTCGAATCCACATAGAAAGAGTGAGATGTCTGTGATAGGTAGAGGCAATCGCCTTAGATATATTCAGGCAGCAGGCTCTCTTCCTCTTGAGAGCTTGAGAGAGAGAGAGAGAGAGAGAGAGAGAGAGAGAGAGAGAGAGAGAGAGAGAGAGGACAGGGCCTTGTCTACAGGGCCTAAGTCGATATCCCAGTTAAGGTTCTAGAACCTTTGGAACTGAAGGCTCACAGGCTTCTTATCATATTCCCCATGCCCATCTTTCTGCGTCCTTAAATTTGTTGTAGAAATTATTGTCTCTATTTCTTTTACAGAGACTGTTGGAGGCAACGAAGCAAATGTTATCAATCGACACGACACTGCGCAGCATCTCCATATACTTAGGGATGCTTGGGGACATCAAATGTTTTATGAAGAAGAGCAAACGCCGTTGGTGGATCACCATGCTTGATGCAAAGACGTTATTCTGAGGCCAGTCCCCTCATTGGTCCCGAAAGACTTGAGGGATCATCAAAACAAATCCCCGGCAGCGGTACTGGAACTGGTTAAACCGGCAGAGAAAATAAAAATATCCATTCTGAAAGATCCACGGCAATCCATTCTAACATTTTAAGCAAGGGCACCAGCAAATCGTCAGTCCCAGCTAAAACACTTCTTTCCTCCTGTCATTTTCACATCGAGGTGGCCAAATGTGCCAAGGATTTTACAGACCATTTCCATTATTTGAGGAGAGAGATAGTCGTCGCTATTCCTCCTACTGGATCTCGATCGAATCTAACTGAACGTGAAGGGGTCGTTCCATAGAAAAGAATTATTACCAGTGTCTCTTCTAGAACTCTCCGCCTCTTTCAGGGACCACTGTTTGATTTGAACAGCTTCATTTGGTGCCTCTATCAAAAGATAAGTAATCCCTCTAAAGGAATACGTAGTAGAGAACGTGCTATACATACATGCACAGTTCTGGTACTTCCTAGCTCCACAAAGTGAGAATGTTTTGACTCATTATCAGTCTGTCCTCATTGAGGAAGATTCTTTTACAAAAGAGCATTTCATGATGCAGCCATAACACTATGTCAGGAATGCCATCCGTCATAACATTTGGACTGTCTCCATATATCTCAATGATGAATACCTTCACACACCCATCTTCCCAGCCCTCGAGAAATTCCTGAGGTTTTGTCATGGACAACATATTTTTCAATTCGGGCTCGTCCTTTTAACTTAGCTTCCACTTCCTGCACCTTCAGCAGGACGATGGGTGCAATATCGGCCCAATAAAGAATCTAAGGGGTTCGAATCCCATTAATACTGGCCGCCATGTATAGCTTATATTGTGCTGAAAAATAGCATTAAACCATAAAAAAATAAAAAAAATAAAAAAACGAACTTGGAAAACAAAAACTTCTGCTTTATAAACTGAGACACATGTACGCTAATTATATGCACAATGTGTCCGCACGGTTCTGTGCTCCCTTTCATAGGACGAAAAGTACCTATTTTTGTAACTAAACTCTATACTTATACTTGCAATCGACAAATATTATGACAGTTATGTAAATTTATTCATATGAAAATATAATAGGTAAACCCTAGTGGCATGTAAGTTTCCTAAATAGTAAAATACTATGTTTTCCGTTTGGGAATGATGCCTAAAATGAACCTTTTCCTCCTGGGAAAGCTATTTGCAAAAAAAGCGAAATGATTTGTTTCCGTTCGGAGCAACGGCAAAACGTTTTAAAGGTATAGATAAGGGTGGTGGCAGGCTTGATCGTAATATTTCCCACTATGAAGTCTCGTCGACAACGAATCGGGTATTCTGAAAGTCAAGGTAAATTGTCTCACTTTGCTGTAAGGTTATTCAGCTCTGCTTTTGGTATTTCCCTCTGTCTCGTGTTATCCGTCGTATGTATGTCAACATGTGTTTGTTACTGCTACCACTCTGGGGGCTATATTTCTTTTCCGATTTTGTTCAAACCTGGCTTATGGTCTTGCATCAACGAGATCTTCGACGAGTCCGAAAATGGCTGAGATACACGCACATAAGATAGGTGATGTTACATCTGGCAGACTGAGCTAGTCGTCCCTATAGCAAACTCTATTTCTAATCGGATTTTTAAAAAAATCAAACTTGGTAAATATTCATATATATAAATATATAAGTGTTTTCAAACAATAGCTATGATACGACAGCAGACTTAGTCAGGGATGTGCAGTATGTACATTTACGCCGATGTTATTTTCTCAGGAACAGGTGGGAACTGCATCAGCAACCAGTCTAACTAATGACGTGTATCCTGTTACATCAACACAGCCAGGTCGTTCGGTTTATTTTGATTACATCAGCCAAAGGATCACGCGTTCCAGAAATAAGTACAAGCTTTAAACTTCATTGGGATGTTTCCCTCGCGAGAGGAGGTTAATTTTAAACGTGTATTTCTTATGTTTATTTATTTTTATATCACTTCTCAGTTTTGTGTATGATTTATATAATAATAAGTAGAAAAGATTAACGCAGGCGAGGCGGCGTATGCGTCTTTGATTTACAAGTTATATATTTGTCACAGGTAATTTGCGAATAGCCTTTATTCCTTCAAAGTATAGGTTATTAACGATTGTGTGACAATCTGATCCTTATCAACTGCGAAAAATTACAGTTCAATCACATCAGTAACAGTTGAAATGCACTCAGTTTTTCAGATTTGTATAGTACTGAAAAATATATAGTTTTGTCCGTAAATAAATGTGGCGTTATTTAAAGGGTCTTTTATATTAATTAAAGACCCCTTTTAGTTTTTTTTTTCTTCTATGCGTTGAGTAATATGTTCCTGTTGACTGACATTTGAATGCGCCAGCAATGACGATGGGGTAGGATGAGGTGTTACTTAGCATAAGACAGAAATATGATGAAAAAGATTAGAAAAAAAAATTAATTTATTTTATAATTTAACAGTAGATCGACTAAGCATGAAATTTAAAAAGCTACAAGTCCAATCATCAATCTTTCGCAGACCTGGACTCGTTGCACCGGGGTTGGCAAATGAACCTGTTTCCTGGATAGATTTTTAACAAGAATTAATTAACCAATGTCGTTGAGCTATTCCACCGTGAATATACAAAACAGTCGAGAGTAAAATTGCAGTACTGTGAATCTCGTACCAACGATTTCCTCCACGTTACTTTGGCAGCTGGGGAAACGTACCGGAAAGATGCGGGGAGAAAAGAATAAAAGAACACCTGATCATACTTAGATTCCAATATTGTACCGAATGTGTAGTTTCTCATTGCGTATAGTTTAATTTATGCAAAAAGATTCTTAGCAGAAAACTACTAGTTTTCGTTACCGATCAGGTTCAATGTAAATAAAAGTATATATGCTATGTAAAAAAAATTATTTTATTGTTTTCGACATGGTACGATTCATCCAACGACAGAGAAGGTAGAAAATGTTTTATAGAGTACGTTTACCACAGTTGAATCGGAAATATTTGTTCAATTCCAGCACGCCATATTAATACACTAGTTTTCTGAATATTAACCATTTTTCCATCCTTGTTAATGGAAGTCAAGTAAACTTAGTTAAATCATATTTCCTGTTTCTACGTTTGAAGCAACATTCCATACATTAGAGCTATATACATGCAGAGATTAACGGAGATAGCTAAAACAATTATCACGTGATCACCCTTATGCTGGATGGAGCCCGGAATATTACAAAAGGTAAAATAATGTCTTGGTATAATAACAAAAAGTAAAATCATGTCCGGGTACATTATAAAAGGTAAAATAATCTCTCGGTATATTACAAAAGTAAAATAATGTCTCGGTATAATAACAAAAGGTAAAATAATGTCTCGGTATAATAACAAAAGGTAAAATCATGTCCGGGTATATTACAAAAGGTAAAATAATGGCTCGGTATAATAACAAAAGGTAAAATAATGTCTCGGTATAATAACAAAAAGTAAAATCATGTCCGGGTACATTATAAAAGGTAAAATAATCTCTCGGTATATTACAAAAGTAAAATAATGTCTCGGTATAATAACAAAAGGTAAAATAATGTCTCGGTATAATAACAAAAGGTAAAATCATGTCCGGGTATATTACAAAAGGTAAAATAATGGCTCGGTATATTTGAAAAGGTAAGATAATGTCTGGGTATATTTTGAAAAGGTAAAATGGTGTCTGGATATATTTCAAAAGGTAAAATAATGTATGGGTATATTACAAAAGGTAAAATTATCTCTGGGTATATTACAAAAGGTAAAATAATGTCTCGGTATATTACAAAAGGTAAAATAATGGCTCGGTATAATAACAAAAAGTAAAATCATGTCCGGGTACATTATAAAAGGTAAAATAATCTCTCGGTATATTACAAAAGTAAAATAATGTCTCGGTATAATAACAAAAGGTAAAATAATGTCTCGGTATAATAACAAAAGGTAAAATCATGTCCGGGTATATTACAAAAGGTAAAATAATGGCTCGGTATATTTGAAAAGGTAAGATAATGTCTGGGTATATTTTGAAAAGGTAAAATGGTGTCTGGATATATTTCAAAAGGTAAAATAATGTATGGGTATATTACAAAAGGTAAAATTATCTCTGGGTATATTACAAAAGGTAAAATAATGTCTCGGTATATTACAAAAGGTAAAAGTATTTATCGGTGTTCTTTATATTTCTACATGTTGTTCAAAATGAAAAACGGAATGCTAAAATATATATCAATTCTTTATTTTATTTAGGTGGTACTTAAGGGGAATTCAAATGAGATATTATATCAGGAAAATATTAAGCTATTCAGGTGTTTTGGTTACCTAGCCCAATAACGAACGTATTATTTTTGAAGGCTAGTGTTAAAAACACTAAGGTGATTGTTTAGCACCATCTTGGAACCTGGATTTTTAAATTATTTAATTTTGTTTTACCGAGTTTTCGCATTACTAGCGAGGTTTGTGACGTTCAGGTACAAAGACATGTACGTCGTACGATACAGTGGCGTACTTTTTGGTATTTTACCACAGTCAGTTCTGACCGAGATGTCAAGACTCCAATACTTTTTCCTCATCCCACGTAAAAACATCCTTCCCTCATACTAAACAGGAAGAAAATGAGAACCGTTTTCTATAAAACTTCTCCAAATAAACAAGGATGCAACATTATCTTCAATTATTTGATATATTAAAAACTGTTGACTGTAATGAATAAATTAGCCCGATTATTTTAGCTCACACCAAAGTTAATTAAATACATCGAAAAATATTGAGAAATATCATGCCAACAATATATCAGCTACTACAAAAACTACTGTACCAGTCCGACTGTCATATAGAATGAAACTATTACTAGACCATTCAGATTATTAAGATGGTCAACATAGGCTTGATTAGATTTTTTTTATATACGGCATCAGTGACGCGACATCATAGTGACTTTAACAGTTTTCATAGAGATGAACAAATTTATATCGAGTTTAACACGAAAGTAACCATGTTGATATGTAGTCGTAAGGATTATTTGCTTAGTGTGATTAAAGATAGACGTGCCAAGGAATAACTTTCAGGAAAATAAATTTATTAACCTTGTTTTCAGACATCAAGAAATATTTACTTCAAAGTCCCAGAAAACACGCAGAAGATGCGAAAATTTAAACAAGCAGCAGCATCCCTGATAGCAAAATGGTTCAAATGGTGCAGTATGAAGACGGAGTAATTACGTATTTTGTGTTTGCATTTGGACAAATTTGCAGCGCAGCTTGAAGATTTCGTCAACTTTGCCAAGCCAGTCCACAACAATTCATCGAGAACAGTATATATTGAAAACGACGTTCTGCGAATACTACCACAGGGAACCCGAGTATATGAAAAATAGGCTGTTTTAGAATCAACCATAAGAATGGCAAACAATTTGACCAAAATTGCTTATATTGGTCCCATCTTTTTTCATCATGCAAGCCAAATGAAATACTAAATCTTTCTAAATGCGAGAGATACTAAATTCTCCAAATGTATTATCAAATTTTGTAATGTACACTTTGACATCGTTGATCAGCTTTGTTTACAGATTGAACCGAAAGATAACTTAAAAAATAAAGTCATAATCTTCAATGTATAAGTCGTCCGTGTTTGCTTGTATCTTCATATGTGTTATTTTGATAACATTCAAACACATTAAATTTGTAAACAGATGCAAATAGAAAATATCTAAAACTATGCAAACATCAAACCAGGAAGAATGTTTAATAATTAAATGTGTACTGGCTGCTTTGATATGGTTGCATTTGTACCTTTAACAACAAATTATTGAACAAATAATTATTCCAGAAGTAGCTACTTACAAAAGCGTTATAGGGAAACTAGATTTGACAATAATGTTACAAATGTAACATATGAGCCGGTCTACTGAGAATCCAATATTTATTATTGTAAAAAGAATCCCCTTGACGCCTTCGAAAACATTTCAAAATTAAAGCTATTGAGTTGAAAATTCACGATATATAAATTCCAATAAAAAGAAGTTATTTAAAGCAGCAAAATATTAAAACTTATGGATTACAATTAATAATCTGCAATTTGAAGACGAAAAAAAAAATATGAAATGAAAAATTAAAACTACTACAGTTAGGTCATAATTAATATATAGTTTTTAAAGGGATTTGATTGGTTTGGCTGAAGAAAAAAAAACAGGAGGGTGTTGATAGCAGGTTTCTGATGAACATCAGTTGCAGTCTTATAGATAGAACGCGTAACACTGTCCAGCAAAAGTAATCAAAGCACCTTACAGCTAGCTTAACCAAGCCAAATCAATAGTGTTGTGCGTCTCTGATGTGATGTCAATAAGCAATCTCATTGCTCAACATACATATATGTTACACAATTTAAAATGGCTTTGCTATAGTAAAAGAACTGAAAATTATGTTGCCACATTTATAATCATTATTTTAACCACTTTCATATTTGTAATGTTATTTGTCACATTATTTTATGTAATTTCATATATTACATGTTATATGTCATACATTATTTTATGTTATTTCATATATTTAATGTTATTAGTCACATGATTTTATGTAGTTTCATTTATTAAATGTTATTAGTCACGCATGCTATATAATTTCATATATTAAATGTTATTTGTCACACAATATTTTATGTAATTTTATATTTTTCATGGTATTTGTCATATATTATTTAATGTTATCTCATATATTAAATGTTGAGTCACGTATTGTGTAATTTCATATATTAAATGTTATTTGGCACACATTAGTTTATGTAATTTCATATATATTGCATGTTATTAGTCACGCATTTTATGTAATTTCATATATTAAATGCTATTTGTTACACTCCATCTTATGTATTTTCATATATTTAATGTTATTTGTCACACCTTATTTTAGAACTGTATTTCTTATTGTTGTCTTTTAATAAAAAGGAAAAACATACGTCCAATATGCACTTCTTCTGAACCACTCCTACGTTTAATTACAGTAATTAATCCAATTATATGGATACTCCAATTTCCAGGCGCCAACGCAAGAATTAAAACAAAAAATCCGAATAATGAATTTAGGATTTGTTTAACCTTGTGGCAAGGCCGCGTTTCATTTCGTTTAAAGGTAACGATATTAGATGTTTCATGGTCATTAAATGTTTACTGTTTCTGCAAATATTTGTAACACCTACACGACCTGACTTAAAAACACGATTCAGTAATTGATACGTTTGCGTAATGTTTACTAGTCGTGATTCAAAACTGCTGTAATTTAAAGAGACGTGCAAAAATTATTTTAGTAATTCTGTAACGATTGTAAATCTAACTAACGTAAAACGTCATCTCGCTGAAAAGTTCTGACAATGTCCATTCTGAAAGGAATTAAAATGACTCACTTTTCAGTAAATAGAGGTGAGACACGAGTTTTTAAAAATCTCATTCCAAAATCCGTCATTTGTCAGGTGGTCTGATAGACAACGTGTTATCTAAGTATGTTCTTTCTACTAAACTGCTTCATTACATATATGAATTTGCTTTCACAAGGTTACATTTGTCAGTTTCACAGGTGAGCGATATCAGATCCACTTGTGACTCGTTTCACTTTTTTCTACTGTATTCAGTTTGACAAAGATAAGAAATGTTGCTTGTTCTGTAAAAAGAATAATACTTATTTGTTTCTTTTTCTTCCTGACAGTTTGATTTCTTTCGTATACATTGTTTTTATTTTCGCTTGGTGGGCCGGGTGCAATGGTGTCATTTAAAGTCTTTCAAAGTCTTTCAAAAATTGTTGATTTTTTGCCTATCCGTATTTAGTCCGCAATGCTAAATGAAAAACAAAAAATGTTAAACAACTATTTCTCAAAACCAGCTGTACAGAATTAGTTTTTTTTTTTTTTTTAAAGAAAGCATCATAGCACAGAGTCTGACAGAATATATCATTTGCATAAAGGCTGACAGAAAACATCATTGCATAAAGGTCGACAGAAAACATTCTAGCATAACTTTTTTCTAAATGTTACAATTAATGCTGATCCGCTATCAAATATACAAGGCATTTCCTAAAGAAACAAGCATTTAAAGAACTTCATCTCCGAAAATCCGTTCCCCTGCAAGTTCTCAATCAAGCTCTGTCAAATGTAACTTAGTTTTGGAAAGACCCAGACCCAAAGGTCATTTTGGTTTGTACAAATGATCTCAATCTGCAATAAACTATTGCGGCCGTTACTGCAAATACGGGTATTTTCATGGTTCTCTTTTCATTAAGGGACTTCAAACTCTATCAAATATGGCGTTTTTTACTAAATATAGAACAAGCTTGAGACAGCTTATTTTGAGAAAAAAGCCTCATTTCACCACATTTTGCTGTAAAGACCGTGGCATATAAAGCGTTGAGATAAACACAAGTGACATCCCATCAACTTTAACAGATGAGTGCCGTTACTAAACGTAGACACACATTTAAACAACTTTCTCTCAGAATAGCAACTCAGTATGTTGTCCAGTTAACAGAATGCGTCATAGTATATAAATATCTTCCAGTATTCTGTAAATAATAATGACGTGCCATTAGATATGGATGAAGATGCATAAAGGAGAGGTGCTTTGCAACAATTATTTACTTAACATGTTCGATAGACGCCATTTAAATAATTCATGCAGGAATCTTGCTCAGCTCCTCTTGCATTGAAATATTAGGTAAATACTAGACAGATGAACGATCAAAGACCCATCATGTTGTTAAATCTGTAGACATGGATAAACGTGTGCAAAACATAATGCTTTCAAATCTGTAGACATGGATAAACGTGTGCAAAACATAATGCTTTCAAATCTGTAGACATGGATAAACGTGTGCAAAACATCATGTTTTAAAATCTGTAGACATGGATAAACGAGTGCAAAACATCATGCTTTCAAATCTGTAGACATGGATAAACGAGTGCAAAACATCATGTTTTCACATCTGTAGACATGGATAAACGTGTGCAAAACATCATGTTTTCAAATCTGTAGATATGGATAAACGTGTGCAAAACATCATGTTTTCAAATCTGTAGACATGGATAAACGTGTGCAAAACATAATGCTTTCAAATCTGTAGACATGGATAACATCATGCTTTAAAATCTGTAGACATGGATAAACGTGTGCAAAACATCATGTTTATTCTGTAGACATATTCAAACATGTGCAAAACATAATATTGTTAAATCTGTAGACATAGAAAAACGCGTGCAAAACATCATGTTGTTAAATCTGTAGACATGGATAACTGTGCACAAACATCATGTTAAATCTGTAGACATAGACAAACGTGTGCACAAACAGCATGTTGTTAAATCTGTAGACATGGATAAATGTGGGCATAATTATGTTAAGTCTCTGTACAATGACAAACGTGCTGAAAACATTATGTTTAATATGTTGACATGGATAACGTGTGCAACAACATCATGTTAAATCAGTAGACATGGACAAACGTGAGCAAAAACGTCATGCTAGAGACCAAAACCAAAATCACTAAAGAACAACAGCAAAATCCATACGAAATTCAACATTACACGACATTGTCTACATAATAAAAAATATGGCGAAGCCTAGATATTATCCATCCCATAATTAGGTAACACGAAATGTAGCTACCGTAACCTGTCGACAGGTGTCGAGTGAAAACATATAATGTGATTAACCCTGTTTATCATACAACACGTAAATATGCTCTCACAATTACACGTGGAACATTGTGGAATAGGTTATTGAGAATATCATTTGGTCTACTATCAAAATATATCATTTAGACATTAATAATTTATTTATTATAATTTCACTCACGACTATCGAAAAATGCATGTTCTTTTACCTTATAAAATTGTTAGGTACAAAAAGATTACAAAACTGGTATTTCTAAATGCTTTATCTTTTATTACATAATATATAGCATGCATTTTACCTTCAACTGACACAAGAAATATTATCAACATAATTTACCATGCAGTAATTAATTAAAATCATTAATTTACCATGCAGTAATTAACTCAATTACTGCAGTTGCCTACATCGGGCTTTTTGAAAATCATACAGCGTTTCGAAGTTGGTCCACCATCAAGCATGATTTCTGAAGAATTTGGAAAGCTATTATTCCAGTGTTTCCATTATTTTTGTTGTTGGCTGTTTACAGATTTCTCTTTATTTAAATTATTACAGAAGACACACATTGACTCGTTTTTGTCAGAATCTGAATTAGTGATAGAGAGATGTAACGCTCCGAGCCGCCAGTCAGCGTTGCCGACAGTTAAATTAATGAATACACAGAATGTGAAATTCAAATAAACAACAATTTAATATATTTCATTAACTGTCATCTCTCAAATAAAATTCAAATTAAAGCTCTATCGCTCGTCTTTCACTCGACTAATTGACGGCCTATTTCATGATCTGACTTAGTGTGATTGATTTTCCTCCTGTCCTGTGTTACTACTCATCTGTATGATCTTTATCTAACTGGGAATCCAATTCCCTCCAGACCGTCTAATTTCTGCATCCGTTCTTCCTTTTCTTTGTCTCCCAGAGACTTGGACCAACTGCAGTGGGGGTAATTCCCTCTGTCTCCTACAGTTCCTCTGGTCCCTAAAAGCTTCCTTTATTAACACACAAGAACATTAGCATAGCATATTCCCCTAGCAATCTAACTCACACTAAACAACAATATCATCAGATAAACCATTACTTTCTCTCTGATATGTGTACACAGTATATATATATATATATATATATATATATATATATATATATATATATATATATATATATATATATATATATATATATTCTCAATCATATTATACAGAGCATCATCATATAATCAGATGCATTTCTGTACATTGCACTTCTACAAAGTGTACAGAGATATCCACATATCCATGTGCTGATATATCCTTACACATGACACATAATATATACAAAAAGGCAAATCCCTAATAACTAATTTTGCACACTGCAACCATTATACAAAGTTATAATTCAATTCAACATTTCCAAATCTATAATATCACATGAATAAATGCACGAAGTTACTACCAATTAACTAAATAGCGAAGTACAATATTAATTTTTTACATGAACATTGCTCATATCTCAAAATATGCATGCAGATAAAACACTATGAATGAATCAAACACTACAAATGGCAATTCTACGTACTAACGTATACATACTGCAATAATTAAAGTACACGTACTTTGCCGTAATATATTTCACAACAATCGAGCAAATGGTCAGTGACATTTACTGAAACTCCTTGTGATTTCCAGAATATCAAGTTTCCAGCCAACTTTGAATAACGTCGGACTAGCTTATCTTCCCTTATAATTTCCCCAAGCTGATTTTAGCGACTACTAAAGCTTAGTTATTAAGATAATAGATTTAAGCTTGTGATTTTAATAATGGCCACGCCTTGTTCAATTCTGAGTGGACGTTGATTCATATAATTATCAGACACTGCACCCTCCCAACAGTCTGTCAACTACCCCCACGTGATGTTCCTTTGATCCGAGCACAGAATTCCATCACTTACCTGTGAAACATGTGATGACAATTACGTAACTGGTTTGCCCAAAATAAGGGAAGGCACGAATTTTATGACCATGTAAAAAAACTGGATTGACACCTCATTGTTCGCCGATTCATACATATTATTAGCCTCAGTATCTAACATATACATATTAAAATCTGCTTAATCCTTACAACGTGACAACCTGTCTAAGCAAACGCGTGTTACTACTAGATAAACATTAAACTACAATGTAGAAAAAGTATTCTGCTACAAATGATTGTTACATTTCTGTTTTGAATAGAAATTCAAAGAATATGTTACAATTATAAGTCATGCTGAAGGCAATGTACATTATGTATCTCGTGTAGGGATGTGTATGTGTGGCTAGACAGCGTTGATACGGTTTGATTAGTATGCTCATATCGGTCGTACGTACTGTTGTGCCAGTCTTGGAACATTTCTTTCATCAAGGACTGCATTCCTCATAATGTTCGTATGTGTTCAGTTTGTACTGACTTATAATATCAAATTTCCAAAGGGCCCCGCTGTGACCAATGTATTGCTATAGTTCTATAACCGCCGTACTGCCCGAAACGTAATGTTAAATTCGAATAACCGCTAACAAATTCACATAACCACCATAGTGACCTATCCCCGTGTCATATTCTCATAACCGCTTAACCGTCGATAATACCTGTAACACCCATACCATCCCATCGTCTATATTAAATTTTCCTATAGTGATATCGGTCACTGTAAATTTCCATAACCGCCATAACAGCCAAGACCAAATGTTAAAATCCCGTGACCACCAAATCATTCTCTTTTAGTTCTTCTAATCATCTAAAACTATTATTTAAGACACTAGTAACTTCATTAAAAACGGACAAACAATTTCGTCCTAACAAAAAAAAAAATCTAATGAACATGTGTGGCGCTCACTATCACTCGCTGCTAAACACTGACAACTGTACTCAAAAAGACGACATTGCATTTTTAGAAATAGTGAACGGAATCAGAGGACTTTTTGGAAAACTAGCAACCGGTGGGGGCGTGGGGTTCTTTGTTTTATAAATAAGCTAGTAGGATCAAACTTCTGATCGTGAGTGGAAGCATTCCAGAAATGAAAACGATGTTTCGTGAGGAAGACATAAATATTTGTTATATGCAAGAAAGAATTACGAAAAGCATACATAATCCTCTGTGTGCATCCAATTCTTTATTAGCAAGATACATCTGCCTACCTGTAGTTACTTGCAATTACTTTCTATGAATTTATACCAAGCAAGATAAAACCTCTACCTACATGTAATTACTTCTGATGACTTTACACCAAACAAGATAAGACGTATTATTTCGGAATTTTTACAGATGATGTCCAAATTGTTTTTATAAATCATGCTAATTTACATGTCACGAAGGCTAAATATGTAGAACCTGCCCATTATAACGCTGTCTAACCACAAGGAGCTAAATGGAGTTTAAATCACCTGAATTATCTAAACTTATAAGGCCCACCACACTGATGGTGTTAATTAACCATGAAATGTTTGTTTATTTGCCATGTTGAAATATTCTTGTTACAGTTGACCCCTCCTGTCCCTCACCCACATCATATTCTCCTGGGGGAGTATCTTGCAAATGACAGCGTTGATATTCAAATTGAGCCCGACCCGTTTATTCAGTTGTTCTTCAAGAAAAAAGTCCCAATGCCAATTGACCATGTTTATTCGGTTGTTCTTAAAAAAAAAGTTCCAATGCCAATTGACCATTTTTATTCCGTTGTTCTTAAAGAAAACTCCCAATGTCAATTGACCATGTTTATTCGGTTGTTCTTAAATAAAACTCCCAATGCCAATTGGCCATTTTTATTCCGTTGTTCTTGAAGAAAACTCTTAATGCTAATTAACTATGCGTGCTTCATGGAATCAAATGTCCTGAGATCAGAACAAAGTAAACCTTCACCAACAAAATTACTTTTAAACAATGCAAGAATTTTCTCCTCAAAATTATAATTTTTGACAGGATTCCAGGACAATAATGATAATTATGTTTACTTTCATCAATCCAAGCACCACCGCAAGAAAATTCTAATCATTACAAACCCTTGAAATTGACGACACATAATCGGCACTTTTGGGGCTGCGTCCAGACTATGGCCTGTACAGTTTGGCTTCATCAAGGCTATTAATTCTTTATAATGTATCTTCCAGAGATAGGGGTTGACGTTCTAGGTGGAACTGAGAATCAGGCTGACAGACAGACGCATGAACATGATCGGTAAAAAATGTATTTGAAAACTGCAGACTTAAAGTGAATTTGTTTGTTTCGTCTTCCTCCTTTTGTGCTCTTCTTTGTTTTTTAATAATATAACCTAATGATGATTCATAGAAAAAAGAATAAGAATATTATTAAGAATAATATGGACTTGTATGACTTATAAAAATAATTATAAACGTATAGCATTGACTTCACATAAAGAATACTGTAATAACATTATTTGTATTACAAATTAGCCATTCCAAATGTTTTTCTTTGAATAATATATTTTTCTGTGAGAGGTCCACCAATCCCTTCCAAAAAATTAGAAAAATATGTTTTGCTTTTTATTAGTTTTTATTTCGACAATATTAACGCATTATAATAGATCGGACGCAGCATTTTTGTCCCATTCTTATAAAATTGATATCAAAGTTTTCATTCACGTTGTCAACTGAAATAAAACATAGTCAACTAATGCTCTCTTTAATAAAGAAAAAATGCACACTAAGCATTGCGAATAGTTTCAAGTTATTTTTAAAAAAATTAAGATACGATTATAACAACTTACTGTACCATCAATGACATAAGTAATGACGCGGAGTGAGTTCGACCATGAGTATCGGCTAACAGAGATGTAAAGCTAGTTTTTCATCTGTAATGTGCGTTCTTCACCGTTCCTTTAGTTAGTTATAAACATGTATATGTTTCATGTTTCTACACATAAATAAAAACTACTTTACTACGTCCAGATGACACACACACACACACACTCTCTCTCTCTCTCTCTCTCTCTCTCTCTCTCTCTCTCTCTCTCACACACACACACACACACACATACACACACACTTCTCTATCTCTTACTCTGGTGTCTTTGGTCAATTGAGCGCTGACGGCCCATGACTAAAACGCAATTTGGTCATCATGTGTGATTCAAGATAATATTCCTTTTGAAATTGAACACTAGCCTTTTGTAAACCTGAGACAAAAATACACATTAATCAAATCTATCCATCAACTATGGTTTATCTGACATGCGACCAAAGCATCAGAGGAAATCCTATTTAAAGAAAAAGAACCTGTTTTAGAACATAGGGAATTACAGGGACCATAATACGTACTGTCCTACATTAGATAGCCAAGAATAATTTTTCAGAACTTTTCTAATTAACACTTACCTAATAAATTATTCAACAAGCACTGATATTGATCTTCTCCACGAATCTTTACACAACGGCATTTTAAATTCAATTTCAAGAGTTTCACTTTTTTCGCTCTGATACACACTTAAAGAATGTGTCATCAGTTTTATTTGCATCGCGAATTTCCAATTCATGTGGAAACTATTTACTTTTATGTGTGGCTCTTACATGCAAAAATCTAGATTTTATTAGTTTGTTTCCGGAGTGAAATAAACTTATATTTGGTAAGATTTGCACACAATGCATATCTAATGAAACTGCCGAATACGCGTGGCTGGTACAAGTAAGTAATATTAACACCAGTCACGCGCCATAAAACTGAAGCTTTTCAGCTGTCTATCACAAAGTTCATTTCTTCAGAGCATCTTAAAGAATCACGATGACCTTGAGTGACTACCGGACGTCAGCAGTCACAGCAATAAATATTCATGAAGAGTATTATCTAGCGGGTTCATCTTTTATTTTGATGTGTTCTTCTTATGGTCGAGATGATAAAAAAAAATCCATACAAAATGTTTTCGGAAGAGTTACTCATACAGAACTCTCAACTTCGCACATCCGATCCTTAGATAAGATCTCCACTCATAAAACCTTGCAAACTTCTACATAAGTAGTACGTAGAACCTACGTCACAGGCCATCCAATATCATATCTTCTTTTACAAATCTCAGGCTATCTGCCATCTTTCTAACCTTGTTAAATACACTAATAGTTCCACCCAAACACAGATTTTCTGTATTAAATCATATTTAACGCCAAGTCGTTTCGAAACGTATTAGACCAACACCCACTTAATTACTTGGAAAAATTAATCGCCAATATTTTCTAAACATTAGACTTGTCTGTATCAATCTTACTGTATTTGATCCATGTGAACTCTTCTCCATTTCTACTTGGAAAGAATCCCGATAAAGAATAAGTCGGACAGCTGTTTGAATGAAGTGAGGTCAAACGGAGACACGCCTTTAACTTTATATATTTATATGTTTTGAAGATTCCATAAAAACCAATGATATAATCAGTCCGAGCATATAAATGTGATATATAAAATATTTGATACATAAATCCTGAACTATAGATGTTATATGCACTGGTAAATATGATAAAAAGATGTTTGCTACTACCGTTGTTATATGCACTGGTAATATGATAAAAAGATGTTCGTTACTACCGTTGTTATATGCACTGGTAAATATGATAAAAAGATGTTTGCTACAACCGTCTAAGATAATATTATATACTATATGAACCTTACTGTTAATATTTTAGTTATAAGCTATATAAACCATAATTTTATTATTTTAGTACGGAGTGATTCTATTCTATTAATTTACGATCGAATTGATTGCTTCACGACTTCATTTAATAGTTTTTGTAAATTGTTTTGAAGCGATATATCGTGAAAAATCAATATGATTTGACACCGGAGGCAATATAGTCGCTATATAATACCCGTGCATAAACTATACTTTTACATTCATCATATTCCATACTATTTTGACATGTTATATCCTAAATATAGAATGTAGTAATTCTTATTTCATTTAAATCTGGAGCTGAGATTGTCAAATTATATAAATGTATCGCGATATCATAACATCAGAAATAATCAATACGAACTGGATACGGGACACCTCTTGAAGGTAATGGAGTTATTAGCTACTGCTAGTATAAATTATCACATTCCTTTGTCCATATCGTTCGTTGATGCGTTATAAGAGTCAATAATTATTACTTTATAATAGCTATGATGATATTATAAATGCAAAAGAACTTAAAATTAATTAATTGGTTAATAGTTATGATGATATTATAAATGCAAAAGAAATTAAAATTAATTAATTGGTTCATAAAATTTAGATGATAGCTATTTAAAAATAAATTAGTGAAGACTTTATAGACTTTGTTCAATCAACCGAATTATGTCATCGGTAAATCAACTAATGAATGGTTTGCAAATCCAATGCAAACGGGCACTGACTACAAAGCAATGGGACCGTGTACAATTTTAATTTTCTGAAATACTTTAATTCGGATGAGAAAAAGAATATTTTGTCTATTTTTGTTTCTGAACCATATCTTGCAGAACCTACGTCTTTGAACGTAATACATAAAGACATTAATGTGTCATATTTAAAAGTTTTTGAATTTTCATTCCACACTTCGATAGCAAACGAAATATTGCTGCTGTCCGTCGGTACTTCCATAAGTTCGCACGTCCGATCCGAATCCGTTCTAGTGCGAAAGCACACAATCTTTGATCAAATTTAGAACAATGAAATTGTGCATATTTTGTCATGACTTATGTAGAAGACCTAATTAAACTTTCGTTTCATCCGTGTTAGCATGATTAAGTAAAACCCACTTCAGCATGTTTTTTTTTCATAAATGTAAAACACATTTTCGGATTTAATGGATTTACATATGCGTAACACAAACCTTTGTTACACAATTATAAAACGAAGTTTAAAATGCATATTTTTATTCATTAAGTGTTCATGCTATCAAATTTTAAAATTTTGCATACATCTTTCTTTTTCTTCAGACACTTTGGTGTTCATTTGGTGCGTAAGCATCAGTGTTTACAAAAATGTTAAAAATTATGAAAAAAAGAGGTAAAGGAGCATGCAGTCTTCCTAAGAACAGTTATTATACTTGTTTTCCTGAATGTATATTATCCTCCTTGGGTGTGGCAGAATAGTTAATGTATGAATGTATATTTGATGTACTGTCTGCAGAAGAGGAGTGTTTCTAAACTATTGACTATTTTAGATTGTGTGCTTAGCCGGATAGCCAGACTGGATTATTTGCATAGTATGTTATACATCAATTCACATGATACACGATAACGATTTACTCGATAAAGGTCTTTGTATTCTGCATGCATCAGATTCAGTGCCAACAATGCTTTATCAAAATTATTCACTCAACAAACTACTTATATCGTGAAGCTCTTTTAAAGACATGATTTGTCGTTCACACGTAATGTCTTAGCTTTTCTTTTCATAATATCTCTATACGTGTATAAAACATATTTTTTTATTAATTGTTTTAAATATATGCCAGATCATTTTACAAAATATAATAATACGCCTTGTGAGCATCTACATTTTCTTTACGACTGATTTGAAAGAGAATACATATAGATCCGGTAATTTAAGATTGCTGCAATACAGCTTGTTCCGGTTTGTATTTATTTTCCAATCGAGCCATGTACAATAAATAATAGTGAAAAAATGTTCTTAACACTTATGTTACTAAGATTACTAACTTATATGTGCTTTTCTTATTCACCAAAAACTACTTAGTAGCTTGTGTTAACTTTAGTATAAATTGAAAAACCCTCGGAATAAATAAGTTTTGACTCTAAACTCTCTGAGATTGCTTCTATTACTAAACTGATAAACGTTTCTAGATCGCCCTCTTTTTTGCAAGGTGTAAAATCATCATTTAAACTCCTAATGGAAATTAAGTTTTTGCTTAGTAAACGTTGAATGCTGTATCGACGTTTTTGCCATAAGGATATTGTATTTCCTAGGAGAAAGCCTTTATCATTAACAAATTCAGCAATCAATTGGCAGGTAGTATCCTACTGGAAGTAACTATTTTCCGGTCTGTGGTCATTATTTCCGCCCTCTTTCGGTTCAAGAGGTATTGCAAATGCGATATTAAAACTGAAATCCTGAATAAAAGGATAAGACTACAGAGGACAGACGTCTTCCGTATTTTGAAAGTCAATATGCATTCCAAATTCTTTTGCATACACCACAGACATCACCTGCCCCTCGTCTAAACTATCTAAATAGTTTTGCTCGGTATGCCTTGTTGAATCTTATTTGTTCTAACTGACGCATGTAATTATATTGTCAAAAATGTTGGAGTAATTTAACTTGAAAACTTTTCGGATTCCTTCATATCGAATGATTTTTTTTATGGCTGCTTATTTAATGTGCATTCAACCTAGATTGTCAAAATCTATATTGTTAGCTTCTTATTGTATCCATATATCAAAACAATATGCAGAAAGTGCGTGATATAATCGATATATTTGGTATTGATCTCTATTGCGTTTTGCTGGCTTTAATGCTGATTCCAATATGTGTACTCCGTTGATGGGGGGTGGGTGTGGACTGAGATACATACCTCCCTGATGTATATTTTTATGCTTGTAAGGAGTTATGTCTTTACCGCACCTCAACATTTTCGATACTTATTTTCATCGTAAAAGTCACTTCTTTCCATGGAAACAAAAGCTTGTAAGCAGCGTGGTATATATGCTTTATTAGCGTATATACCGCATCACTTATAAGTTTTTGTTTCCATTATAATTACAAGTGTCTTCAATATATTTTGGAATAATTCCATCATCTAAAATAATAATAATAATAATAATAATAATAATAATAATAATAATAATAATAATAATAATAATAATAATAATAATGAGGACTTTGTATAGCTCCTAATCTTTAGAAGCTCAAAGCGCTTTACAATATCTATAATGATATCACTACAAAAAAAAAAAGCAACGTGATATTGGAAAACATAAGCAAAGTGCTGAAAATATTTAAGGTACGAAACATTATTAGGTCTTTAAGTTTGTTCTTGAAATCGAAAAAGGTGTATATTTGGGTGTCATCAGCGTAAATTGGTGAGACACTGGGTGATTATCTATGACACTTGAGAGCGGCTGAGCGAATAGAGTGAAGTGAACAGGTCCAAGAACAGACCCCTGTGGAACACCACAACATAGATCAACTGAGCTGGAGTTTATTCCATTTGCAAATACAATTTGTGTCCTGTTGACTAAGTAGGGCTTGAACCACTGTAAGGCTGTATTGTGAATGCCAAATACATGCTGGAGACGGTGAAGTAATATATCATGGTCTAGTGTGTCAAATGTTGCAGACACATCAAGGAGGGTGAGGACTGTAATCTTTCCGCTATGATTACAATCATAATTCAGGTCGTCTTTGTTTTCTTTTGCTTTGAATTTTTTATTTTATTTTATTTTATTATTCAAAGTTTTATATCAAATTCTATAATTGTGGACGTATCAGGAGATGCTCCAGATACGGTGTAGTCCCGGTTGTTTAATTATCGGGTCACCGAACGTTATTATTCCAATCTTTCATTTAAGTAGTGAAGTATATTTTACCTGTTCTCCCGAACTCAGTTGTCTATTCTCCAATGAGTGAGCTATACTCACGATGCTTACCTCTAAATTTAAATAATAATTTTTCGCAAGTATCTTAGCTTTAAATAATTTATATTAAAGCTGATAAGAAGTGTATATAATCCTGATATTTATATTTGAATTACATGTCCATCTGAAGTATATAATGTGTGTAACCTTTAATCACAAACGTTTGTCGAATATAGTTGAATCAAAAACTGCTAACTAACGTCTGTGCTGAAGGTTCAGCTTAACAGATATCCACCCCCTGAATCAGATCAATGCAAAAAAACATAAAACAACATACTAGTTTAAAACAAAAAAACATAGCAACATAAAAAGCATACTAGTTTGAAACAAAAAACATAACAACATAAAACAACATACTAGTTTGAAACAAAAACATAACAACATAAAACAATATACTAGTTTAAAACAAAAAAAAACATAACAACATAAAACAACATACTAGTTTAAAACAAAGAACATAACAACATAAAACAACATACTAGTTTGAAACAAAAAACATAACAACATAAAACAACATACTAGTTTAAAACAACAAAATTAACAACATAAAACAATATACTAGTTTAAAACAAAAAAGTTAACAACATAAAACAATATACTAGTTTAAAACAAAAAACATAACAACATAAAACAACATAGTAGTTTGAAACAAAAAACATAACAACATAAAACAACATACTAGTTTAAAACAAAAAACATAACAACATAAAACAACATACTAGTTTGAAACAAAAAACATAACAACATAAAACAACATACTAGTTTAAAACAAAAAACATAACAACATAAAACAACATACTAGTTTAAAACAACAAAATTAACAACATAAAACAATATACTAGTTTGAAACCAAAAAAATAACAACATAAAACAACATACTAGTTTGAAACAAAAAACATAACAACATAAAACAACATACTAGTTTAAAACAAAAAACATAACAACATAAAACAACATACTAGTCTGAAACAAAAAACATAACATAAAACAACATACTAGTTTGAAACAAAAAACATAACAACATAAAACAGCATACTAGTTTAAAACAAAAAACATAACAACATAAAACAACATACTAGTTTAAAACAAAAAAGTTAACAACATAAAACAATATACTAGTTTGAAACAAAAAAAATAACAACATAAAACAACATACTAGTTTGAAACAAAAAACATAACAACATAAAACAACATACTAGTTTAAAACAAAAAACATAACAACATAAAACAACATACTAGTCTGAAACAAAAAACATAACATAAAACAACATACTAGTTTAAAACAAAAAAGTTAACAGCATCAAACAATATACTAGTTTAAAACAAAAAAAATAACAAAATAAAATAATATACTAAGACTAGTTTACTTCTCTTCTCAGTCTTTTTGTTATTGATCTGCGTTCTCTTACAATGTTCTAATGTTAGTTATGCTTATTCAATTAAATTTTGAATGGCTATATATTTTCGTTCATTTCGGTTTTAACCGCATCATGTGTATTATGTAATGCGATCGTGTTTTTATCCACTTGACTCTCGAATGCATCTATATATGTTGTTAACGTTTAAAATACTACAGTTTTAAGAGACGTGTAAACTTTCTCCATGGCATCTACTTCGATGTTTATCCTCTGCTCAATCTGTACTATATATTTTGTTGAATCTTTTGGTAAATATTCCGCTCTTTCTCTTCAGATTTGCAAAGCAGATGAATAAAGTACTACGTCACTTTCTGAAGAATTCCTGTGCCGCTATAAACGTTTTTGTGTTGTATATGTTGTCATCAATCTGTTCATTGGCTCTGCGACTCTGCATGCTGTTGTACTAGCACTCTGTTCACTGCATTAGTTTTGTTTGGTACTTGTCCACGTTCGGTCATCGTTGAAATCCTGATCATCCGTGGTCGTTTTTGTACAAAACATGTATTAATTGTAGTTACATTTTTGTACTGGATGTGCAAATATTATTACGGTAGTGTAACCCTGTCATGTATCTACTTCTATACAAATGTTTAAATGTAGGAATTCACAAATGACCTCTGACAGCTATGTTTAGATGCAAGAATTCACTAAGATCTTTGACAGCTATTTCTCTGTACTTTCCATACATGATACACGTTCATTATTTTGCATTAGAAACATTTACATGTACAGGTAACCGATGAAATCTACAACTTTCCCTATCTTAATCTTTGATCTTGATACTTACTAATTGTACTCCTCTTTAATTGCCTCGGATTGTTATTAATACTGTCTGAATTAAACAGCTCAGTGAGAACACAAAAATTACTAGCAAATATTCAATTTTAAACACATGATAACTTTGAGAGTATTTTGTTGGCATTATTTGTTGTGTCGAGGAAAATATAAAGTCTGGGTGGTGCGTTATAAACACTATCAAATTAGTAGATAATATTTTCGATATATATCTATTAAATCCGAGAATAGTAGCTGAGTATATAGACCGAGTGACTATTGCTCGAAATGAATCTAGTTTTTGCGTTGTGTGCCACACCTGGTCCATCAATAATGTCTTCCTTATCACCATCGTTAAGTTATTCCTTCTTTGACTAATTTTCATATGCATTTAAAGATGTAATATCCATGAGGAATTACAATAGTTATTGCTTCATTCTTGTCATTGAGGTAGTAAAATAATTATCTTTCAATTTCATCAGATATATTACAACAACAACATGTATTACCTGTAATTCAATACTTCATTATTCTGTTCTTGTTGTTTTTTTTATTTAAAAACTAAGACTATGTATAATTCGTTGTCAGAGAAACAATGATTGTAATATAGTCAGCTTTCTTTGCAATGGCTATATCGTTTATTTGTTTAGGAGTACTTTACAATGATTATGCCGTTAATTTGTGAAAGAATACTTTACAGAAGATGCCGCGGTAAAAGTTGTTTTCTTCCGAACTGTGTTTTCCTGCAACTTTCTCCATTTCTTTCTTTCTTCTTTCATTTATTATCATATTTTTGTTTCACTTAAAATCTCTTTTATTAATATTGCTTAACAAATCAACTAACTGGCATAGTTCCCAAATGGAAAATGTGTCCTTAAAGCGTACTGGATTAAATGTACGCATCATATTGTTGTTTACTGCTGATACAGTCTAACAAAAGCAATAGTTTGTTCAGTATTTGTGGTGATTTCCATGGTCGTTTACGACTTGCTTTGAAGTCGCTATGTTTTCCTATCGGCTTTTCTAAAACAGAAACAATTTTAGTATTTGACAATGTGAATAAGATTTCAAAAGCAGCTAGACCACCACTTTTCAATAAATATATTGTGTTGTTCGAGTTTGTTTCCTTGTGATTTAAGCATCTTGTAATGTATTTTGCATTCTTCATCGCCGTAGAAGGGTTGTCCCAGAAGGACAACCAGATCTTGAACTCTTCTTGGGCTTTCTTCAAACGTTTGGCTTTGGCTTTTAATTCCTGTGAACGTTTTCCATGTTGTCTTCTGAGTTCAATAATACGTGTATCTTTTGCTTTTGTTGCTTTCTTTGATTCTTTGATAACCTTAGAGAGATCAATATCAATCTGAATGTTGACAATGGATACTTGCAAGATACCTGGCAGGAAAGAGTTAAATCGTTTAAGATAGCTTATTGTACCACTTAGACAAGAGAGAAACGGTATTATCACTTTCATGAGCTTGAACAGTATTCGCTAATTAATTTGTCAGGTCAGACTTCTTTGCATAAAAGAAAGATACGCATATGTTATAATGATTATTCTAGCAATTATGGTTAGCGGCACACCTATGTCAACCACAAAGTAATCGGTATACATGCTGCTTTGCACGGCTACACAATTCTGCTGCAGACACGCTATTTATTTATGGTGGAAAATGTGCTTCAGAATGCACCGTGGTATTCATTTCTCAAGCTATTGTTTTTATTTATTTCCTTATTGCTTCCAGCTATCCTCCTGAAATCTATATATATGCAACTTATTATTGCAGAAAGAGGCAAGGCTAGATTGAAAAACCCAGTGAAGTATCTAACTTCGTCCTGTTGTTGTTATAGGGTTTTAAGCCATTTTCGGCACAAGATAGGCTATACATGGCGATCAGTATAAATGGTGGAGGAAGATCCCGGGAAAACCCTGGAATCAACCATCGACCCACGAGAAGCTACTGGTTCTATGTCGTACAGTAAATTGTCCAAGCTGTCGATTGACAGAAAACTTCTAATTATTCGCGTCACTATGTGAGTTACGAAATATAACAATCATTTGAATATTTTAGCCGTTTAACATTTGCACATATTTATTCCGTATTTGTTTGATTGTGGTGTAGTCCATTGCATTTTTATTTTGAAGTTTTACGTTATTTCTGTCAGCGCCGGTGCATAGCATTTTGGTGCCCTAGGCGCCTAGAGATATGGCGCCCCTCCCCCCTTCCACTCACGCCCTCTCCCACCCGCCCATCATGAAATAAACCCTTAGCCCAGCGCCCTTGGCGATTGTCTAGTTCGCCTAGCGGAAGCGCCGGCCCTGATTTACGTGCATGTTCGTTTGCAATCAGTTTGTTCTATTCATGTGTGTACTTTTCAACTACAGATAAAACAGAGTTTCAACTATATATGTCTTACGTAAAATCACACAACTGGATTTTTTTCAGGTCGTTGTCTTCGCCACTCTGCCATTGTGAACTATTCATTCCTCCGCTGTTTAAACACCTGAAACATGACTGAAAATGGTTGTTATATCTGTTTTTTTCTTGTAGCATCAGTAACAGTTTTCTACGGAGCATCGTCACCACGCAACCACCACGTTATGTGATTTTCTCTGAAGGTAATTGTGCTATTTATATCATAATTTATAGTTTTATTGCTATAAAATTTAATTTCTGTGAAAACAGAAATGTACAATAGTTAATATTTTAATAACTTTTTGTTACTGAATTTTTTTTAGAATTCCGTATAGTTGCACCTGTAAAACGTGAGGCTAAAACAAAATGCATACTTGACTGGGTACTGACGTTATTTGCTGTTATTTTTTCTTCCGTATATTTTTATTTTCCGTTAATCTAGTTTCACAATCAGGTATGCATTAGGGGTTGGGGTTGGGTTATTAGGGGTTGGTAGGGTTTAGGGGTTGGTATTGAATTAGGGGTTGGCATTGAAGATGTCTTAAGCACTGTTCTTATTAGCCATTAAGCTTTCATTGAAAAATCTGGAATACATTTTACATTTGACAAATTTTCATTCGGTATCATCAACAAGCTAATCGAACATTCATGTACATCTGAAACTTTTTTTCTCTCAAAAATTTGCAACGCTTCTTCAGTCTTCTGAATGGTATGGCGGATTTAAGGTTCATGTCAAAGTTTGCATACCCATTGATTAAATCAAGAACAAGCCGCTTCAGAAACTTTGTGATTGTGTGCTGCTTGAAAACAAACTCTCTCTCTCTCTCTCTCTCTCTCTCTCTCTCTCTCTCTCTCTCTCTCTCTCTCTCTCTCACACACACACACACACACACACACACACACACACACACACACACTCTTTGAACTCATTATATACTTGTACGGTTACTGCTAAAACTGATGAAATTAACATTATAATAGATTTGTGCCGTTACTGATCTCGGATAATTTCACAAGTTTTGCTCAACTTTGTGCACAGGTGAAGAGCATATAATTTGGGTAATGAAATTATACCGTATTTATGTTTTGTTGTATAAATAATTTGTTGCACCTCCGACGCGGCTGGCGGAGGAGAGTTTTGTCTGAAGCAGAACATCTCGTTGCCTGTAACAACGAACCAAGTTCAGTTAACATCTCCGTTTCTATACGATTTAGAAATTTAACAGTATTTTCGCAGTAACGCTTACTATGATTAAATACGGTATTGTTCTCACTGTCGGGCTTAATCCGATTTAATCATCCATTAATCTCATGTATAGCATGTACACCAAATTAAATTGGACGAATAATTTATGCAAACAAATACACTGTGCTTTTTCAATCACAAAGAAAAATGTACAACTCACTCGGTAGCAATTGTTATGATACAACGATGAAATTAATGTTAGCATACCGAGATTGGATAGAAAAAGAAATTAAATACGTATTTATTTCTTCACGGTTAAATTTTTATTTTACAGCATGACTCAGTAAAGACATACATTTTTTTTTATTTAATTTATTTTTGGTTTCAATGTCCCAGACAGGTTTCTTCTATTCAAAAGTCATGTTAACCTTTTTTTTTTTAAAACAACGAGCCAAAACTGAATGTATGATAACACGTCGATTTTATAGGCAACTCATGAACGGTGACGAAGCACGTAATCATCTGTACAAATAAAAACAGAGCCAACTGAATCGGTAATAGTATCACGTGATTGCTTTTTATTGTTTAACGCCATTTTTTCAGCACAATATAGGCTATACATGGCGGCCAGTATTAATGGTGGAGGAAGAACCCGGACAAACCCCGGAAAGAACCACCGACCCACGAGAAGCTACTGGCAAGCTTTCTCACATAACTACATTTGCCGAATCTTAGACTCGAACACACGCAGAAAGAGGTGAGATGGCAGTGGTCCGTAACGGACAGCGCTTTAGACCACACGGCCACTCGGGGCCCCAGTATCACGTGAAGTATGAGACGACATATTTAAAAAAGAAACATTGAAAACATTATTTTAACTGGAGGTTTATGCACTTGATACTATTTAAATGAACCCTGGATAAAAATAAAAAATAAAAACGTTTTAATACACATGCGTATTTTAGCAACCAACATATTTTTATATAAATGTACAAAATTTGATACGAGTTCCAGGGACGTCATTTCAATTTTTTTCGGGAAAAAAGGGGGTTGGGGTGGCGGCAAAACTTTACGGGCTTGTTAATTTTTTTATATAGGCTTCAGCAATTTTCCCCCTCCCCCGCTCTCCCCAAATGACGTCCTTGATGAGCTCTGTATAACGAAGGAATACAATATCATACACTTGTTTTGGTAATTTTCAAGGTTTCTTTGGAAGTCTCCAGGATTTATTAAACAAAAATAATATAGATTTAAATGTCAATGTATATTTACGGTTTCTTATGTGTGCAAAAATAATGACAAGGAACTGAAAAAGTTCATAAAATTTTGTTTTCAAAACATTTTATTTATGCGTGCATATTTGCAAATTATGAAAAACAACTTCCTTCCATTGAAGTTTTATCGCTTGATTCTGTATGATCGACAAGACTCCTGAGATAAATAAGAAACAAAGACTGTTCTTGCAACAATAAATAAAAAGATCCCCAACTTGCATGTAAACTATATTAAAATATTAGCTATATGCTTTTACCCTCCATTTGTCTCTCTGTCTCTCTCTGTCTGTCTGTCTGTCTCTCTCTCTCTCTCTGTCTGTCTCTCTCTGTCTCTCTGTCTCTCTCTCTGTCTCTCTGTCTCTGTCTCTCTCTGTCTCTCTCTCTCTCTGTGTATTCAATGAAATCCAAGTATAATGCTATAGACACAGAAGAAAGCCCACTGTTTATGTGTGCACTTTTTGTTACGCAATGTAAGGATTCTAAAATGGGTAGTTAAGCAAAGAATGGAAGGACGAATGGAATGTAAGACATATTAATGTAATTTTAATTAAGTCCGCTGTTTGAGATAGTTACTTATATACTCATAACCATTACTGAATTTGAGTTACAACTTTTTTTTATTTATGGGAGTGATATTTTGAAATTCCTCGAGATATTTATTTGAGTAAATAGATCAGAGTTAAGTGATTTAAATGACTTTTAATAATTCAATCCCTCGTACTCATTTATGTCACCAAATAATACCAATGACATCTGTTGTGATATGTAAACAAACATACTGTGCACAGACCGGCGTCACATTATGCCGCATGAGTTTACTCAATCATATAGCTAATAGTATCGACACGGATTATGGGTTCGTTACCAGACTGGAATATTTCCAATTGCATTTTGATTTTTAGATATGACCGCCCACTGTACGGATATATGATTATTTTTTAATATTTTGTCCAGCGATCTATTCAAAATAAGGGATGCTCCTTGTGTGAACTATTAAGCTGGAACGCTGTTCTGATTAACATGCGATTAACTTCCAGTATAGGTTTTATTAGCCATTGTGACAATCTAGCTACACCATTATCCAATAGAAAGTCAATATAGCGGCAAACTGTCAATCAGCCAGCTATCCAATTAGACAGAGGTGTTAGCGGGGTAATTCGAGTTATGTCCCCTGGATGATTTTCAGTTCAGGTATTGCACACAGTATTGAGTGTAGTTGTCAGAACGATATACATGTATAAAACTCATACAAAGTAACACTGTTGGTGATCATGAGACTTCAGACGATAAAGCCGTGATTTAAGACATTGGATTATTCGGAGTTTTGTATCTGTCATCCCAGAAAAAGCCGAAATGTCCTTGGAAATTCTTCTGGCGCTTGTTTTGGGCGTGCTGGGATTATTCTACCATACCGAGAGTACAGTGTTTGGGGCAGAATCGTTTGTATACTGGAATGCTTCCAACTCTCTGTGAGTATATTTTCCCCCTTATTTATCTTTTTTTCCGTTAATCACTCCTCCTTTTTATATATTAACTTTAGAAGGTGGTCTACATTTTATAAGAAGTTAACAACATGAATATGCTGCATGGATGCTGTGTAACGTTATCACCCCTCCCTTTTATCTCTCTTTTTTTCCCCCCCTTTCTTTTCAGTGACAGTCTAGACTTGATAATGATAATTTGCTGTTGAGGCATTTTTGTTTTAACTGAAATTTCCTTGTGTTCAACAATCAACATTACAAGTACAAGATCGTATTAAGATACCGACAGCTTTTAAAAACTGTAAGAGTGAGTAGCCTCATATGTAATTTGTAGTCAACGTTTTGATATAAAAAGTTAATTAAATTCATGATGGAGTTCAATTCTGAAGTACTGTCAGTAGCTGTGATTTAAATTGAAATTCAACGGTGTATATCAAGTGTCGGCTAGTCATTGTTTTAATTTAGCGCGATTTGACCTCACTTGGCTCACTCCATAGGGGATGTGATCTACTCTTCACTCGCCAAATCAATAGACCCTTAATCCCCCCTTGCCTTTTTGCTGGCGCACACGCACGCACGCACACACAATGAGATAAAGGCCAGAATCTTTATATTACGGTTCATCAATTGTTATTGTTACAAAAAATACCCCATTGCTCGACATTCTCTTTAAAATACTACTACAAGAATAATCAAGTACTGCGTGCTCATTATGAGTAGCATTAGTTAGGGTATGTCGGAAAAACAACGGAATAGGAAAATATTTATGGACGTTTAATTGTTTTTCATTTTGTACTTTTTTGTTTTTGTTTCTCGTTTTCTTAGACATCTGAATGGTATATGTGGATATGTGGGAAAATATGAAAGCCTAAGGCTAATTAATAAACGAATAGTGTGTTCTAAACTTAATTAGATTAATGAATAGTGTGTTCTAAACTTAATTAGATTAATGAATACTGTGTTCTAAACTTAATTAGATTAATGAATACTGTGTTCTAAACTTAATTAGATTAATGAATAGTGTGTTCTAAACTTAATTAGATTAATGAATAGTGTGTTCTAAACTTAATTAGATTAATGAATAGTGTGTTCTAAACTTAATTAGATTAATGAATACTGTGTTCTAAACTTAATTAGATTAATGAATAGTGTGTTCTAAACTTAATTAGATTAATGAATAGTGTGTTCTAAACTTAATTAGATTAATGAATAGTGTGTTCTAAACTTAATTAGATTAATGAATAGTGTGTTCTAAACTTAATTAGATTAATGAATAGTGTGTTCTAAACTTAATTAGATTAATGAATAGTGTGTTCTAAACTTAATTAGATTAATGAATACTGTGTTCTAAACTTAATTAGATTAATGAATAGTATGTTCTAAACTTAATTAGATTAATGAATACTGTGTTCTAAACTTAATTAGATTAATGAATAGTGTGTTCTAAACTTAATTAGATTAATGAATAGTGTGTTCTAAACTTAATTAGATTAATGAATAGTGTGTTCTAAACTTAATTAGATTAATGAATAGTGTGTTCTAAACTTAATTAGATTAATGAATAGTGTGTTCTAAACTTAATTAGATTAATGAATAGTGTGTTCTAAACTTAATTAGATTAATGAATAGTGTGTTCTAAACTTAATTAGATTAATGAATAGTGTGTTCTAAACTTAATTAGATTAATGAATAGTGTGTTCTAAACTTAATTAGATTAATGAATAGTGTGTTCTAAACTTAATTAGATTAATGAATAGTGTGTTCTAAACTTAATTAGATTAATGAATAGTGTGTTCTAAACTTAATTAGATTAATGAATAGTGTGTTCTAAACTTAATTAGATTAATGAATAGTGTGTTCTAAACTTAATTAGATTAATGGATAAATGTATAGTGTATGCTAACTTAATTTGATGAATATATGTATAGTGAATGCTAACTTAATCAGATTAATGAATAGTGTGTTCTAAACTTAATTAGATTAATGAATAGTGTGTTCTAAACTTAATTAGATTAATGAATAGTGTGTTCTAAACTTAGATTAATGAATAGTGTGTTCTAAACTTAATTAGATTAATGGATAAATGTATAGTGTATGCTAACTTAATTTGATGAATATATGTATAGTGAATGCTAACTTAATCAGATTAATGAATAGTGTGTTCTAAACTGAATTAGATTAATGAATACTGTGTTCTAAACTTAATTAGATTAATGAATAGTGTGTTCTAAACTTAGATTAATGAATAGTGTGTTCTAAACTTAATTAGATTAATGGATAAATGTATAGTGTATGCTAACTTAATTTGATGAATATATGTATAGTGAATGCTAACTTAATCAGATTAATGAATAGTGTGTTCTAAACTTAATTAGATTAATGAATACTGTGTTCTAAACTTAATTAGATTAATGAATAGTGTGTTCTAAACTTAATTAGATTAATGGATAAATGTATAGTGTATGCTAACTTAATTTGATGAATATATGTATAGTGAATGCTAACTTAATTAGATTAATGAATAGTGTGTTCTAAACTTAATTAGATTAATGTATAGTGTGTTCTAAACTTAGATTAATGAATAGTGTGTTCTAAACTTATTAGATTAATGGATAAATGTATAGTGTATGCTAACTTAATTTGATGAATATATGTATAGTGAATGCTAACTTAATTAGAATAATGAATAGTGTGTTTTAAACTTAATTAGATTAATGAATACTGTGTTCTAAACTTAATTAGATTAATGTATAGTGTGTTCTAAACTTAGATTAATGAATAGTGTGTTCTAAACTTAATTAGATTAATGAATACTGTGTTCTAAACTTAATTAGATTAATGTATAGTGTGTTCTAAACTTAGATTAATGAATAGTGTGTTCTAAACTTAATTAGATTAATGGATAAATGTATAGTGTATGCTAACTTAATTTGATGAATATATGTATAGTGAATGCTAACTTAATTAGATTAATGAATAGTGTGTTCTAAACTTAATTAGATTAATGAATACTGTGTTCTAAACTTAATTAGATTAATGTATAGTGTGTTCTAAACTTAGATTAATGAATAGTGTGTTCTAAACTTAATTAAATTAATGGATAAATGTATAGTGTATGCTAACTTAATTTTGATGAATATATGTATAGTGAATGCTAACTTAATTAGGTTAATGAATACTGTGTTCTAAACTTAATTAGATTAATGTATAGTGTGTTCTAAACTTAGATTAATGAATAGTGTGTTCTAAACTTAATTAGATTAATGGATAAATGTATAGTGTATGCTAACTTAATTAGATTAATGAAAAGATGTATTGTGTATGCTAATTTAATTGGCTTAATGATTTGATGCGTTATATAGTGTATTCTAACTTAATTTTATTAATGAATAGATAGATATTTAGTGTATGCTAACTTAATTTGATTAATGAATAAATATACATGTATAGTGTATGCTGAACTTGATTTGGTTAATGAATATAGTGCATGTTAAACTTAATATGATTACAGTTCTGTATTAATGTAAACTGCATTAAATAAACTCATTTTAAACATCTTTAACATCAGGAAGTAATTTGAATATTTTAATAATTCTCAGCTGCTTCCAAAATGTAAAATCGAGACAATCACATGTGATGATTTATTTAGAAAACATTATGTGAATAAATGATTTTGTTTTAAAACTTGATCATTTTTTTACTGAAATAGTTTAATGAATCCTAAAATTAACAATGAAATGAAAATCGAACATCACAAATTATGTGTTGATAACTCTAAGGTAAGCTCATAGACTTGCACACATGTTTAAAATGTTCTTTAGCATTATCAACAAATACAGCCTGTAATTCATGCTGGAGTTACACATATATTTTCTGTTCTGTATCATTACTTATAAATTACAATATGAAATTCATGCTTGGGAGTTGTACATATTTTGTATGTTCCATAGCATTACTTACAAATATGATTCGAAATTCATGCTTGGGAGTTACACATATATTTTTATGTTTCATAGCATTACCTACAATTACAGTCCCAAATTCATACTTGGGAATTTGAACGATGAATATTACTTTTTAAATTGGTTAAACTCTATTCAGGTTTACTGAACTTAATGTGCTATAAACATGTTTGGAACTAAATCAACATAAAGTAATTGAGCAAAAGAGCTGGAAATTGCAATTGCCAGTAAAACCTGTCTTGAGAGACCACTGCTATGAGAGACCACCTTTCTTGAGAGACCAGACTCTCCATGCACAGATTTATTTATTATATAGTGTTATGACCTGTTATGAGAAACCACCTGTCTTGAGAGACCATTGTTGTTTGGCAGAAGGGGTGGTCTTTCAAGACAGGTTCTACTGTACCAACATTATTACCTGCATCTTTTGTAGTTTATATGAGTAATGTTAAATGACACAAATACTACATTTTAAATCTTTTTTCCTTTTTTTGTATATGCATTTTTTTTCTAATTTAAAATCTTTGGTGGAACATCGTGTTTTTTTAAACAAAATTTCTAAATAAAATGTTTGCTCCATTTTTTTAATTCTTTTATGTTTTTTGTCTCATTTTAAATCTTTTGTCCATCATTTTTATGTTTATATATGTATTTTTAAAAAAATTATAGCCAAAATGTTAGTGTTATGAATGAAGTGTAAGTAGTTACTTTTTATGATTGTACCAGTTTCTCTTATCTTCATTTACACACATTAGATTCTTATTTCTTCCTTTATCAAACTTTATTTAACACATTGTCACCATACTATTTCTTGTATTTGATTGGCTCATAATATTAACTTGTAGGGCATAACCGACTTTTGATCCGGAAATCGGATTCCACCGGATAGTATGAACTTCCGATTAATCGGAGTCGGACAAGGCAGGAACGACCGATTCGGATAATAGAAATAATAAAGTTGAATTTCTATAGCACCGTGTCTAACACTTCGTGTCATTCGATAGTGCGTTAATAAAGTTAAATAAGAAGTTAGAAAAGTTCAATATGGTCAACACAACCACGCTGTGAGACAATCTATTTGAACGGACGGGTAAAAACCGGAAATGAAGCCGGATATGGTAAAGTACTAAGTAACATGCTAGATACGGCAAAACCAGATACCAGAAACCCGGAAACGGAAGATGAAATTTTTTAGAAAAAAAATACGGATTTAGCATTTCCGATTAATTGAATCGTATCAGGAATTGGAAAAATTTCATCCCCAAAATCCGGAATCGGAAATCGGTAGAAAATGCTAATTGGTTATGCCCTATTAACTTGTATTTTTTTTTACTTTCTTCCAAACAGTAAAATAAACATTATTGTAAAATAAACATTATTGTAAAATAAACATTATTGTAAAATAAACATTATTCTTTTTATGCTTGTTCTCCATAATGTTCAATTATTTTTTCATTTTTGTCCCTTTTTTTTTTTTTTTTTTTTGTTTCAGTCATGGAATTGAATTTCAGGCTCTTACAGTGAAAAAGATAGATTTACTGCAGAGTTTGTGCAAATTGTTTTAATTTATATTTTTAATCCATCTATCATTGCATATATTATGTTTAAAATTGGACAGTTAAAGAATGTATTTCATGTTTTCTTGATTTAAATCCTTTTTGTTTTTGTTGTATATCTAGGTTAAAAGGTAGCCACTTATATCTAAATGGACTTTATTTATGCAGAATATACCATGTCCAGTAGGTATTTTTGGAGTATCCTAAGGTAATTATTGATTAATAATCAATCTGTGTATGATTAATGTATAGACTGGAAACCAATACTCCAAGGGAAGTAATAAAAGAATGAATCAAAATGTACATAGTCAGTGATTAATAATTGATTTCTAATGATAGACAAAAAAATTCTATGAATTCAACATGAGTGTGTTCAGCAATTTATTATGTTCATGCTTCATGTGTAAATAGTTTATTTCATTTAGAGGTATGGATTTTGTATGTTTTGGACATGATGTATTGATTAGTTTATGTTTCATTATACAGTAGAACCTGTCTTGAGAGACCACCTCTTTTGCCAAAAAGATATATGGCCTCTCAAGACAAGTGGTCTCTCATAATGGGTCATACTGATATATAAGCATTCAATTTGTGCATTGAGAGTGTGGTCTCTCAAGACAGGTGGTCTCACATAGCAGTGGTCTTTCGAGGATGGTTTGACTGTATTGCAGTCCTGTATAGACAGATCATTGTATCCTCAGTGTGATGCATTATCTTAATATTGTGACCTGACAATACATCAGTGTTATTGAATTACCTCTAAGAAGGAGGTATTGGGATATATCAAATTTGATAAAACTGTTAGGGTACAGTAAGAAATTATAAAATAAGTTCCTTCATAATGGGATGGTCAGTTTTTAAGGGTGATGTTAGTTCAGCATCAATAAATTTTTTACAAGGAATGCCTCAGAATGATTCCACTGGTTGATTATATATTTGTCCAACAACTATAAATAAAAACAAAATCCATTGTTTAATCATTTTAAAAACAATTTCATCATTGTAAATGTTATTGAAGCAGTCATAGAAAAAATATTTTTAGAGAAGATTATAAAAATGTTCATCTTGGCAATTAAGTATATTTCAACTTGTAAAATTATCCTAATTTTTGTAATGTTGGGAAATTGTTTTCTGTACTCTATTTAGTTCTCGTCACTAGTTATTTAGTTTTGTTCATTTTTAGGTTACTTTTTGTTTTAATTTCTTAGCTCATTTTTGTTCATTTAGAGAATTTATGGACTGCATCAGAAGTATTGCAACTAGATATCAGTAACAGTTATTATCACGAGATATCATTACTAGTTATCACTTGATATATTATTATATATTGGAACTTAAGTTATTATCATTAGATATCAGTACTAGTTATTAACATTACATATATCATTGCTAATTATCATCACTAGATATTAGTACTAGTTATTATCATTAGATATCAGTACTAGTTATTAACATTACATATATCATTGCTAATTATCATCACTAGATATTAGTACTATTTATTATCATTAGATATCAGTACTAGTTCTTAACATTACATATATCATTGCTAATTATCATCACTAGATATTAGTACTATTTATTATCATTAGATATCAGTACTAGTTATTAACATTACATATATCATTGCTAATTATCATCACTAGATACCGGTATTAGTACTATTTATTATCATTAGATATCAGTACTAGTTATTATCATTTGATATCAGTACTCAGGTTATATTGTTAGATATCATGACAAGTTGTTATAAATAGATATCAGTATTTGTTGTTATCACTAGATATCAATGCTAGTTATTATCATTATAATACCGGTACTAGTCATTAACATTAGATATCAGTACTAGTTATTATTATTAGATTTGATGTTTAAGAATGATAATGGTTACAAATATAAACAAAGTAAAACTTTGATTTACAAGAAAAGACTTATTGGGAACATCAAAATGATTTTGCCTTGAATTTTTCATTTTGTCCTTCTCTTAAGTTTGAATTTTGAAGCTGAATTTTTGTTGTGTATCACCATCATTTGGTAACTTGTTTTCATAGTATCCATTACTGTCTTTATGATGTTGAATATATAACAAATTAAAATGAAAACCTAATTAAGGGTGTAATTAACTAATAGGCATAAATAATTAAAACTTCAGATTAAAAGGAGTCAGACATGTGATAAAGCACTTTATAGCCATGCATCTGTTTTCAATAGTTAGACAAAAATGCTTATGGTAGTACTTCTTATTCATGACAAATTGGTATTTCAAAAAATAGCTGTCCACTTTTATGCATATAAACAATTTTTTAAGACATTTCTTTTTAGATTGTGTAATGGTGAAGATTAAGTATTAACAAACCCTCAAGATAATAGAATTTTTGTACTAAAAGAATTGCCATGAAGGAATGTTGCTGGAATTCAATACCAAACAGGTTTTAGGGGAGGTTTCGATCTGATAAACATATCACATTGCCAACAAAAAATTGTCAATGACAGCCCTACTGTTGGGATTCAGACAAAAATGTTGTAACTGATCATCAGTTTATTCTTACTGATAAATAATCAATTAAACTTACATTGATATGTCCTGTATGACTGATCAATAATCAATTAAACTTCCATCATATGTCCTGTGTGATTGATGACTGATCAATAATCAATTAGACTTTCATTGATATGTCCTGTATGACTGATCAATAATCAGTTAGACTTTCATTGATATGTCCTGTATGACTGATCAATAATCAATGAAACTTCCATCATATGTCCTGTGTGATTGATGACTGATCAATAATCAATTAGACTTCCATTGATATGTCTTGTATGACTGATCAATAATCAGTTAGACTTTCATTGATATGTCCTGTATGACTGATCAATAATCAGTTAGACTTTCATTGATATGTCCTGTATGACTGATCAATAATCAGTTAGACTTTCATTGATATGTCCTGTATGACTGATCAATAATCAATGAAACTTCCATCATATGTCCTGTGTGATTGATGACTGATCAATAATCAATTAGACTTCCATTGATATGTCTTGTATGACTGATCAATAATCAGTGAAACTTCCAGTTATATGTCTTGTATGACTGTTCAATAATCAATTAGACTTTCATTGATATGTCTTGTATGACTGTTCAATAATCAATTAGATTTTCATTGATATGTCCTATATGACTGATCAATAATCAATTAAACTTCCATTGATATGTCCTGTATGACTGATCAATAATCAGTTAAACTTCCATTGATATGTCCTGTATGACTGGTCAATAATCAATTAGACTTTCATTGATATTTTGTGTATGACTGATTAATAATCAATTAAACTTCCATTGATATGTCCTGTATGACTGATCAATAATCAATTAAACTTCCATTGATATGTCCTGTATGACTGATCAATAATCAATTAAACTTCCATTGATATGTCCTGTATGACTGGTCAATAATCAATTAGACTTTCATTGATATTTCCTGTATGACTGATTAATAATCAGTTAAACTTCCATTGATATGTCATGTAATGTCTTGCAAAACTCAGAGGTTATGTTCCAAATGGTTTGAAGTCAGATATATATATATATATATATATATATATATATATATATATATAAACAGATATTCTTTATACATACAATACATTAAGAGGGTTTTAATGAAATATGGTCTGTTTAAAAAATAATATATAGACTTTTGTGATAATGTTATGGTAATATCACAGAAGGTGACCAGTGCTTGACCAAAGGAATTAATCAGAACATTACTACAACAGAGATACATGTAATCATTTATGAAAGTCTGTATTTGCTTTGTTAGGCAGAAGCAATTCATGTATGGATAATGGGTAGCTTTTTCGACACAAATTCAAATGCTTTATTACTCAAAATATTTTGAAAATAATCTGCAAGTTTTTTATGCGCAGACTTAAGACTGTTTTTTTTTAGATAAAAGTTATTCTTATCCCCCAACTTGAGTGTAAATACCCATTATTTTAACTTGTGAACCATAATGCAATAAATGCTTTCACTGCATCTTTTTCCCCTACTTTTTAATTTCAACATAAAGTGCTTTAAGCAGGGGTGGACAAATCACTTTGTGATAATCTGATGGGCTACCAAAAGAGTAATGCACAAATATAATTTGGTAGCCCATAATTTTGTTGTTGTTGTAGAATTTAATGCCATTTTTCAGCACTAGATAGGCTACTTGTGGCGGTCAGTATTAATGGTGGAGGAAGAACCCAGGAAAACCCCAGAAAGAACAACTGACCTATGAGAAGTTACTGGCAAGCTTTCTCACATACCCACATTGGCCGAATCTGAGACTCGAACCCACGCAGTCATAAGTGAGATGGCAGTGATCCATAATAGAGAGTGCTTTCATTCACTCGGCCACTCGGGACCCCTCCCATATTTTTGAGTGGATCAGAATTTTTTGTTGGTTTCTTTAATTAAGTATGGTGCAACATATGACTTTAATCTGTCAAGCTATATGACTTTAATCTGTCAAGCTATCTGACTTGATCTGTCGAGCTATTTGACTTAATCTGTCGAGCTATTTGACTTAATCTGTCGAGCTATATGACTTTAATCTGACAAGCTCTATGACTTTAATATATCAAGCTGTATGACTTTAATCTGTCAAGCAATATGACTGAAATCTGTCAAGATATTTGACTTAAATCTGTCAATCTATATGCCTTTAATATATCAAGCTGTTTGACTTTAATCTGTCAAGCTATATTAAATCTGTTAAGCTATATTACTTAAATCTGTCAAGCTATATGACTTTAATCTGTCAAGCTATATGACTTGAAACTGTGCAACAGCGTCAGTATGGTGCTGTCAGTTATGCAGGATATTTATGACAATTTTTGTTCCTAGTTCTTGTGTCATTTCACTAAGTGAGACGATAATCATGACACTGTGCTTATTCCAACAGTAACTAAAAGCAGGGTCAAGGTAATACATTGTAGGACTAGTGCATGGTCCAGTCCTGTAGTTTATAGTGGACTTTAGAGCCTTACAGTTAAAAAGTCCAAAAATACATTTTTGATAGTCCCAGGTGAAAAACTACCAGTTTGTCTATCACTGATTAAGAGGGTATATATGCAACTTTAAGTGGTGTAATAGTTTTTAGGATATTTCAGTGTGCATAGTTCACTTGTCAGAAAATAAAAGTCATTTAAGTTGTCATCGTTGTCATCGTTGCCATTGAAACCCACTTTATATCATGGACTCTCCAATCTTTATTAATTTGTTTCATCTTGGATTTTCCTTTTTTTCCTGTTGTAAATGAAGTGACACCCTTCCACCCCTACCTGGACAATACTTGATTGGGTGTGTGTGTGATTAGGATTTTTAACATAGCTTTAATAATTTTTCAGTCATATCACTACGATGTCTACAGTGACACAGTTTATAGTGATGTCTAGCACTGTGGCGTCATGCCACAGATATGTAGCATGATGTCCCACCTAGTCACATTATCCTGACACCAGATCGACCAGTCCTAACACTAACCTCTTATTGCTGAGCACCAAGCGAGGCAGCTGTTAGTATCATTATTGTAAGTCTCTGGTATTACTTGTCTGGGGACCGAACCCATGACCTCCTGCTTCCACGGCAGATGCTTTAACCACTAGGCCACCGGAGCAGTGAATACTTGATTGGTAATAAGTAAATTTACAAGCAGAATGAGAATATAATGAGAGGAATTCAATATTAGCATAGTTAGAACCACATAAGTTGCTTTCATTGATGATGACATTTGTGGAACTTTGATAGCTTCACTTACTTTCAACATAATTATCAGTCTAATGTCTGTCATTAATAATTTAGCAGTCCTTATACATTTAAATACTACAAATGTCCACATGTAATTTTAGTGTGACGGATTTTTGGCATTATATCATCATGATCTCATAATGCTGACATAAATATAATTCCTGCTGAATGTATAAACTATTTAACTTAAGTCAGTATTGTATGCTAATTTAGGAAATAAAATCTGACAGAATATGGTATGAACTTAGAGACCTGAATATAGTAGGCTCTGTTTTGCATATCATGACTTATCCTGCGTTAATTGTACATACTCATCCTACACTGTTCGTGCTGCTGAATCAACTTAAAATGGCATTAGACCAATCAGACAAGTATTTTGAAAAAGTGATTTGCCTTTCCCCACACACTAATTTTAAATATGAGCAGAGAAGATGATTTTGTTAGCCCATTGCACATCACTACATCCATCTACACCTGCAACCCCACATACATACATACATACATACATACATACATACATACATACATACATACATACATACATACATACATACATACATACATACACACACACACACACATACATACACACACACACACACACACACACACACACACACACACAGACACACAGACAGACAGACCTGCAGTTGAATAGCTTTGAATTTGAGAGAATTGAGCTAGGTGGCATAATTATACAGTTTGGAAAGTGACCAGTATCTAATAAGGCTAGAGTTGACAGTGGATTCCATTGCTAAAAAGGACTCTTGACTTTTCAGTGGATGTATAGATGCCAGTCCATTGCAGATAAACCTTTCAGCATTGGATGGACTGATATTCCAGTCCATCTGGTTTTACTGGAGTATTCACATGAGGTGAAGTGTCTTGCTGATTGGCATACCAGCAATGTCCCCAGTGCAGCTTGAATTTGTAGCCAATCAGTGATCAGGGCTTAAGTCACTAGAACCCTTAACATTAGCAGTATTCACCATTTAGTCACTTAGGCATCCTTACTGTGAGCCTTACTAGATTAATCTGATTATTTTAACATTTTCCTTGATAATGCGTATTGTTGTCAAATATATTTATTTCTAACAATCCAATTTGAAGGTCCACATATAATTCTGTTTGCTACTTAAGTCATCAAGGCTACATGTTCAGTTTGCTACTTCAGTTATCATGGCCACTTATAATTCAATTTGCTACTTTAGTCATCATGGCCTCATATAATTCATTTGGCTTATTCAGTCATCAAAGCTACATATAATTAAATTTTTTACTTCAGTCATCATGGCCACATATAATTCAATTACTACTTCAGTCATCATGGCCACATATAATTCAATTTACTACTTCAGTCATCAAGGCTACATATAATTAAATTTGCTACTTCAGTCATCATGGCCACATATAATTCAATTTACTACTTCAGTCATCATGGCCACATATAATTCAATTTGCTACTTTAGTCATCATGGCCTCATATAATTCAATTGGCTAATTCAGTCATCAAAGCTACATATAATTAAATTTTTTACTTCAGTCATCATGGCCACATATAATTCAATTACTACTTCAGTCATCATGGCCACATATAATTCAATTTACTACTTCAGTCATCAAGGCTACATATAATTAAATTTGCTACTTCAGTCATCATGGCCACATATAATTCAATTTACTACTTCAGTCATCATGGCCACATATAATTCAATTTACTACTTCAGTCATCATGGCCACATATAATTCAATTTACTACTTTAGTCATCATGGCTACATATAATTCAATTTACTACTTCAGTCATCAAGGCTACATATCATTAAATTTGCTACTTCAGTCATCATGGCCACATATAATTCAGTTTGCTACTTCAGTCATCATGGCTACATACAATAAGGTTTGCTACTTCAGTCATCATGGTCACATATAATTCAATTTACTACTTCAGTCATCAAGGCTACATTTAGTTAAATTTGCTACTTCAGTCATCATGGCCACATATAATTCAGTTTGCTACTTCAGTCATCATACATTCCTTTTATACATCTCATTGGATTGGAGGACTGACTGCATCTTACTGCGAAAAAGATTACAATTTTCTGAAAATATTTTTGGCCAATGAAGAAAGAATTTTGAATAAGATTTATTTGTTGGATATAATCAGTTCATAGGCACAATCTACAAATCTCCATTTACAGTGATACTTCTATTGACAAGATAGGATTTCTTTAAGACACAATCTACAAATCTCCATTTACAGTGATACTTCTATTGACAAGATAGGATTTCTTTAAGACACAAGCTACAAATCTCCATTTACAGTGATACTTCTATTGACAAGATAGGATTTCTTTAAAACACAAGCTACAAATCTCCATTTACAGTGATACTTCTATTGACAAGATAGGATTTCTTTAAGACACAAGCTACAAATCTCCATTTACAGTGATACTTCTATTGACAAGATAGGATTTCTTTAAGACTCAAGCTACAAATCTCCATTTACAGTGATACTTCTATTGACAAGATAGGATTTCTTTAAGACTCAAGCTACAAATCTCTATTTACAGTGATACTTCTATTGACAAGATAGGATTTCTTTAAAACACAAGCTACAAATCTCCATTTACAGTGATACTTCTATTGACAAGATAGGATTTCTTTAAGACACAAGCTACAAATCTCCATTTACAGTGATACTTCTATTGACAAGATAGGATTTCTTTAAGACTCAAGCTACAAATCTCCATTTACAGTGATACTTTTATTGACAAGATAGGATTTCTTTAAGACACAAGCTACAAATCTCCATTTACAGTGATACTTCTATTGACAAGATAGGATTTCTTTAAGACACAAGCTACAAATCTCCATTTACAGTGATACTTCTATTGACAAGATAGGATTTCTTTAAGACACAATCTACAAATCTCCATTTACAGTGATACTTCTATTGACAAGATAGGATTTCTTTAAGACACAAGCTACAAATCTCCATTTACAGTGATACTTCTATTGACAAGATAGGATTTCTTTAAAACACAAGCTACAAATCTCCATTTACAGTGATACTTCTATTGACAAGATAGGATTTCTTTAAGACACAAGCTACAAATCTCCATTTACAGTGATACTTCTATTGACAAGATAGGATTTCTTTATGACTCAAGCTACAAATCTCCATTTACAGTGATACTTCTATTGACAAGATAGGATTTCTTTAAGACTCAAAGGACAACAATAATTGCATGGACCCCTTCCTAGCATACAAGATTTAGTGGACAACACTATTTCTTTCAAAATCTATATGTACATGTCTGTCTACATTATAAGACCTCCATTGATAGGACAGGATCCTTTCCTTGAAACTTGGTTTTAAGAACTAATGAAAACACAGTTTTGCTGTAAATGATGAAAATTGATACCCATGAAAATATCTGTACCATGGAAAATATTATTGCCTGGTATTTGCTTGCACAGTGTTTTCTCCATGATGTGTTATTGTATGAATATGCCCCTAAATTTAATGAAGTGCCTTACTCCATTGAAATTGCCCCTAAATTGAATAAATCCCCTTACTTCATGACATGCTGTTGATTGAATTTGCCCCTACATTAAATAAATCCCTTTACTCCATGAAATGCTATTGCATGAATTGTTCCCTAAATTGAATAAATCCCCTTAATACATTGACATGCTATCGTATAAAATTGACCCTAAATTGAATAAATCCCCATAATACCTTGACATGCTATTGTATGAAATTGCCCCTACATTGGATGAATCCCTTTACTCCATGACATGCTATTGTATGAAATTGCCCCTACATTGGATGAATCCCCTTACTCCATGACATGCTATTGCACGAAATTGCCCCTACATTGGATGAATCCCGTTACTCCATGACATGCTATTGTTTGAAATTGCCCCTACATTGGATAAATCCCTTTGTAAAATTAGCAAGTGGGCAAAAACCATAATCAAAAAGGTAGACTTCTTCTCAATAGACCTGTCAAGTCTTGTCTAGAGACTTTCTTTGAAGTTCTTAGAAGCATGATTTATTTGTCTGTAGAAGAAAGATGTTTCTGAATCATTACAGAGGTGATAAATGGATAGTACTAGAGTATTAAGAGACAAGAATAACATTAATTTGTACTTTTTTTTTTACATTTGTTTAGAAACCTAGTATTCAGCCAGAAAAAGTACAAATATTTGATCTATTGTGATTGTGAGCTTACAATATACAAATTCAATAGATGGATTTAATTTATTCCCTTATAGTCCTTTTTTTCTTTCATATATATATATATATATATATATATATATATATATATATATATATATATATATATATATATATATATATATATATATTGGACTTTAATAATTTGTCTCTTTTACTTGCAGAAATCAGTACCATAAACTAAGAGCTACTGCCATTTTTGTTAATGAGACTATTCAGCTGGTTTTACCTGAGCAGTAAAACTCTTTACTAACTGTGTAATTTGCAGATTAAAATTGTTTTTTTTCCGGGGCTTTGCTATGACATGTGAATGTGATGTTCATGCTTTTTAAAAAAATACTACTCTGTAAAATCAATAAATCAATAAAATCAATAAATCAATAAAATCAATAAATCGCTCTTAATATTTTCAAGCCTTAACTTAATTGCTTCATTAAATTTGTTTAGACCCCACCCCCAATAAATGGAAGGGAAATTTGATCAAACATTTTTAGTTCTTAAAAAGACCCTGCTGTTTGATCACAATATTTTGACATCATGGATATTTTTGCAAATATACTTAATTCATTAGCATTTGAAATTTGTAGGGTAACAAGTACCAAACAATTTCTAGATCATTTTACCAGATAAATCTTTTCATGATGAGATATTGCCAAATTTGGTAAAATTTGATGCTGACAACAGTTGATTGATTTGCAGTATATTCAGATATTATAGATTTTTAGGTTCAGTATGTAATTGTGTAGCAAGGTAGAAATGGAAGTGAGAGGAAGCGTTGTCTGTTCCTTACCTATTTTTAGACTTATTGGGTTTAGGAATCACAGACTGAAGATCTCTACAACCAGTGACATAATATCACTGAGCAAGGCAACATAATGTGATTGTTCGAGTTAGGCTAAAAAATATGTGTTTCCCATTCTGCTGGTTTCAAAATTATGGTATGAAGGTAGTTTTTTTTTTAAAATAGTGTTATATATATATATATATATATATATATATATATATATATATATATATATATATATATATATATATATATATATATATATATATGCTTTTGGTTAATACAATATTAGTCCAAGTCTTTAGTCAGGAGATAGGGATGTTCTAACCTCCTCAAACAGTACTGGGCAATACTGGCTCAATCAGATGCACAAGTCAATTTCAGGAATTTTAAAAATATTTACTGGGGGCAGGCAGTGCTTCCCCTAAGCAATGTGTGCATGGCAGTGCAGTTGGTCAGACACTGCAGCGCAGCTGAATTGTTCTCAATCCAACATTAATGTTCAAGCAACTATAATGATTGCACAATGAAGTGTACACATCTACCATACACTTAGAGGGAATGTTTGGGGCAGGAGGAGTGCTAGGGTCAGCAATGAAAATCATGGATGGTTGGCAAACTGGAAACACATTTTTCTTTTGCCATACCAGTATTGTGTACAAAGTACTGGTTCAAGACATGAGTACAGGAAATGGTCCAAAACATGTTCATAACATCAGTACCTGCTCAAAAGCCAGTTCTAACTGCAGTAGCATTAATCCTGACATGCCATAGCATAATGAACAGGTAGATTGTGTTCTGTGTCATTTTTTTCAACTAATTACTATAAAACAAACTGCATGAACCCAGATCTGCTAGCACATGATGCAGTAGTAGATCCAGGTCTGTGCATTTTTCAATTGGATCAGACATGTAAGGAAATAGATAGGGTACTTTGCATTCTTTTGTTGAAAAAGAAAGCTTAGGAATCAGTTTCTTCCAGTTTACAGTGTCTGGCAAATCGTGTTCAGACCAATTAGCATGTCTGGCGGAAGGATCACTGCCTACATTGACATCTAAATAATGATAAAGTAATATGCCTGTGTACAGGCTACTCTTCCCTTAATGTATTTGTCTAGATGATGAGAGAGAATTTTCGGCAATGGTTCAGTCGCATAACTCTGTATAGAGAAGATTTCTTCACAGTTTCTTCTATTTAATCAAAAGCATCTCAAGATTTTCACTTTATCAAGGGAGACAAATTAATGTTTGCAATCAATTATGCTGAATAAGGGTAAATGACATACATGAATTATTAACCTCTTCTTTAAATAATTGAATCATTGCAGTGTATTATCCAGAACACATGATTGCACCAATGCAAACCCCCTCCTCCCCAAATATATAAATGAATTCCTCCTTCGTGTTATCAAGCATGTAACAATCATGCAAAGAGATAATTTTGGTTCTTGTGATTACAAATTCTTTGAAATCTGGAACATTCCTTATTATTTAAGTGCTTGATTATTTTGCTCAAGAGCCATACAATCTTGCATATTTTTTTAAGGTCAAAATCTTTATACTTGCACCAGTTAAATGAGGTGTGATGCTTGATTAATAATACCCAAAAACACATCCTCCATTTTATTAGCTGCACTTGAAATATAGTGAAAGAAAATTGGCACAACTTTCATGAATATGTGTCATTTTAATAAAATGATAGACTGGTTTTGTAATTAAAAGTTTGGTTAATATGATGCAGATGTTGAGGTCTATCAAGAAGTAATCTAAAACAAATACATTTCAGGATAAATGGTTGCAAAATGTCCCTTTATTGTTGATGAGGAACTTTGTATAAAATTTTCCATGTGTGGAATCTGATAAAGAGAAACCTTCATGATGTAACAAATTTGATCATTTACATTTATTCAATGAATGTGGGCACAACAGGCTTGCTATGGCATGTGGGAGCTGTTTTAATGATGATGTTTCTAATGACATTACTGAGGTGGAAGAGTCACTTGAAGCTGCATTTCAAATTGCATTATAGTCTAGAAAACTAACAAATTGACGTAGACAGTTAGTCGGCGTCAATTTTGGAATTACTTGATTAGGGTGAAACTGCTACTTACACCTCCCAATACTTCTGCTGAAAAAATCCAACAGCAGAAATCTTGATAAACAACATTTTTTTATTTGTTGCAGACATTCCTCCTAAAACACATTAAAAAAAACATCATAATGTCCTAAATTATGCAAAACAATTGAATTTTTAGTACCTACTCCAAAACTGCAGGTGCTAAGCACAGCCTATATTGTATGATGGCAATGTTTGATTGATGTAAACCATCTTATTTTCTCAAGTTTCAGATATCATATGGCGACACATAATCAAATCAAATGTGTCCTGGACTGGTCACTGAGCCAGCTTTCAAAAATAAGTTTATCTTGATTAGCAATGAATCACCAGTCTCATAGTACTTTGTGGTGTAAGAAAACAAAACAAGAAGTTTTAAAAATAAAATTACATTCAGATCTAAGACAAAATAGCCAGAATTTATGAAATTCTTGTCTAGAGCTCATTAACAGTATTGCTGAACCTGTGAACAATAACATCGATGAGGGAAAAAATGAAAGGAAGTAATTTTATTGGCTTATTGGCTTATTGAAAGTTATTGCTTCATAAATTAGGTAAGACATAATGTCCTGTTAAAACTGTCCACATTAAATATTAAAAATATTCAGTCCTCATTAAGAAAAGACCTTGGATAATTTCCCCCATTGAATCACTTACTGGTGCTGGGATCCAAAATGTGACCATGGGAATTTATAAGCAATTAATAAATAAAGTCTTTTGTTTTATTACTACTGGAAAGCATAGAAAGGCGTTTTATTATTTATTACTGGAAAGCATAGAAAGACATGATTCAGATTTCAGCTAAATGTTTTCATGTGTCATCTTTTTTGTTATTTTACATGATTTTCTATTTAGAGATCATAATCATTTTGAAAGTTGTTTGGATAAAAGTGCAGAAGAAGGGAGGCATATGTTGTAGAACCAGGAAAAAGTTGGCTTATTTTGTCAGGGTGAGAGCTTTCAGAATTTGCAGACAGAGCTGTCAGTAATACTTTTATCTTGCAGATCCTTCAAGCTGTCACCTCCCAGTCATCCTAGCTTGATAAAACACTTGAGGGTTAAAGTAGGGGGTACCCTTGTCCTAATTTGACTTATCTGCAGGTGGAAGCCTGCTCTAGGTAGGTCAAAGGTCATAACATGGATTTTAATAAGAGTCCTGGTAATAGGGTTTAAAAAGATTTTTGTGGTGACACAAGTTGTGTAGGAAGATGTAATATAGGTCCTTAGAGATTGACAAGTGGCTGTCGTTTTGCTGATAGGTGTCTGCAGTATTTGTCAAGTGGTGACTATACCTGGCAATGTTTGATGTAATTAGACATGCAGGAATGCATGCTTTAGTATTTGTAATTTCTATTTCCTTTTAGAAGCTGCCATCCAATTTCCTCATTAATGGAACAAATTTAATTCATGTGGGTAACTGTAAGAATTCTCTAACTGAACTACTTGAATGATAGGGACACACTGTCAAAGACTGAACATTCAAATCTGTCCCATAAATGACAGGAGTTACTGTAAAGTATTTATTATTATCACAATTGGACAGCTTTTGATTACAACTGTAATGGTCTTCATTACATTCTGTATCAACCTCAGTAATTTCTTATCAATAAAGATATGCTTTGATGAAATAGTAATGTAGCAAGTCTGTTTAGTCAGTTTATAAATGAACCTTTTAAACCAGTCTGGACAAATATTTGTTTTTGGATTTATGACCCATACATATGTTTATTCTGGCTAGCGTTTGATCAAATATATGGCCAGTTCTATACCCTACTGTGAACTATAGCAGAGACGCCAGTGCTTCAGGGTTGTATAAAGATGTTTTGCAAATAAGGGCTGGACAGAGAATAAGTCGTGACAAATTAAAGTCTTCTTCCCATGGTGGTGACAAGATGAGTCAAATGAAAAAGCGATGTTGTTCTTAAGAGGATTTCAAACTGTTAAGCTCAAGAAATATTTTACTGCTTATTTACATTTGAGATAAAACAGATTGTGATGAAACATGAGTGATGCTATCATTGTGGAATTTTTACAAGTGTTGTAAACATAAATTATAGCTGTTACCGTGTGTGTGTGTGTGTGTGTTCATTACTTAAATCAGTTATATTCATGTGTTGTACACAGACAAGCAGACTTGATATAATACTGTCTGTCCATTTGTTTGTATGTCTGAGTGTAAAATACATATAACTGCTCCATAGCCATTGAAAATATAGACTTGAAACAATGAGATCTGAATAGAAATGGTCTGCAGATTTAAACAGTGGTTTTTAAAAAAATTGATATTAAACTTTAGAGTTCATGGACATTTTTGCATGGTGAAAAATGCAAGACTATGCATCTTGATGATCTGTAATCTTTATTCATTGTCTTGTGAATGCTTACCACATGTGTGAGCTATCCACAAAGTTTGTTAACTGTAGATGGTAGAGAACTACAGATATTATGCAAAGACTGAAGTACACTTCTGTTTTAATTGTGTGAAATGTTATGATTAAAACCTGTCCGATCTTATATTTTTTATTTTGGTTTTTATGTAATGATTATGAATAAGCTGAGTTAAATTTCTGTAGATGATGGGATGAAATTAAAACTTGGCAGAATTTTCTAGAGCTTATTTGAGGTTTTGTTGTTTTGTATGACTACAATTTCTGATGGTCTGAAATAAACCATATCAAAATTAGTAAGTAATTACAGTTTTCATTTATTAATGTACATATATAATGTCACTTTTTCATTTATTAATGTACATATGTAATGTCAGTTTTCATTTCTTAATGTATACATAAAGCGTGATTACATGGCTTTGGGCTTAAAAGGATGCAGGTAGCCTTATATCTGTTGTATTTGATTGGTTGCTTTTGTATTTGTTTTTAAAATATTTTTTTCCTTTCTTTCTGGACACAGAATCAAATATGTACGTTTTACGGTGGAAAAAGTGCATGTTTTTGGCAATAGAAAATCATGTAGAAAATTGTACCTAGAATTATAAAATTTGGAAACACTTATTTAAAAGTTTAATAATACATGACTTTATTCCATTGGAGATGATTTATCCAGCAAAGATTGCATATTCTTTCTCGTTAATAGAGATCAAGCTAAACCTAGAAGATGCTTGGTTTTTTTGGGGGGGGGGGGTGTTTTTGGTTTGGTATCATTAAAAGGTCTTGCCTGATACACGATTGAATTTACATATCAAGAAACAATGTATATATATATTCACATTCCTATCATGTCAGATCATGATTAAGAGAGGTGATCATGAGTTGATAATATAAAGTATGAATGGCACATGTTTGACTTTTGCCAAGTGATGTATGTAAACATTATATATACCTTCTTGCTTATACAACATTCCTTGTGGCAGTATGATGGGAAAGTTAAAAGTATTAGACCATGTAAGTAAAATAAACTTATATTTCAAACTGTTAGATAAGGTCAAAGAAAATGTACCAAAAGTGTTTCTTTTCATTGATGTGTAATAAATTTAGATGGAAAAAAGGGATGGCATTGCCTCTGAATACCTTAAAAATGTTAGTAGAATCAGCAAATATTGTACACTTTAATTATTGACCTCATTGAAACCTCTAGTCCACCCCTATTCAAAATGTATAATGTGAGAAATAATTTGTTTTAAATGTCATATTTTTTTCCCGTAACATAGCATTGTTTGGTCTGTTGATAAAATGCAATTTGCATTTTTAAATAGTAAACTTTTCACCACATAGAGGGAGGGGGTCTGTGTGCAACTTTGGTACTAATGACTAATGAATACTGTTCTGTGTAAGAAATGCATAATAATTATTTAAGATGCTGAGATGCTTGCAGCTTAATGTTTTGCTATTAAATTAAATCATGTCAGATTAAGTCATGTCTGGTCTTTATGGTTACACTCTACAGTTTCAAGTACTTTTGAAAGTGGCAGAGGTGTATGGTAAAGTTGTGGTCATTTGCAATGGAGAGAATATTAGCTTAAGGTTATGTTTAATTTTTTTTTATTTTTTTAAATTTTTTTTTTAAGGGTTTAATGCCATTTTTCAGCACACGATAGGCTATATATGGCAGCCAGTATTATTGGTGGAGAAAGAACCCGAGAAAACCCACAGAAAGAAACACCGACCCACGTGATGCTACTGGCAAGCTTTCTCACATAACCACATTAGCCGAATCTTAGATTCGAACTGACGCAGACAGAGATGAGACGGCAGTGATCCGTAATGGAAAGTGCTTTAGACCACTTGGCCACTCGGGGCCTTTGTTATGTTTCAGTCATGTGTTATGACTGATATTTCTTGTAATGTGGTGTTAGCAAACTGTGACAGCAGACAGGTGATCAAAATGGTTTCTCTTGTGTGCTTGAGAAGTTAACTAGAACTGGTCTAAAGTTATTGTAGTAGGGTTTAACGTCATTTTTCAGCACAATATAGGCTAAAGATATCAGCCAGTATTAATGGTGGAGGAAGAACCCAGGAAAAACCCATGAAAGAACCACCAACCCATGAGAAGCTATTGGCAAGCTTTCTCACATACCTACATTGGCCGAATCCAAGACTCGAACCCACGCAGATAGAGGTGAGATGGCAGTGATCTGTAACGGAAAGCGTTTTAGACCACTTGGTCACTTGGGGCCCCCTTGTCTAAAGTACACTAGCTGCAAGTTTGGCAGTTTTTAAATTTGGGATAATGAATGTTGACAGTTCTGAGTATGGAAAGATAATAAATGAAATATAAAAATATTTTAAAAAATAAATAAATAAAAAAAAGAAAATTCATAAAGTAGTATCAATACACCCAGTATAACCAGTGAGGAAAAGCTGCAGCATTCTTTTCTTTAAAAATCAAATTCTGTGCAAATGAAAAAACTTAGAGTGTGTCTGAATTGTGACTATACCCTATATAACTGCTTATAAGTTGAGTCCAACAGCAAACTGCACAGACCAAGATCTGTCTAGACATAATGTGCCAGCAGATTCTTTGCAGTTTCTCAGGATACATTAGTGGAACAAAAAACATGTACATTTACACTATGCTATAGTAGATCAGGTACTTTGTTGTTTTCAGTTTGATTCGTCTTATAAGCGAGTACATATGGTATGTTTTATCTCATCTTTGCTATTACCTAGAGTTACTTGCCCAGTTTTAGTGATTACTACAAAGCTTGTGGAGAAATGGATATAAATGGACATGTTTTTCAACACTGTTTAGGTGTGAAATAACAGAGGGATTCGGCTCCACACCATCCTAAAAAAGGAGTTTCTGCTTCACACCTGGCAATTGATTACTCTGGTTGTAATGTTATGTCATCAACAGAAAACTTCATTCCAGTTGCATTAGATTGCAGAGTATTTCTCTTTGTTTGCAAAAGCTGGCCAACAAAAATAAAAACAACTGTTTTTATTTATTTATGTTTTTATGTACCGGTAATGAATGTTCTTCAGATTTGACTTTGGGAAAACTTACATTAAGGAATTTTATGTTTTAGGTTAGAGAAAAACTCAAGGAAAAAGCACGATTTTTGGCGGGTCAAATTTGTGTTATACCAGTACACATATTTCTACATGCCACTTCTTTTTGTGGGGTACAAACATTTGTGTTTTTCATGGCTGCTACAAACAATGAATTGAAGAAGTATGCTACCAACATTTTTGAGTAAAAAAAAGAACTTAAAGGTTGCTTCCTTGCGCCTTCATGATCGTTAGTAATTTCCAATACTCTGCATAACTCACGATCATTTGTAATTTCCCATACTTTTGATAATTCATAATCATTAGTCATTGCCCTTACTCTGGATAATTCATGATTGTTAGTAATTTCCAATACTCTGCATAACTCACGATCATTTGTTATTTCCCATACTTTGGATAATTCATGATCATTAGTCATTGCCCTTACTCTGGATAATTCATGATCATTAGTAATTTCCAATACTCTGGCCACTCGAAGTCTGATGCAGCATAATGCTAATGCAGACTGGTATCTGTATTGTTTGTTCTGCAGGTTATTCATAACGAGCTGCACAGACCCAGATCTGCCATTGCATTATGCGACAGCATATCCAGGTCTGTGCATTTTGCAGTTCGACTCGACTTATAAGCTAGTTTATTTAGTTCTGTATGGGTTTGAAATCAACAGAATTACATTTTTAGCAAGATTTTTTTATCAGGTTCATATTTTAGATGTGATTGTTTTTGCTTCCTACAGTCTTCAACTGTATTTACTTGTGTTTAAGACCATTTGCATTTAAGCTGACTGAACTGTAAATTGAGTAATATTTAAAAATCTTGTTATCGCTGCCCTGTCTGTATGTATGCTGATCTTCACATGGGGTTTCAGTATAGGAGATCCTGAGGGGTTCACTGGTTAGACATGTGATCTTGTCTTCACCAATCAGTAATAACAGTATATACCGCTATTAAACATAAAATGTTTAGACCTTGTCCAGCGGATACCTCGACCTCTCTTCTTCCAGGCTTTAATTTTTGCTAAATTATTTGGCTTATACAAGATGTTTGCTGGACTATATACATAATTCATACATTCTCTAGACTGATCTATTCATGTGTATGCTAATGAATCTTGATTAATTGAGTGAGGCATGTTCACAAATGGACACCAAGATAAACTAGTTTCCCAGACTGTTGTGGATGCTGTTTCTGACTTGAATTGCTGAGAGAAATACCTGAATCAGCATCAGTTATATTATGGGGTATTTGATTTGACAGCTACTGGTTTTATCGAATGACTTGAACAAATCACAACCCAAAAACATTTAACATTTGAGTGAGAAGCCAAGAAAGTATTTGATTCATAGATAGCATGAGGTTAAAAACTCCATATTTAACAGAATTGCACTCCATCAAATCCTTAATCTCAGTTCTTTGGTTTTTTTGAAAATTCGGTTTTGTTTTAACTCTTTTCAAATCATTTAATATTATCCTTAACTTTAAAAAAAAAATCTTTCATGTTAAATTTTAACATTGGTTTGACGTATCATTTAATTGTTCTTGACCTCATACAGACACTAATGAAATTATGATTCCTTGAAGTTGTTACAAATATATGGCTTATTCAAATGGTAGATTTTTAAAGGATATGATAAATATTCTCATAGACAAATTTAAGTAGGACTCTATACAGCTGAAAGTAGACAAATTAAAGTAGGACTGTGCAGCTAAACTAGACAAATTAAAGTAGGACTCTATACAGCTAAACTAGACAGATTAAAGTAGGACTCTATACAGCTGAAAGTAGACAAATTAAAGTAGGACTGTGCAGCTAAACTAGACAGATTAAAGTAGGACTCTACAGCTGAAAGTAGACAAATTAAAGTAGGACTCTATACAGATGAAAGTGATCAGGTGATGAATACAAATTTAATATAAGACATTTTAAATCACTAAGGTTATAGAATCTATTGGAAGGCACAAAATGATTGAAAATTTTGTTCCAATGCCTGTTTCAGTGATTTTTGTTTGTACTATTCCAACAGCATTCTCTGTGATTACCTGTATGTACAAGAATAGTCCATGGGAAGCATAGAAAGTTTTGAAAAGAGGAGAAACTGCTGGGATAGACTGATTTTGTTACAGTTTAACATGGTACTTGAGTTTGCATAATGAGCAAAATAAGCTGTATGCAAACTAGTTTGGAAACACTTCAGTCGATTTTACTCAGAATAGGATGGGAGTTATCAAGTTTTTTTTAATGTATTCATAGCACCTCTGGAGCCATACACTGTATGAATCACAGACTGGCAGGACACTTTTGCAAAAATTATTTTACCTTTGTCTGCAGATTTGAAGAAAATCCATACTTTTGTCAATGTTGTTAGAAAGAATAATGGGAAAACTTTGTTGCAGGCAATTTTTCTCATTAACTACTTGCAGACAATTCAATACCTTCTGCTGTTACACATTTTAGAATTGTAAGCCATCTAATTTAAAATTCTGTAATACATTTTGCTGTACTGTTTCTTATATTGTGTGTATTAGTTGCATTGACTTTATTTTTTTCTGGAACTTTTAAATTTGGGTCAGCTACTGCAAAAAAAATGTTGTGCATGCATTCATTTAAGCTTCAAGTTTCTTTGTTGTTAACTTTATAGTCTGCCATTAGTTTTTATTTCTCATAATTGAACCAAAATTTAAGACCAAATTTTAAGCATATCTTAATTGAACCATGATTTAAGACAAATTTTAGACATGTCATAATTGAACCATGACTTAAGACCATTTTAGACATCATAATTAAGATCTGTTTTAGACATATCATAATTGAACCATGATTTTAGACCAATTTTAAGCATATCATAATTGAACCATGGGTATAGACTAATTTTAGACATGTCATAATTGAACCATGATTTAGGACCAATTTAAGACATATCTTAATTGAATCATGATTTCAGACCAATTTTAGACATATCATTATTGAACCATATTTTCAGATCCATTTTACACATATAATTGGACCATAATTTAGGACCAATTTTAGACATGTCATAAATTGAACCACGTTTTAAGATCCGTTTTAGATATATCATAATTGAACCATGTTATAAGATCCGTTTTAGGCATATCATCTACAACGTTTGAGTCATATGTGTATAGCAGAGAAAATCTTTAGCTCTGGTTATAAAAACCTGTAATATTTGTTCAAATTTACATCCATATATATGTGTATATAGAGAGACACAATATTACTATATGTATGTATAGAGAAACAATATTACTATATGTGTGTATAGAGAAACAATATGACGATATGTGTGTATTGTTACTTGCTTAGGCTCGAATAAGCAGCAACACAGAAAGAGTGAAAACTAACAAGCTTGTATAAATTGAACAATGAATTTATTAAGTACAATTATTTTCTTAAAGTAAATAAACTTACGGTTTTAAGAGAATCAAATCCAACATTAATCCAATAAAGAATTCACAAAAGTAATCCACTAATGGAATTGCAAGAGTCCTGATAAATAAATGTTCTAATAGTTCCAGGTTCGAATCTTGACGATGTAATCCAAAATGGCTTACAATGTCACATGATGCAGTTTTTGTTTAATTATCATCCAAATGAATTATGAGCACATGTTTTCTCCTCCAAATAGATAATAAATCCTCTTTCTTCAATAAATTGACACAATGTCCAGAATAAAAATAATTAATATTAACACTCAAACATGAATTATACAACTGTTAATTTAAAAGCCCAAAATTCTACTGAATTGTTCTAACAAGTCTATATAACTGTTTTTCTTAAGTAAACAAGTGATCACGTGATTTTCTAGAAATTCATGGAAGGTCACTACCTTCAGCAAGTCACGTATTCTAGATATTTCCTACACCCCAAGAACTAAAAATAAAAGTTATCCTTGAAATTAACCAATAGTTTTAAAGACCTGTTTATCAATCTGAAGCAAGGTCAGATAAAGAGGTAACCAAGCCAAGGTCAAAACTTGTTTACAGTTAAATTGGTCAGCCTGAAATTTTCTAGAAAAAATCTCCCAATTAATGAATGAAAGATCAAGTGATATAAGTTTTTTGTCTGTTTTGTTACGTATCATGTAGTGTTCAGTTTGAAATCACAAAAGTTATTTCATTCAGAAACTGAACAACTTTTCACCTTATTGCATACTGCTTTATACTGAGTTAGAAGCAGGGCTGGAAATATTGCAAAAATATGTATTCCCAAATCACCAATGTAGTTACCAAAACATTCCAAAATAATATTTGACCTTTGTAAATTCAGAAAGTCTTTAATAGATTCTCTCCTTTTCCAGTATAAATTCAATGAAATTAGAACCTTCTATTGCAGTCATATGTCTCTGTATACAGATGGTTCAGAAGAGGGACACAGCTTGAGCTGTCATGGCAACAACCCATGGCACCATTGCAATAACCCATAGCACCATTTTGAACTGGTTATTTGTTATATCTTCAATTTTACAGCAGAAATTAAGCCTAATTTTGACGTTTTGAACAATTTTGAAAGGTCTTGAAAATAACCCAAATCTTTATGGGTTTTCTTTCCACATTTAAAGTCACGCAGAATCCTAAATCTAAAAACTGAACGAGATTGCAGATGTGACAAAATCATGATGTTTTTATGTAGAAAAGTTGTCTGTACTGATGGCTGCCTTAAGTCATATTGACATAAAGGGTAATGAAAGGGCAGTGAAAGCATCCAAAGCTGCGTCGCATTTGCTTATTTCCAAATGGAATATTTCACACACTGACTTAAAAATATTGTATAAATTGGTATGTTGTTCATATACGTGTATGTACTTTGAAGAATGAAAACGACGTACCTAATGTAACAAGATTCATCCCACTGTCAATGCCATTCCTGACTTTTGCTTACTTCCTGAAGTGTGTGTGATTAGGATTTTTAACGTAGCTTTAATTTTTTTTTAGTCGTATCACTACAATGTCTGCATTGAGGCAGTTTATAGTGATATCTAGCACTCGGGCATCATGCCGTAGGCATAGCATGATGTTCTGCCCAGTCACATTATCCTGACTTCAGTCCTAACACTTACCTCTTAATGCTGAGCACCAAGCGAGGCAGCTATAAGTACCATTTTTTAAAGTTTTTGGTATGACTTAGCTGGGGATTGAACCCATGACCTGCTTCCACGGCAGATGCTCTAACCACTAGGCCAATGTAGCAAGCTCCTGAAGTGTGAACCTCATTTTATGTCTTATAATTTGTCATCTTGTTCATCACATTTATTTGGAGGGGTTTATCTTCCTTGGAATTTGTGCATATCATTTTTACAGTTTTGAAACATCAGTTGTCACCATGTACCTTGCATTGGGCTTAGGTAAAACACTACTATAAAAAGGTAAGAAATCTAATGTGTCTCCCAAAAATATAAATTATAGCATTTTCCATGAGATATTGATAAGAGATTGATAAAGGCATGTCTCACAGTGGTGAAAAGTAGATTTTCCATTGGAATTCAAGATCAGCTAATTTGAAATATTGAACCTAATTTATGATGTGATTACGCATGTAATTTAGTGCTGGGCTTTACATTTTTCACATAGTTGAGGACTGATGATATTGTTTTAAAGCTCAAAGTTCAGTTTGCTGTCATTGGAAAAATATGCCCACCCTGTTTATCCTCTCAAACACTTAAATGATTCAGAATAGTCAATGCGGATTTCTGTTAATTTGCTTATATAAATTCATCACAGGTTGAGTCATTGTACAACTTTAAAACATGCAGGTAGTTGTTATTGACTGATTTGTTCATTGAGTCAAGAACAAACAGTAAACCATACATACATAGGTTGCATTTAGCCAAGTTAGCCAAGAACTATGGTATTTATGTTGTTGTTATAGGGTTTAATGCCATTTTCAGCACACAATAGGCTATGCATGGTGGCCAGTAGTAATGGTGGAAGAAGAACCTGGGAAAACCCCTGGAAAGAACCACCGACCCATGAGAAGCTACTGGCAAGCTTTCTTACATACCTGTGGTATTTAAAATGGGTAATTGTGTGGAAAAGGAATTTTATAGTACTGCATGTTGATTAAAAATTTAAATTTTTTAGGAAATCTTGTCTTGATTGTCTAACTTGATATGTAAGGAGCTCCTTTCTTCATTGTCTCACCTGATATGTTAGGAGTTATTGTCTTGATTGTCTCACCTAATATATTTGGAGTGCTTGTTTTGGTTGTCTCACCTGATATGTTAGGAGTTCCTCTCTTGCTGGTCTCACCTGATGTGTTATGAATTCCTGTTGTGTTTGTCTTGCCTGTTGTGCTAGGAGTTCCTCACTTGATTGCCTCACCTGATGTGATAGGAGTTCCAGTCTTGTCTCTCTTGCTTAGCCAATTAGCAAAAAGCTTGGTCCATCATTGTCAGCAGTTTTAAAAATCTTGCATTATGTTTTTGAAAGTCTTGTATCTTCTAGACTTGCTGTGCATTTAACTGAAAATTTAATAACAATCTCTTACAAGTATAGAAATTTGTGTCTGTTTTTCTTTAAGCAATAAGGTCATTAGTGTCGAGGTTTTGTGAGAATTTTGTGTAAATCAGATTTTGGAGTCATATGCACACAGGTAAAACTGTTGGCGTGATGAAACACTTGTTTTACTGTAGGGTCATTTTAGTCTATACTTTTCAGTTTATGGAATTGGAACTGTTTATTTTCTGAGCAAGCCAGGTTTTTCAGAAAATTCTAAAGATGTTTTTCAAACTGATTCTTAGACATTTATGCCCCTCTTCCCCCTTCCCTATTAAGTTACTCAATCAGTAAATAAATTAACTCAAATATTTTGTTAACTTTTAAAGTTATATTGTTACTGTGTAAATTTGTAATGCAAAATATAATTTGGCATGGAAAATGGAATTCTGTTTGTGAAAGTGAGATCAGTTTGCAAACTGAAATCATAAAACAAATAATTTTTAAAATTACTATTTGAAAGTACTTCATTTATGTTATTAATAAATTTATTTGTCTACTGTTGTCAGAATAATGCAGCTAATTGTATGAAGTTTCATGAAGTTTCATTTCACATCATGATAGATCAACTATTTCATTATTGTGAATTTTCCAGTTCTAAATATAAGTGCAGTGTATTGTATTGTTCATTAGGACATTTAGTAAAGGTATTAAAAAAAAAACATGAAACAATTATTTATCTATCATATATAATTAATGTGTGTGTAAGTATATGGTGTTATTGCTGCTACTTGTCACCCACCTAAACCAGTTCCCAAGTCCCAAAAATATGTCAGCTTTTTACAACACTGTATCGGATGAAATCATCATGCAATGAAACTTGTCATGAAATCTCAGCTTTTGATGTAGACAGTCACAATGAAATACTTAAAATAGATGTAGTAGTATTTACTAACAAACAACCCATTTCATGAAACATATCCATCTAAATAGTCAAGTGTTCTCATATTTTCTTGCAAGAAAACATGTACAGTTATTAAACAAAGTTATCATTTCTCGAAAAATATATTAAACATAATTAACAAATATAGTTTTCAATTTAATGATTTTACTAATTGACTAACTTTTGAAAAATCAGAAACTATCCATTATTAATGCTTCCTTTGAAGCAGTTGTTTGTTATTTAACTGGATATTTGAAATAAAAATCAGTGTGTTTTATGTATACATGTATATGTCTTATGCTTCATGTACAAATATGACCAGACTACAATATTACTCTCCCAGCAGTTAGCACCTTGTTTTGGAATTTCTAGATTTTGTGAGATAGGTAATACTAAATCATTATTATCAACTATTCCAAAACTGGTCTACTATACATTAACATTAAGTGCTTAATTTGTTAATTCATATGGTTTGCTTTAATAAATTCTGTACTTTTAAGTTTGAAAATTGGATTTCCCTGTCTTGGGATGGATTTAGAGGTAAAAGCAATTAAAATGTTTGGATTAAGATAAATTGTACCTCCCCATGTTTTGCTGTGTCCACAGCAAGCCACACTATCTGCTAGAGATCAGTTGACAACATTACAGGTAATAAAATTAGCTTTCCTCTAGTGACTAGACCATTGATAACAAAATCTCAACCACATGCTGAACTATTACCATGGGACATTTATTGCCTTGTAAGCCCCTAAGTATCAATATTTTCATGGTCAAGTAGAATACTGGTTTAAGATGGATCAATGAAATATTTAGAGAGGCCAGTTTTATTGCAATTTGCCTTATCAGCACCAGATAAAACAAATTTTCTTGTTGTCCCCCTCTTGTCGAATTTATATTTTTATTTGAAAATTTTCCTTTTGTTTATTGCAATTTTAAAATTGACATAATTTGGTATGAATGAAACAAATAAAAAAATTAGGGCAGAATTTAAAAGAATTTGTTGACAAATATCGCTTGGGACATTACAGTGAAATGGACCACATTAGCTCATCTGGTTGTACAGCAATGGAGCTTATGGTATCATCCAGTGTCTGTTGTGTATCATGTGTTACTTGCTGGTAATCCGATCAGTTATGACCAACTGTGACACAGAGCATCCTGGCTTGAGGGTTTTTCAAACTTTATATACAAATGTTGCCAATCCACGATTAAAATGTCAATGCTGTTATTTAAACTACCGGTAGTAAAAAGACAAACTTTACTTCAGAAAAACTGATGAACAGAATATGATGAAGTTTGTCAACTGGCATCCTGGCAAGATGTTATTTTCAGTCTTTTACAAATGATGTCTGTCTGATTTCTGATACAGTTGCTTTGGTTGAAAAAAGAAAAATTAATTTGCAAAATATGAAAACCCATTGTAAAAAATTCATCTCTTAAACAGCAGACTAGAATTTGACAAGAAAAAAAAGTCTTGGAGCAATTGCTGTCAAAATCAAGATATATAAATATGATTGAAATAAATTTCAATAGAAAATATCTAACTAACCCAGATTAATTGATTAATTACTCTTGCATTTTTTCACTTTTATGCAGATGTCAGCCAGAAAAGCGACCTCAGGCCCACGTTGGCCTCGTGTTTCAGTAGGTATAATTGGCCGCAAAAATGGATGTAGGAATTTTAGAAAATGTTGTTTGTACTCAGATACAAGTAGAATTATATAGACTTTTTGTATATTACGGTATACAAAAGAATATTGTTCAGCATGAAATTCTAGTAACCGAAAAAAAAATTCTAGAATACAAACTGTTTAATTGTATTCTAGTAGACGCAAATGTTCTGTCCTTACAATGTTCAGCAATCTATTTGGTTTCACATTATTCTTTTTACATTGAGGTGTTTGTAACTATAAGCTCAACCCCATGTGCTGATCCTTGTGGCCCCAACAGTCATTAGCTATTCAGGGAATTGTCTATTATTAGCATTCATCCCTAACAGGGACTTGCACAGAATTTTACCAGATACATGTACATGGAAATTATTCTTTTGTGTGTCTAGGTGGTAAAGTGAATGTGTTGCAATAATGCTGTTCTTCAAAGACTATAAATAAAAATTCAATTTAGTTCTAAATTGGCTACTGTGTAGAATCAAATCTCCCGTTTGACACTATGCAGGTGGAATAATCTCTGTACCCATTTCTCCAACAGCAGTAGTTCCTCCACCTGAAGCATCTTGTTTCATCTAGCTATGTTTCTGACATCAACGAGTAATTTGTAGACTAGTTCATTGTAATATTATCGCCAGTTATGTGTTTGACAAAGGGGTACAAATTTGCCACCAGCAATAAAGATCTAAGTAATCTACTAATTGATTTATGTTCCGTGGCCCATGGGGATGTTGTATTTGAGAATGATTGAAAAATTTAAATTTAAATTAAAAATTCCTTCAGCTTACCTGATAGGAGTATATTGCTTGATATGTTGCGTTTAAAGGCCCACATCATTATAATAGAGGTCCACATCACCACATTGGCACTGTAGCCTATTGTTATAAAGTCCCGCCTTACAGATTACTGCTTGAAAAGCTTGCATCAAATTGCACACTATTACCATATTTACGTGGAGTACGTATAGAAAATGTGTACCGGTATTACTCTTGCTACGGATTGTGTACACGAAAGAGAAGTTGAACAGAATTGACCCCTTGCTATGACTAATTTTTTTCTAAGATTAAGGTTTTCCCAATTTTTGTTATTTTTTTATGCATCTTTTCAAAGTTGTTTTGAATCTAACTGATACTGACACTTTGTAGTACCAGTACTTGACTTTCTGTATCATTTACTTAATACCTGGTAGAAATCCAACAGGTAACAAGTTAGTTGTTCAAAGATGTAGGTGTACATCAGAAATATGGATGGTGATCTAAGGAAGATTGGTTCTTAATTTTGTATAAAAAAAACAACAAATAATTTGTAGTATTTCATTAAATTAAATTTTCCATTTGAAAAAAAAGATCTATCGATGGTTAAGAATTTCATGTAGGAAGAAACCTATCAATTTCTGAAATTATTAAAAACATTTGTGGAAATGTGCCATTTCTTGTAGTTTTCTTCAACCAAATAAGTTTAAATATACCAGTATGATTTGTTTTTCATTAAAACATATGGGAAATTGGTAAATTAAATTTAAAGTATGAAAAGATCAAAAGGAAATATAGATATTGTAATATACCAGGTCTGAAACCTACAAAAGGAGGATCTGGAAATTTTAGCTTTTTTTAAATGCAAAGAAGTTCATTAATTAGATTTTGAAGCTGAATTATAAAGGATGGGTGTCAGGAGAAGTTCAGTCATACGTGTAATACATTCAGTCATATTAAAACTTAATAAATGCTTTAATGGGATGACATAAACTGTTGATTCATAACTCACCTAGTTTTTTTTGTAATAGTACAGGTGAAATTTATGTTTTGAGGTTTTGAGGCTTAATTTAAATAATGTTGCTGCAATAAATTGGTGTACCATTGTATGTATCATAATTGCAGTATATACTCACTTATAAGTCAAATTTAAATTGTAAACAATAAAGTTACTGATATGCTGTTGTATAATGTTCCTGCAGATCAGGATCTTTGTACTCATTACTCCTAATATACAGCCCAGACATTATCCATTGACAGATTGGGGTCAGAGCAGTTTTCAGTTAGACTCAAAATTTGGTAAATACGGTATTTAGTCTTTTTATTCATGAGAGCTGCATGGATGGATGAATGGTTGGATGGTGTTATTTGCTGTGTGATTTGGCAACTGACAGTTTACACTATGATAAAATCTTAAATAAAAGATGGATATATGTTTCAGAGCTCTGCTCTCAAAAGATTTTGAGTTTTTTTTTCTGTTTAAAAATGTTGACATTTTTTAGGCACACTAATTGCTGGTCATGAGTAACAGGGTGCCATAACGCAAGCACACAAGACAAAAGTGCACCGACAAATGTGCACAATGATTAACAAACCGACAAATGTATGCAATATTAAAGCTGGCATGTATACAAAGATAAGTTTTGGGCATCTGATACAATCAGAGACATCTAACTCAAAGTACGTTCTTCTTAAATACCATCTCCAGGTTTCAGTCCCAACATATGGAACAGTACCGTTAGAAGATTACTTGAAAGGAACAGCTCAAAACGATAACATCTAACATTTCTACGTATGGTTTATACATAAATCAGGCTAGTTTTACTCTTTATTGTCCTTTTTTCTCAATATTTTTATACTCAATAATAGGTTTCTGAACATTTCACACCAAGTTTGTATAGGGCGTCTGCTGTGTATAGAGTAATAAATATTCAAAGTAATAAAAAAAACTTATTTTTAGCAAATTTTATATTTATTTATTTAATGCATTATATTTTAAGAACATTTTTTCACACCTTTTTAGTCGCACTTATGTCTGTGCACTTATATCCTGTGTGCATTTGTTGCTGCATGCTTTTGATTGCATACTGAATCGGCGGCATGCATTTGTCTTTCGTGTTTTTGTCTGGTCACCAAGTAACAAAATGACCTATGATATATTGGTACCACTGGTGCTTCAATTATTGTTTTGGATTTGTTTTGTGTTTTAATACCGTACTGCAGCAAAAGTAAGTGATTTAGTGCCATGGAAATTAGAGTAAAGTGCCCCACCCATGGACACACCACAGTAAATGACCCAGGCTGGTCCAGTGGTAGGACTTGAACCTGCATCCATTTGGTTGGGCTTCCGGCATCCTAAAAAATGAATCACTGTGCCACCTCCTTTGATTAAATACTTCAGCAGTAAATGGATTTATGACATAGGATTTATTTTTTATACTGTCAGAGCAGCATCTTATAAACTTACCAACATGTACATTGGTATGAGGGGCCCCGAGTGGCTGCGTGGTCTAAAGTGCTCTCCGTTACGGATAACTGCTGTCTCACCTCTGTCTGCGTGGGTTCGAGTCTAAGATTCGGCAAATGTAGTTTTGTCAGAAAGCTTGCCAGTAGCTTCTCGTGGGTTGGTGGTTCTTTCTGGGGATTTTCCTGGGTTTTTCCTCCAGCAATAATACTGGCTGCCATGTATAGCCTACTGTGTGCTGAAAAAATGACGTTAAACACTAACAAACAAACAAAACAAAACATTGGTATGCAATTTAAATTTATGAACATGTACTTTGGTTTGCAATTTAAATTTACCATTTTGGTATGCAGTTTAAATTTACTAACATGTATTTTTGGTATGAAGTTTAAATTTACTAACATGTATTTTGGTATGCAGTTTAAAATTACTAATATGTATTTTGGTATGCAATTTAAATTTACCAACATGTATTTTGGTATGTAATTTAAATTTACTAACATGTATTTTGTATGCAATTTAAATTTACCAACATGTATTTTGGTATACAATTTAAATTTACTAACATGTAATTTGTATGCAATTTAAATTTACCAACATGTATTTTGGTATACAATTTAAATTTACCAACATGTAATTTGTATGCAGTTTAAATTTACCAACATGTAATTTGTATGCAATTTGCTGGAGGTGGTTATTTAATACTTTTAAGTAAAGGCTCTACTGCAAGTGTCAAATGTCATATTTTTGATTGATGGAAGAAAATGGAGGTCATAATACACCTTGAATTTTTTTTACAAAGTTATTGTCCTTCACTGTTTTTTTGTTTGAATAGGATTTTTATCGTAGCTTTAACACTTTTTGAGTTATATTGCTACGATGTCTGCAGTGAGGCAGTTTATTGTGATGTCTAGCACTCCAGGGGCATCATGCTGCAGACATGTAGCATGATGTCCACCCAGTCACATTATCTTGACACCAGGCCGACCAGTCCTAACACTAACCTCTTAATGCTGAGCTTCAAGCGAGGCAGCTGTTAGTACCATTTTTATAAGTCTCTGGTATGGCTCGGCCAGGGATTGCACCCACGACCTCCTGCTTCTGCAGTGGACACTCTAACCAATAGGCCACCAGAGCGGTTCTGTCCTTCACTGAGAGACTAGTACTGCATCCAAATATATTTTGAAAACTTTAGCATCCACATCTTTTGTTTGATAGCAACCAAATTTCCATGACAATTTAATATCAACATACTCTATGATGAATTTGAAGATCAGCAGATTTGGGTCATATTGTAAAAAAAAATAATCGGTCTCAATTGACTTTATTTGAATGGGTTGTAAATATTAACTTTCATATTTTTATTTGAATGGGTTGTAAAAAGTGACATCGATATTTTTGGTTTTCAGTTGTATTAACTTTAAAGCTTCATACTTTAGCAAATTTTAGATACATGAATTTCTGGAATGGTTTTGACAATATTTTACAAGAATTGCTACCCGTTGATTGACTTAGTATGATTACCAGATCCCAGTCATCCAGTCCTTTGGTGGTTGGTGGCATTTGGGACAGTTGCCATTTCATGTGTGAAGTTCTTTGTACGGATTTACATAATGACTCATAAATTTTAAGTGATTGACCATGAAGAAATGTCATTAGATTTATTGCAATAACTTTAGTAAAGGCTTTTATCATACCATGTATATTAAGTCGTCTGATTGCCAGTCTGAGACTATACCTGGGGATGTCTGTTGATATTCTGATACCTGCATACATACATTTAGTGGTATGAATGGCATGTGTCCAACAACACACAAACATAAAAAAAAGATGTGAAAAATATCAGATTGGAAAAGTTGAGGAAATGTTTTACATTCTGTAATCATTGCTTGTTGTTAGTGATTGACTTCATAACAAAATGAACTTTTTCCATATAAATTGATCACACACTGCAAATTGCTGATGGTAATGTGTGACGCAGTACTGTATCACTGCTACCATTATTAAAAAGCTATGAAAGGGTCTTTAATCATATGCAATTAAACCCCACATAAATGATTACCCTGGTTTTAAGACCATCACAGTTTTCAGTCCACCCTGTTGAAATGATAATAAGAACCTGAACTTTCCTTCACTGTATTCCTTTAACCTCATCACTAAAACCTCCTGATAAGATCTTTTCTATCCTGATTAAATGATAAATTTGAGAAAGAAAAGAATTTTCCAAATAATTTGATGGGATCCATATGTATACCAATGGTATAAGAGGGCATTATATAATAAGGGGCTTTATAGTGAGGGACAGATGTAATGTGATCCATGACTACAACAATGGTATGAGAGGGCATTATATAATAAGGGGCTTTATAGTGAGGGACAGATGTAATGTGATCCATGACTACAACAATGGTATGAGAGGGCATTATATAATAAGGGGCTTTATAGTGAGGGACTGATGTAATGTGATCCATGACTACAACAGTGGTATGAGAGGGCATTATATAATAAGGGGCTTTATAGTAAGGGACAGATGTAATGTGATCCATGACTACAACAGTGGTATGAGAGGGCATTATATAATAAGGGGCTTTATAGTGAGGGACTGATGTAATGTGATCCATGACTACAACAATGGTATAAGAGGGCATTATATAATAAGGGGCTTTATAGTGAGGGACAGATGTAATGTGATCCATGACTACAACAATGGTATGAGAGGGCATTATATAATAAGGGGCTTTATAGTGAGGGACTGATGTAATGTGATCCATGACTACAACAATGGTATAAGAGGGCATTATATAATAAGGGGCTTTATAGTGAGGGACAGATGTAATGTGATCCATGACTACAACAATGGTATGAGAGGGCATTATATAATAAGGGGCTTTATAGTGAGGGACATGTAATGGATCCATGACTACAACAATGGTATAAGAGGGCATTATATAATAAGGGGCTTTATAGTGAGGGACAGATGTAATGTGATCCATGACTACAACAATGGTATGAGAGGGCATTATATAATAAGGGGCTTTATAGTGAGGGACAGATGTAATGTGATCCATGACTACAACAGTGGTATGAGAGGGCATTATATAATAAGGGGCTTTATAGTGAGGGACAGATGTAATGTGATCCATGACTACAACAATGGTATGAGAGGGCATTATATAATAAGGGGCTTTATAGTGAGGGACAGATGTAATGTGATCCATGACTACAACAGTGGTATGAGAGGGCATTATATAATAAGGGGCTTTATAGTGAGGGACAGATGTAATGGATCCATGACTACAACAATGGTATGAAAGGGCATTATATAATAAGGGGCTTTATAGTGAGGGACAGATGTAATGGATCCATGACTACAACAATGGTATAAGAGGGCATTATATAATAAGGGGCATTATAGTGAGGGACAGATGTAATGGATCCATGACTACAACAATGGTATGAAAGGGCATTATATAATAAGGGGCTTTATAGTGAGGGACAGATGTAATGTGATCCATGACTACAACAATGGTATGAAAGGGCATTATATAATAAGGGGCTTTATAGTGAGGGACAGATGTAATGTGATCCATGACTACAACAATGGTATGAGAGGGCATTATATAATAAGGGGCTTTATAGTGAGGGACAGATGTAATGGATCCATGACCACAACAATGGTATAAGAGGGCATTATATAATAAGGGGCTTTATAGTGAGGGACAGATGTAATGGGATCCATGACCACATCTATGGTATTAGAGGGGTAACAGTATATTGAGAGCAGTATAATGAGTGTATTTATAATGAGGGATTGTTTTAATGGCATCTATTACAATAACAATAACATAGGCATGGGTATACAAAGATTTATGGTGAGGGACTACTTTAATGTGATCCATGACCATAACAATGGTATAAGAGGGCAGTGATATACTGAGGGGATTTATAGTGAGGGGCTAATGCAATGGGATCTCTTACAACATCCATGTTATGAGATGGGTAATAGTATACTGAGGTATTATATTATGAGGGACCATTGTAACTTAAAAGCTGGATTTCCACATTATTTGGAATGCAGCATTATATTGAGTTCAGATTTTGATTGTATTTGGTAAGTAAGCTAATATCATCAAGACATTAGATTCAGTAGTGATTTGCACTCACACATATTAATGAGGATGGAGGCAAAGTGATGACTTAGTACAGGCACTCATTTAAAATCAGATGGTGAAATTGAACATGTAACATTTTGGTAATAACTACTGTGCCTTAACAACTAAGTCACTATAGCAGCCATGGGTTGGATCTTAATATGTGTGAATTTGCAAATACAAGCTGTCACTTGTCAGCTACAAGGTGAGTGATATTGGACCTACTTGGGTCTCTTGTTTAGATTCATGCTAGATACATTGGCGTTTGTTTCCTCAAAGTCCCTCTGAGGTTTTAATGAAGAAACTGTAGCAAGCAGGGCTCTTTGCAGGGTACCTACCTTTTATTGCATATACTTGCTTACAAGTTTAGTCTGACTAGAAACAACCTAATGCACATGCTTACCATCCTATATGTTTATTTGTTCTTCTGATTAGAACTAACAAGCTGCCAGCATTCATTTCTAGCCCAAAAAATAGTGTCATTTATCAAGTCTTTAAATCAGAGGAAGTTAACTTGATGATTATTTATGATTGACAAGATTTGGGCTCATGGGTTGATCAAGCAAACATTTTCAGCATGATGACGATTAATTCAGACAACATTATAAAACTTGTAACAAAGCATCAATCACTGTTAACTACAGAGGCTATCCCATCTCATTATCTGAGATGAGCATCTCTTTGTGGCTGATCAGCCAACCACAGCAGACAATTCTGGTGTCACATTACAGAGAGTTCCCTACAGACTCGGAACATGTCCTCTGTGAACTACACTGCTGTGTGTGAAGTGTATGGTCTGATACACAAGAATCAGTGCTAGACAGGAGGGCAACTACCTCCACATATTGGTGGGGATTATTGGTGAGGAGTTTGGTTCTACCAGTTTCTTTGAAATAGTATACACATGTAATAATAATAATAATAATAATAATAATAATAATAATAATAATAATAATAATAATAATAATTTTGTTGATGATCATGATGGTGATAATAATAATAATAATAATAATAATAATAATAATAATAATAATAATGATGATGATGATGATGTTGGTGATGATGATGATGATGATAATGTTAAAAATAATAATAATAATAATAATAATAATAATAATAATAATAATAATAATAATAATTGTTATTATTATTATTATTATTATTATTATTATTATTATTATTATTATTATTATTATTATTATTATTATTATCACCAAGCAAATCTGATTACTTTTAAAACTTGAAGAAATTAAAAACATTTTGCTGTATGTTCACAAGGTATACACAAATTAACAAAAATTTTAAAGGTTAAGAAGTCTTGATTTTTAATGATCATTTGCTTGACATTAGTAATTGAAACTTGGAATAAAATTAGAATGGATTGTTTAAAAGGTAATTGGTTTGCTTCCATGTAATTTTATTCTAAGGTTAAATCATGAAAGATTTTCTGTCAATTAAAATATAAAACTCCTGTAATCAGGATGTTATCCTGTCAGTTACATGCAGTTTTATATTTTCCAGGTAAATGAATCAAACAATCAGATTCAAAATATTTTATATTTTCCATGTAAATCAATCAAACAATCCAATTCTGAATATAATTTCCAGGTAAATGAATCAAACAACCCAATTCTAAAGAGATATTAAAGGAGTTAGTGTCATCATTGTGGAATTCCAGTCTCTCTTGTTCTGGCTGATTAATAAAACAAAGAGCATCAAGAACAAGTTACCTGTGAGCAAAACAAAGTAAATTCCAAAGAATAATAGATTGTCATTGCTTTGAATAACTGATATGTCATCTTTTGTTGGAGCAATTATGACGCCAAAAATTAGCACCTAGCCAAGTTATGCAAGTACAATCAGATATATACAGTGGTATCTGAAAAATTATCATGGCATTCAATGCCACAAAAGGCGCAATCCTCCGCCCTCTTTGACTGTGGATTGTTTTCTTTGGTTTTGTGTTTTACAGCACATCAACACAAGTAGGTTATTTAGTGACTAGGCAATTGAAGTGATTTTTTGTGTGTGTGCCCAAGGACACAATGTTGTAACCGCCCAAGGCTGATCCAATTTAAGATTGAAATCCACACCTTTTCAGTTACAAGTCTGCTATGCTAGCCACTACGCCACCATGGCTTCTTCACAGAAATATTTGTTTCACCTTTAAAACAAAAAGGGTCAAAAAAGTATGGGTATAAATTTACAGGCATGCAGTAGTAGTACTATATATATATATTTGCAAAGACATGATGCAATACAACGAAACTCCTCAAAACTGAAATCCTAAATATTCAGTGGAACCCCGCTATAACGTGCCCCGCATTAACATGAACTCAGGTATAACGTGGTCACGGCGTGGCTCCTGAAATTTCGTATATTTATTTGCACATGATTTTTTCTTCTTCAAAGTACGTGAGATAGTGTATTAAGAATTTTTTTATCATTTGGGGGAAGAGATTGCATATAGAGAAGAGATCACATCTGAATTTAAATAAAATACGATCGTGGCATAGCTCCTGAAATTTTAAATATATGTACTTTATAGCGGGCTTCCACTGTAAATTTGGTTTTGAGGAGCTTTTGGAGATTTTCTTCCTTTTAAATGCAATTATTTATATACTTGTCAATACATTAAAATTGATATGTGATAATTAAGATTTCATTGAAGAAAAAATTTGCTATGAAGGGTCAGAGGTCAAGCTGACTGAAAGAAGAAATGGCTTTTGCATAATATCTTTAGTTCCTGACCATAGAGATTGACCAAGTGTGTGGAAGGATTTCATATTTGCTTCTAAAGTTTAGAAGAAATGTCCTGGTTTTAGTGTTAAAGGTCAGGGTAATCACAACTTAAACGTAAAATGAGTTTTCCAAAATAACTTGTTCCAGAGTAGGTTCCCTTACAGTTAGGACACTGTATATATTTACTTATAAGACAATACCAATTGCAAACTGCATAGACCTAGAACTGCTGTCATATAATATGCTGGAAAATTTGGGTCTGTATAGTTTGTTAGGAGTAATCAGTAGGACAAACAGCATAGACCCTGATCTGCAGATACATTATGCTACTTCAGATCAAAATCTTAGTTGTTTACAGCTATATTTGACTTATAAGCAAGTATATATGTTATATACAGTAGTAAAGATACTTGATGATTCTAAGGTCTAAAGGTCATGGATGGGTCTCGGCATAGTAAATTTATTTCAGGACCTGATACCCCAACTGAAGGTTTGGGTCATTGTAACATATTAATCTAGAGTCCACCATACAAGTATTTACATAGAAGACTATTGAACACTGCATTGTAACATATTAATCTAGAGTCCACCATACAAGTAATTACATAGAAGACTATTGAACACTGCAGTTCATGGTACTTGCCTTCATCAAGCTAAAATGAATTACCTGCTTGAAGACATAATGGTAACCAGTTTTGTTTCCATAGGTTAATTGAAAAGGAATAAAAACATGAGTTATTTATTACTTCAAGGGAATAAAAATATGATTTATTTATTACTAAAAGGGAATAAAACTTGATTTATTTATTACTAAAAAGGAATAAAACTTGATTTATTTATTGCTATTCAATCAATCCATGTAATTTATACCTTGATAAACAATCATGTAACAAACAGCGAAGATATTTTTGTATTTTTGTTAATTGCATTTTCTATGAAAATACAAATTATTTTTGATAATCCTTTGGTTTACAGCCTTTTTAATCAGAGTTTAATAATATTTTTAAAATAGTTTATTAAATGGTCAGGTGTACAACCATTTAATCAGAACTTTTGCTACCTTGAGATCAGATAAGCAGTAGAATCTTTAGGCAGTTGGTTTTGATGATGTACTTTCTGTTTTTAAATATTATACTTACCATAAGTTCTTGACTTATAAGCAAGTATATACAGTAATATATGTACCCTTTGTTGACTAAATGGTTTAGAAACAGTTATGCTGGAGCTGCATAAGATATAAAGATTAAACATGTTTTGTGAATCAAGGTTTCCTGTGTGAAATGCACAAAAGAATTTTGTTGCCCAAGTGCATTATGTATCATATACCATATATACTCACTTATAAGTTTGAGACCAACTGCAAACAGCACAGACACAGAGCTGCTGTCACATAATGTGCAGTTTGTTAGGAGTAATCAGAAAAACAAACAACACAGACACTGAAGGCACAATCATTCTATAGCAGATCAGGTTCTATTGTTTGCAGCTTGAATTGAAATTATAAGCAAGTATACAAATTCCTTGGATAGCTGTTTCTAATACCATTTTAGTAGCAACATAACCTTGATTTGACTTTGCTTTAATCAAATATGTTAAAATTATTCTGGCATCAGTAAATTTAATATTAATATATTGTCTTTACTTGTATATAATTAATGTTAATATATTGTATATTCTAATATAATTAATATTAATATATTATATATACTTGTATATGATTAATATTAATATATTTATATACTCATATAATTAATATTAATATAGTGTATATACTCATGTAATTAATATTAGTATATGTATATACTTGTATAATAATTATTAATTATAATTATTAATATATTGTATATACAGTGTACTTGTATATAATTAATATTAATATAGTGTATATACTCATGGAATTAATATTAATATAGTGTATATACTCATGTAATTAATATTAGTATATGTATATACTTGTATATAATTAATATATTGTATATACATTGTACTTGTATATAATTAATATTAATATAGTGTATATACTCATAATTAATATTAATAGTGTATATACTCATATAATTAATATTAGTATATGTATATACTTGTATATAATTAATATTAATATAGTGTATATAGTTTAATATAATTAATAATATATTGTATATACAGCATACCTGTATATAATTAATATTAATATAGTGTATATACTCATATAATTAATGTTAGTATATTGTATATACTTGTATATAATTAATAATATATTGTATATACAGTGTACTTGTATATAATTAATATTAATATATTGTTATATATACTCATACGTTGAGACCAAGTTCATACAGTATGGACTCTGTTCTAATGGCACATCATGCGCTGTCAGATCAGGGTTGGTTTTGCTTGTTCTACTGATTACTCTTAACAAATTGCATAGAACCACATCTGCTGATGCATTTGCCAATAGCAGTTCTGGTTTAGTTGACTTGTAAGCAAGCATGTCTACCGGTAATTAAAATAAATCTTTCTTAGAGAGCTTTAATAGATTTGTGGATTCCAGTAGTGTTCTTAACCCACATTCTTCTTTCTACTTCTTTCAAATACATACCCCCTCCAAATTAATTAAATTCTGTCTTCCCAGATGAGACTTGTTGTGCACAACTGTTGTCCTTAACTGTAATTAATGGCTTTGAAAGGTACACCTGAGACACTAACTTGTAATGGAGAGCATGTTACAGTCTTTTGAATATGCAACAAAAAATAACAATTGAGACTGAAATAAAATTAACAATCTCGAAGTTTTTCAATGATGCATGGGTTGAAACATATTGCAGACATGGATTACAAAGCACATAAATATTGGTTCAATTTGATCTTTTACAGTTCATTTTTCCACACAATTTGACATACATAGAAGAAGAAACCTAAGGTACATCTGGGGTTATTGTCAACAATTAAGTACACATTGGTTTTTAGATTTGTTTCTAGAATGGTATGAATGAAAATGTCAACTTTTTTTGAAACTGTATCTGACATAGCTCTATGCAGCAGTAGCTCATTTCTTTGATGCTTATTTCAAAGGCTGTCTGAAAACTGGTTGGTCTGGTTTGCATAAAGAACTTGATCTTTGGATGACATCAATTTGTGTTGTGTAAAGTTGAGCTAGAAAGGCGTATGTGAACATGTGTTATATAAATACATTATGGTAAATGAATTTTACCTCTGATATCATTAGGCAAACTAATCTTTAAAGAAACCTTTTGGTTAAGGTCTATTAATGTTCATGTGGAGTTTATCAATAATGTTTGTATCTGATAGTCAATTTAAATAAATGCTGTAGTCAGTGTTTGAAATTAATGATCCATCTGACACCCTCCAAGTGACAAAAGACTGGCTTTCTATTGCAAGAAGTAATTTATATGTGTGTGTGTGTGTGAGAGAGAGAGAGAGAGAGAGAGAGAGAGAGAGAGAGAGAGAGAGAGAGAGAGAGAGCAGGAGTTACATAAACTCAATACAAATGAAAACCAATACTTTTTATTTGGATCAAATATTTACGTTGACAGTGAAGCCTTATTTTTCCAAACATGATTTAATTATCTGAACTATCAGCTGGAGAGTTGGAATCAAATATGCATCTTCATTGATTCTCATTTTTACCAAATCATTTACTTTAAGTTTTTACATCCTGCAACTGCTTAATAAATAATCATCAAGTCTGTATTGAGTAAACAGTGATACAAATTAAACTATCACATGGCAATAGGTCATGTAAATTCAGTCAGAGAAAGTTTCTATAATTCATGTATATAGAACTAATTATAAGGAGTTTACTGGTAAATCCTCCTCCTCATTATTATTAGTCTCTTGACTTAATGTGGTTGTTGAGGCGCTGTGCTGCTAAACATCTGACCAGTTCCCTCTACTTTGTCTTGATCATGTGCCAATTCCTGTGTCTCCACAAAACTTTTCCTGGTCCATTCTATGATGTTGTCAATTCACTTTTTTTCTCTGTCTACCTCTCGTTCTGCCACCCTAAATGCTGCCCTGCAGAACTGTTGTGGTTAGACTCTTGGCTCTAGTAACATTGCCATACCATTTCAGCTTGCTCTTTTTGATGGTGGTGAGGAGGTCTTCATATTGTGAACTTTGTGCATGATGGTGTTATGCACTTCTTCATTTGTGATGTGGTCCATGTAAGAGATGCCAAGGATTGTTCTGTCGCATCGCATTTTAAGTGCCTGGATTCTTCATTGTAATTCTGCTGTCAGGGTCCAGGCCTTACATGAATATACAAAGATTGAGATGACTAGTGCTCTCAATAGTCTGATTTTAGTTTTCAGACAGATATTCTTGTCTCTTTATATGGGTCTTAGTTTTGACATAGCTGCTGTTGTTTGTGCTGCTCATCAAAAAATTTCTGTTCTTGATCCTTTTTTGGTTATTATGGAACCAAGGTATTTGAACTAACTCACTGTTTCTAGTTCCTATCCACTGACTTTAATCTTGGCTGAGATTTGTTTACCACTTTTTGTCATCAGCTTTGTCTTCTCCGCTCTCCATGTCAAATCTGGAAGATGTTTCATGCAGGTTCTTCACTAAGGTGGCAAGCTTGTCTTCACTGCCTGCCAGCCCATCAATGTCGTCTGTAAAGTGTAGGTTGTTACGCCGTCCAATGCTGACTGTCCCATAGTGTTTTTTCAGGGCTTTGCTCATGATGTGCCCTAAATAGATGTTGAAAAGCATGGATGACAGGAGACAGCCTTGACATACTCCGAATGTTGTCTTGAACCAGTCCCCAACAGAACCTTGGGCAATTACTGCACTAGTAGATTTGGTGTACAGCTGCTTGATGGTATTGGTCAACTTTTGACTCATATTGTACTTCTTCATTGTGGCCCACAATGTCTCATGCCACACTCTGTCAAAGGCCTTTTCTGAAATCTATGAACTGGTTGATGTTGTGAGTACTTTTAACACAGAACTCTGAGATTGAAAATTTGTTCTGTTTTGCTTCTTCCACTCAGGAACTCCTCTGTTCTTCAGTGATTATTTCTTCTGCTTATGGTTTTGGTCTGTTCAAGCTGATCTTCAGCATCACCTTACTATTATGGCTAATCAAACTGATAGTTCTGTAATTTTGGCACAGCTGGAGATTGCCTTTATTGGGGAGTGTTATAATCAGTGACTCTGTCCACTGTGTTGGTCATTCACCTGTCTGCCAGATCATATTGGAGAATTTTGTTAGTAGCTCTATCACTGACTGGTCCTCCCCCCCATTCTTGGTAAGTTCAGCTGGGATTGTCTACTCCAGCTGCCTTCACATTCTTCAGTGCTCTTATTGCTGTCTCCACCTCTTCTTTGAGAATGGGAAAATCATCATTATTTGAGGAGTTAGGAACTTCAAGCACCTGTGGGTCTTCTGTGGAGTGATAGTTGTAAAGTTCTTTGCAATACCCAGTCCATCTTTCTGCAGTGTCATTCACTTCTGTGAAGCATTTTCCATTTTCATCTTGAATGGTACTGACTCTTTCTTGGTTGTTTCTGTCTGGTGAGGTCTTTCACACTTTGCCTTTCTGCTGTTATTGCTAAAGAGTTAATACTTAAAGTAAATATTTTGCTCTTTTGGAGTTTGTTTTGTGGCATTTTTGGATGCTACCAGCTCATAATGTACATTTGAGGATGCACAATTGGCACATTTAAGAACAATACTTTCTGACATGGTGTGAGGGTGATTGAAAGGGGGAGGGGGATAATAATAGAGAAGGATCGCAAGAAAAAAAAAAATGAAATAGGCCTAAATATGGAAATATTGGTCTGAATAACACACATATGGGCAGCTATACTTCCTAAATGGAAAAAGAAAGTACAGTAGTTCCAGAAGTGGTATTGCAATTATAGCGATATAAATTTTCTCCCACTGATATAAATCAATATCTCACTATGAAATGCGTAATAAAGTCAGAATTCCTCATGACTGACAGAACTTTGTAGATGGCTTGCATTTGAGACCATGTATATATTAGCATTTAATGATACATCAGCACAATAATAGCTATGTGGTGCTAATTAAAAGTTCAACAAATTTAAAATAAAGATTTGCACAAAATGTCATGAAGATAATCTTGTGCAAATAAAAGTAAGCACGAAGCGTTAGCTGCAAGGTAAAATGTAAACATGTTCAAAAATATTTTGCAATGTGCATAAATAAAAGAATTTAAAGCAATTAGTTCTGCAAAGGAGCTGGAAATTGTATATGAAGTAACTATTACTGTACTGTTGTTATTATTTATGGTTGCCATGTCTGACAGGTGTGTGAAAGATAAAGTATACATTTTACCCCATATTCTGATGTATTCCTTGTACATGTACAAAGAAGAATCTGCAGAGTTGAATAAATTTGTGTTTAAAAGTGCTTCTTTCCTTTCGAAATATACTATACACTCATTTATAAGTTGAGTTATACTGCAAAACAACAAAGATCTGATCAGCCATATTATAATGCACCTGTAGATCAGGGTCAATCTTTTATACTGATTATTCCTGACAAACTGCATAGAACCAGATCTGCCAGTGCATTCAGAATTTGAGATGACTTTTAAGAATTCAAGGGGAACATCAATCATTTACCTTTCACAATCTGTTCTTGTTATCATTCTTTATTTTGCTAATCATAAATATTAAGTTATGTCAGGCAATTTAGGATAAATCCAGAACCTGTATTTAGTTTCTCTGGAATAAACACCTGTATTTTCATGAATACTCCTTGCAATTAAAATAAAAACGTGTTCTAAAATTTTACTTTGCATGTAAGTTTTCAGGTGTTTGTAACTCTGCATTTACATGAAAATAAAGAGATTGTGAGAATTATTTTAAATAAAGTGGTCACCAAATATCTTGCTTTGTTTTGTTTTAAGAAAATGATTCAGATTTCATCAGATTAGTATGTTTACAAAAGTTTTACCAAATTTATACATTTTTTTTATACAGGTACTGTGCCTTTTATACATTAGAAGAAAAAAAAATTGGATTTCTGATGTTTTCTAATATGAACTTGTTAAATTCAGTTTCAGTTTAAAAATGCAGCATTCACTTTTAAACTAAATAAAATTACAGAATCTAAAAACTAAGTGACAGGCTGTCTATTTTCTATTTAGGCTTATTTTACCTTGTATGAAAATTTGGTGTCTTGTTTATGTCAATGGAAAGGATATTCGAGTTAGAAAATTAAGAGATTTTGTAAATAATAGTAGTTTTTTTTGGACAAAAATGTGGTTTGGTTATAGGCCGATAAATCAGCCCTTCACCTGTTACGATGTTGATGTTGGGTTTAACATCATAACAGGTGAAGGGCTGATTTATCGGCCTAGTTTGGTTCAACATGGAATGAATCAGAAATTGCAATCATGTTGTAAAATTTCCCCTGTATTTGTCATGTCTCCTGTCTGGCTTAAAATGGAAATGTTCTTACTTCTTTGAAATTGGACCAGTCAATCAATCATTTCTCTTTCAGAATTTTTTATGAATTTTTTTTTCCTTTCTTTCTTGATGGTGCTAGTTTTCAAACTAAAACTTTGTTTTGATTTAGGGCAGTATATATTCTAAAGAAAAACAACAGAAGATTGAACTCCATGTGCCCCAAGCAAAATAAAAGTGTCCCCAGCAAAAAATATGCAGCTTTGAAAGTACACGTCAGGAGGATTCCATGTGTGCATTGCTGTATAGCATTGATGAACAGTAAATTCAGCCTGACCATACTGTAAAAAGGTCTTATTTCTGAGGGTAAAATAATATAATCTGCCATCATGCATGGCTGGCTGCAGCTCTTGGATCAGTCTAAAGTCATTAACATAAGAATAAATGCATCCTGTAAAATCTTGGTGGTTATTTGAAATTTATTTTCTATCGCGATTCACCTATTAGTAGTCATTGATAAACCTGCCACAATATGAAGGTCAGTCATTGTCAACAGAAATCAAATCATTCAATGGTATCGCATGATACATTTAAGAAATGTCTGGGAGGGTTTCTTTCAAACTTTTTAATAAAAAAGGGATTCACATGAGGAAAAAAGTGAGTGATCTACCCGAGAGCTAGGTGTATAGTTATATTCAAACACCCTTAGAGTGTTATTTCTACAACTGTTTGCCAAAGTTTTTGTCACAGATAACTCCACACGTTGATCGCAAGATCATTGCCATTTGATTATGTCTATTCATGCATAAATATAATTAGTACTCTCTTTTAACATTATGTAATTTACTCTGATCGGAGTACTCTTTTGTACCATTAAAATAATGGACTATTGTTATTACTCTGATCTGGGTACTCTGTTGAAGCATTAAAAGTAATGGATCTGAGTACCAAAAGATCATATATATATATATATATATATATATATATATATATATATATATATATATATATATATATATATATATATATATATATATACAAAAAGACCATATCTGTACCAATAGATCATAGAAGAAAATGTGACAGAAATACATTTTCCACTTAGTGATCACTTCCTTTTTTTCCTAACCAGAAAATATGGCATAAAAGCGCTGTGAAATCCAAAACTCAGGACTATAGGTCATTTAAGCATTATGATGATGGCAAATTTCTGGAAAATCTCATAAATGTTCTTTGTAGTATAGTATCTATGTTTCATGATGTGGATAAGTTTTGATATATTGACCAGTTTTTTTTATACAGGTGGTTGATAAATATATATACATAGAGTAAAACTGGACTTCCAACCCAATTGGTTGACTTCGGGCATTCTAGATGCCATGAAAAGCTGTGATTACTTCAAATCTGTTGGTCAACAAGCACATTACAAAAATATTGAGAAATAAAGTAACCAGAATGATCCATCAGGAAAAAAATATTATTATATAATTTTTTTATAGAAAATAATTGGAGTAAGAATTCTGTGTAATGTTTTAACAAATTAGGTGTAGCTTAAAGCATTCCACAAAGTCATCTAAAATTCAATAACTTTGCCAGGAAGAACAGATTCTTGACGAGGATGTTGAAATAGTAAAACACAGTCAACAAATTTTTTTTGTCATTATTTTCACAAGAATTAAGGAATCCTTCATCAACTCTAATCACAATGAACTATGAAATTCCAGTTAATAAAAAATTCCACCTGACACAAAATGTGTTATCTCTGCAATACCAATTGAAAAGGTTTTGAAATTTGTGTAGATCAACCGCATATCCTGAGGGTTGCTGCAAATATAATACCTGTATCTGGAAACATAGTTTACATGTTTAATTGCAAAATATTCACATATGTGTTTCCCCAGATATACAAATTGGTAACAGTTAACCCCCCACAATCACAAGTCTGGCAGCAAAGGATAAGTCAATAACTACAGACCCATATCTTTCTTACCAACTCTGTCCAGACTACCTGAAAAACATAACAATCTTTTGATACGCCTATCAAACTATAACTTAATTCTTAAAGACCAATCAAGGTTCAGAGAGAAAATCACTCCTGTGAGACAGCCTAAGTCTCCATAATAGAGATGGATTACTGCCTAATTTATCAAGGAAAATTAGTTGGATCCATACATGTTGATCTTAAAAAAAATATTTTGACCTTGTTATCATGATATTTTTATCAACAAATTGAGTATTTCAGTGCAACAATTCAGTGATTGATTGATTTACATCATATCTAACAATGAGAAAACTATCAAAATAAATACCAGTTTTTTTCCAATGAAGAATGAATTACATCTGGAATACCACAGGGATCAAACCTAAGCCCACACCTCTTTCTCATTTTTATAAATGATATGCCACTGAAAATATGCAACTTTTATTTCATCAACCAACTTATATGCAGATGATACCACACTATCAGATTGCATTACTTAGAATAGATTCCTGGTATATTGAAAATAGCATAAAAATAAGCCGAGACAAGAATAAAGTTTTACCTCCAAACAAAAGAGAGTGAAATTGGAAAATGGCAATTTAAATTTTTAGTTGAAGGAAATTAGCCAGAAAATTGTTACCCATGTCAAGTCCTTGGGGTGATGGTTGACAACAATTTGAAATGGAATGAACATATTCAAGTCTTATGTCATACAGTTAAATCATGTCAGTGGTTATTTAGCAAGTTAAAGCCACACCTATTGACATAGGTTAATATATTACAAATGTTATATACAACTATACATAGACAACTATATTGTTATCTGGGGAACACTTCTGAGAAGAAAATTTACAAATTATTCTGCTTGAAAAACAGCTTGCAGGGACATCCTGGATAATGGTGAAAACATCAAAAATGCAGTGAATGATATTAAAATATTAACAGTAAGTCACCATATATTTTTTTTTAGAAAGGCTAGACTTGTTATGCTTTAAACAAGGCAATCTTTGAATTGAAGATCAATTTCAGCTAACAACTTTCCATCCTAAACCAAATAAAGAACTTGTTAAGAAAAGTTTTCAATATTCAGGATCACTGATTTGAATCCCAGAGGAAATTAGATAAAATAATAATGTAAAGTGATTTAATTATAATCTAATTCAATGGATGAAAAGTGGAACCTATTTGATTTGATCAATACATTTGTCTCACTACTTTTGTTCTGCATATATACCTAGTTGGATTTAGTTGATTTACATTTTCAGAGTATCATGTCCAGATATATATAGCTAATTATCAGTGTGTGTGTGTGTGTGTGTGTGACTTTTTTCATGTACTTTGAAAGTAAATTTGCAAATAAAGAGGGCATCAAGGAGGATTAGTTACATGTAACTAATTGTGTAACCCACTATATATTAAGACAATATCATTATTGCATGTATTATTATTATTATTATTATTATTATTATTATCATTATTATTATTATTATTATTTACCCCCTCCCACTTTGGACGGGTGGTCTTGGATGCCAGTAGCTTCATTTGGGTTGGTGGTTTTTCCTGGGTTCTTCCTCTGAGCTAGATATAGTGATTGCAATGTATAACCTATTTAATGACATTAAACCCACAGCACTAAACCATCCTGTATTGGATGGGATGTGTGGTTTTGAGTAGGTGATGTATAAAATGTTACCTATTTTTGTCTTAGGTTCACATTCTTCTCTCCATAACTACAAGCCAATCAGTGCCAAGCACTGTTTCCTGGCTCAGGTGTAACAAAGTAGGAAAGTCAATTACATTGCATCTTTAGGTCTACTGAGGGATAACAAATTTGAGAAGTCTGTGAAGAAAGTTGTTAAAGAAATCTATTGTGGTTTTTCAAGTATCTTTACAGTTGGAATAAATCAATACAATGAATGGTAGAAAGTCATAATTATTGTTGCATATGCCATACTTTTGAGTGATTTTATCAATATTCATTTATTTTGGGAATATATGGATAAATTATTTATAAAATAATGTGTGAATGCTCTTTTAGCTTATCAGGCCAAGTAAGCTTATGGTATGGTCTTTTGTCAGTTATGTATCATACAGTGTATGGTATGGTCTTTTTTCAATTGTGTATTGTACAGTGTGTGGTATGGTCCTTTATCCATTGTGTATCATCCAGCGTATGGGTGTATGGCCTTTTGTCCACTGAGTATCATCCAGTGTGTGGTTTGGTCCTTTGTGCATTGTGTATCATCCAGTGTTTGGTATGGTCCTTTGTTCATTGTGTATCATCCAGTGTGTGATATGGTCCTTTGTACATTGTGTATCATCCAGTATGTGGTATGGTCCTTTGTACATTTGTATCATCCAGTGTGTGGTATGGTCCTTTGTGCATTGTGTATCATCCAGTATGTGGTATGGTCCTTTGTACATTGTGTATCATCCAGTATGTGGTATGGTCCTTTGTACATTGTGTATCATCCAGTGTGTGGTATGGTCCTTTGTACATTGTGTATCATCCAGTGTGTGGTATGGTCCTTTGTACATTGTATATCATTCAGTGTGTGGTATGGTCCTTTGTACATTGTGTATCATCCAGTATGTGGTATGGTCCTTTGTACATTTGTATCATCCAGTGTGTGGTATGGTCCTTTGTACATTGTGTATCATCCAGTGTGTGGTATGGTCCTTTGTTCATTGTGTATCATCCAGTGTGTGGTATGGTCCTTTGTACATTGTGTATCATCCAGTATGTGGTTTGGTCCTTTGTACATTGTGTATATTCTAGTGTGTGGTATGGTCCTTTGTACATTGTGTATCATCCAGTGTGTGGTATGATCCTTTGTACATTGTGTATCATCCAGTATGTGGTTTGGTCCATTGTATATTGTGTATATTCTAGTGTGTGGTATGGTCCTTTGTACATTGTGTATCATCCAGTGTGTGGTATGGTCCTTTGTACATTGTGTATCATCCAGTATGTGGTATGGTCCTTTGTACATTGTGTATAATCCAGTGTTTGGTATGGTCCTTTGTACATTATGTATCATCCAGTATGTGGTTTGGTCCTTTGTATATTGTGTATATTCTAGTGTGTGGTATGGTCCTTTGTACATTGTGTATCATCCAGTGTGTGGTATGGTCCTTTGTACATTGTATATCATCCAGTGTGTGGTATGGTCCTTTGTACATTGTGTATCATCCAGTATGTGGTATGGTCCTTTGTACATTTGTATCATCCAGTGTGTGGTATGGTCCTTTGTACATTGTGTATCATCCAGTGTGTGGTATGGTCCTTTGTTCATTGTGTATCATCCAGTGTGTGGTATGGTCCTTTGTACATTGTGTATCATCCAGTGTGTGGTATGGTCCTTTGTACATTGTGTATCATCCAGTATGTGGTTTGGTCCTTTGTATATTGTGTATATTCTAGTGTGTGGTATGGTCCTTTGTACATTGTGTATCATCCAGTGTGTGGTATGGTCCTTTGTACATTGTGTATCATCCAGTATGTGGTATGGTCCTTTGTACATTGTGTATCATTCAGTATGTGGTTTGGTCCTTTGTATATTGTGTATATTCTAGTGTGTGGTATGGTCCTTTGTACATTGTGTATCATCCAGTGTGTGGTATGGTCCTTTGTACATTGTGTATCATCCAGTGTGTGGTATGGTCCTTTGTACATTGTGTATCATCCCGTGCATGGCTGCATCCTTTTACAATTGCTATTTTAAACTTCTCAAAACCTGCCAAGTCATTTGCAACTAAATGTGGTATTAACCGTTAGTTCCCAACCTTTTTTGGCTTGTGATCCTAATAAGTATTTTTTGGTGAGCCTTAGGACCCAGTTTAATAAGTTTTGGCATTCCACACAAAATAATCCTGTCTACCCTCCAGAATAGTCTTGTGACCCTGATTTGGAATGCAAACTGGGGGTTGGGAAGCGATGATAAAGAGTATTGTAACATAAAAGCTGTTGTGATTCATAATCAAATTTATCTGCATCATTCAAAAATAGAAAATCTTTAAACAATTTCTTTTGAGCTGCAGAAGATAATTTGATCAAATTTGTTTGAAAGCATCTTAAAATGAAGACCTTTTGAATTTATTGAATTGAAGACCTTTTGAATTTATTGAAATGAAGACCTTTTAAATTTATTTAAATGAGGACCATTTTAATTTATTGAAATAATAAGTGTTGATTGCTACATAAAGTATATAAAAAAACATCTGTTGGTCATCAATAAATGCAGATTTTAACTTCTTTTTAAAAAACAAAAAGAAAAAACCCACCTGACCAATTTCAACCATTAGCACATAGCATCCTGACATTAAAGCCTTTCAGACATTTTGCCATTGATGATGATCTCAAATCAAGTTTGCCAACAGTTAATGCAAGTATAAAAGTCTTGAAGCATTTTGCTTCATCGCATAAATTGCCTAACAGAGTTAGTCAGAAGCTGACAGAAAACAAAGTTTAACTTTGATACACATGATGACATTCATCTATTAATTATGGCCACCCATGCAAAGAGATGAAAAAATTTATGACTTTTTATTAAATACATAACTTAAGAGAATTTTACCAAACTTTATGGAAAGCCTCCTTGCATAATGAGCTTTCAGTTTTCTATAAATGATGCCAGTTAGCCATAATTATGACAGTCATTACTACTAAGAACAACTTTTGATAAGTTATATTTAGAAATTTGACAGAAAGCATTCTAGTATTAAGGGCTTTTAAATTTATACAAATGCTGTTTCACCATCAAATATGGCCACAATTACTAAAAATAGAAAATCCTTTAAGCAACTAAGCAAAATCCACTGATCAGAATTTGATGAAATTCTTCAGAAAGAATTTGGGAATGACAGACTGTTACCTTTGTACAAATGATGCTAATCTGACATCAGATATAGCTGTTGTTATTAAAAATAGATTAACCTTAAATAAATTCTAGAAAATACTTATACTTTTTGACCATTTTTCTTGTTTCTGCACAAGAAATGTTCAGGCTTGAACACCTTTCAGATTTATGTAAATGATTTTGTTCCATGATAAAATATGACTGCCATTAGTAAAAATGGAAAAACATATACACAACTTTACGTCAAAAAACAGTTGAATAGAATATAACCAACTTTGACATAAAGCATCCATACATAGGGAATTTTCAGCATTGAACAAATTGCTGATGTGCCATGAAATATAATTGATGGAAGTGAAAAAAGCTTGAGAAAACTTTAAAGAATTGTTTTCATAACATGTATAATGAACAGCATTGGAAGAAATTTCAGCATAAAGCATCCTACTACATTGCACTGCTTTTGGCTGTTAATAATAATAATATTAATAATTATTTATTTATAGATATTAACTTGTTAGTCAAGGACTATTTTCCCTTGAGGCCCTCTTATGGAGAGTTAGGAATATGTATGATAGGTGAGCGATCACAGACCCACTTGAGCTTCTTGTTTACGTCATTATTGTTCTATGTTTCATCAGAAAGGTTTTTCACCATCTTAATTTTAGGATGAGCTCTTAAGCTCAATAACAACAATCACTGCCCACCCACCCACAGAATAAAACATTAACAAATACAGTAGAACCTCGTTTATCCGAACGTTAATTATCCGGAGCATCAAATATCCGGACCAGTTTTTATATCCGGACCAGTTTTTTTTTTATCAACTACATGTACTGTACATGTATATGAATACGTTTTCGAACAGTGCAATGCTCAACAGTTGTTTCGCGTGAGGCAAAAAGTGACTGGAAAACCCAAGGATAGGGATATTTGGGGAATTTCAGTTGATAAGTTGACACTAATCCCTTTTCAAGAATCTCAAAACTCGTTTTAGATACACGTAACGATCCCGTTATAGGCGTCAGAAAGCGTTTCTAATTTAAGCCCTTCTAACTCGCCCTAGTCTTGAGGAAATTCTGGATTTGGTAAACATCTGCGCGGAATATTAGGTCAGTTTGTTTCCAAGTGAGGTGGTGTATACGTGCTCTTCTGTTGAGTTGTGAACTGCTATGGCTTCGAATTCAAAACGGAAGCGCAACGTCTTGAACATAGAGACAAAACTTGAAATATTGAACCGTCTCGCGAAGGGAGAAAGTGGAGCGTCTCTAGCACAGTTTTATAATGTTGGAAAGTGAACAATTTCTGACATAAAAAATGCTAAATGATGACGAGATTGTGACTTCCGTGCAAGAAGAATCCGACCCTGTCGACGATGAAACGGATGAAGACAAGGACAACAACAACAACGAAAGTAGCAAGGGTCCATCAAATGCTGATGCGTTTGCTGCGTTAGAGACAGCTATGGAGTGGTACGAACAACAATCAGAGTGCTGTCCTACTCAACTACTGCTGCTCAAGAGAATCAGAGTCCTTGCAGTGAAAAAACGAAGGTGTACAATGATACAGCGAAAAATAAGTGATTATTTTCCACAATAAAGGTAAAATTGCGACATTTTGCACCTATTTTGCTCTTTCTTCACGCACGTTTCCCGCATGTGATGATTTTCAATATTCGTATAGTGTCCGGTTTCATATACATGTACTGCATGGATCGCATTCGGTTTTCGGTTATCCGAACAATTGCGTATCCGGACGGTGTCCGGTCCCAATTGATTCGGATAAACGAGGTTCTACTGTATGGGAAAGAATGGAATCTGGGCCTCGGTTAATGCTATATACTCCACCCATCTGCTTGTATCCAGTTAGTGTTATATATCCCCTACTGTTTGTATCCAGTTAGTGTTATATATCATCTACTGTTTGTATCCAGTTAATGTTATATATCCCCTACTGTTTGTATCCAGTTAGTGTTATATATCCCCTACTGTTTGTATCCAGTTAGTGTTATATATCCCCTACTGTTTGTATCCAGTTAGTGTTATATATCCCCTACTGTTTGTATCCAGTTAGTGTTATATATCCCCTACTGTTTGTATCCAGTTAGTGTTATATATCCCCTACTGCTTGTATCCAGTTAGTGTTATGTATCCCTACTGCTTGTATCCAGTTAGTGTTATATATCCCCTACTGTTTGTATCCAGTTAGTGTTATATATCCCCTACTGTTTGTATCCAGTTAGTGTTATATATCCCCTACTGTTTGTATCCAGTTAGTGTTATATATCCCCTACTGTTTGTATCCAGTTAGTGTTATATATCCCCTACTGCTTGTATCCAGCTAGTGTTATGTATCCCTACTGCTTGTATCCAGTTAGTGTTATATATCCCCTACTGTTTGTATCCAGTTAGTGTTATGTATCCCTACTGCTTGTATCCAGTTAGTGTTATATATCCCCTACTGTTTGTATCCAGTTAGTGTTATATATCCCCTACTGTTTGTATCCAGTTAGTGTTATATATCCCCTACTGTTTGTATCCAGTTAGTGTTATATATCCCCTACTGCTTGTATCCAGTTAGTGTTATGTATCCCTACTGCTTGTATCCAGTTAGTGTTATATATCCCCTACTGTTTGTATCCAGTTAGTGTTATATATCATCTACTGTTTGTATCCAGTTAGTGTTATATATCCCCTACTGTTTGTATCCAGTTAGTGTTATATATCCCCTACTGTTTGTATCCAGTTAGTGTTATATATCCCCTACTGTTTGTATCCAGTTAATGTTATATATCCCCTACTGTTTGTATCCAGTTAGTGTTATGTATCCCTACTGCTTGTATCCAGTTACTGTTATATATCCCCTACTGCTTGTATTCAGTTAGTGTTATGTATCCCTACTGCCTGTATCCAGTTAGTGTTATATATCCCCTACTGCTTGTATCCAGTTAGTGTTATGTATCCCTACTGCTTGTATCCAGTTAGTGTTATATATCCCCTACTGCTTGTATCCAGTTAGTGTTATGTATCCCTACTGCTTGTATCCAGTTAGTGTTATATATCCCCTACTGCCTGTATCCAGTTAGTGTTATGTATCCCTACTGCTTGTATCCAGTTACTGTTATATATCCCCTACTGTTTGTATCCAGTTAGTGTTATATATCCCCTACTGTTTGTATCCAGTTAGTGTTATATATCCCCTACTGTTTGTATCCAGTTAATGTTATATATCCCCTACTGTTTGTATCCAGTTAGTGTTATGTATCCCTACTGCTTGTATCCAGTTACTGTTATATATCCCCTACTGCTTGTATTCAGTTAGTGTTATGTATCCCTACTGCCTGTATCCAGTTAGTGTTATATATCCCCTACTGCTTGTATCCAGTTAGTGTTATGTATCCCTACTGCTTGTATCCAGTTAGTGTTATATATCCCCTACTGCTTGTATCCAGTTAGTGTTATGTATCCCTACTGCTTGTATCCAGTTAGTGTTATATATCCCCTACTGCCTGTATCCAGTTAGTGTTATGTATCCCTACTGCTTGTATCCAGTTACTGTTATATATCCCCTACTGCTTGTATCCATTTAGTGTTATATATCCTGTACTGCTTGTATCCAGTTAGTGTTATGTATTCCTACTGCTTGTATCCAGTTAGTGTTATGTGACATAAAATGGAAAATTGGATCAGGACAAGTATTGAAGTGACATTTTAAAGTGTGTTTGCATTCTTATAGGAATCAGTAAGAGAAACAAGACATCAATGTATATTTTCCACTAATTGTCTACATATAAAGATGAAACAATGTGAAATTATTGTTATAAATTTCATCCAGTGAATAACATACTATGCAAGCATTTCTTACAACCTAGAATCCCCGTATGATATGGATCACATCATTAAAAATGGTTGATTGTATACAATATATAAATGTCTACAAATTATTAATTTATGAGTAATGAGTGTTACAAACCACCTTTACACAGTCTGTCTATATATCACCTGCCCACCTGTATTTTGGTCCTGCCACATGCAATTTTAAGGCTTTATCAGTCTGGTGGATGCTGACTCAATGCAGACAAGAAAATCAATATATTTTTCTTTTCTTCCCCAGTAGGTTCAAAGTTCATTTTATCTATTAACCTACCCAAGTCATAAAGTAATAACTTTAACTCATATTATCAATTTAATACTAATGAAAATGTATCTCTCTCCATATGCAAGCATTACTACATTAGTCACCAATGATTTGCCTATCTGATTATGGTGCATCATAAATTATATTTATGGTACTTTAAACATACAGGTAAAAACCATAAAACAACATTTAAATGGATTGAATGAATTTTCACAGGTAATAAATCGACAGTTTGTGTGAAAATTTGCATATTTAGCCCACATGCAAGTAGTATCAAACTCTGCTACAAAATATGTATTTATATTAACTCTGCTGGTCATAGACCAGAAGTGCTTAGAATATGGCATTGTGTACATTTTTTCTGTCATCATCACCCCAATTTTGTTATTGCTTCTCCATGTCCTATAGTATTAACAGGATGGCTGTATAGCTGTGTACACATTAATCTAGTTGGTCCTATAAAAGAAATGATGTAGCTCGAACATCCAGTATGGCCACTTTGGTGGCCATTTTGAAAATCTCGCTATGGTTTCTTTCCCTGAATGGATTTTTATATCATTAAGGGGTTTTCAAAGGAAGATGTTTTGTTGGTCCTAGATGAAAATTGTGCCAGTATTGTGCCCATTTTTGAAAATCTGGATAGATGGTGATATAGACCAAAAAGACATTTTATAATGTATAGTTGGTTGTAATTGAACATGGTGCTAATCTGACCACCGTTAAGGCTGCCATTGCAGCCACTTTGAAAATCTTGTCACCACAGTGCTTCCTTAACAGAAAGATGTATCAAGATTGGGTTTAGAACCAGGATGCTACTGATAAATTATTTCACTCATTTTGGATTCTTTTCGTTTTGGTGCTCACCAGTGTTTTTGCACTTGTCGTAGACCAGATGTGCTTGTGTTACGGCCAGGTGCCTGTCACCTATAATCTGTCTACAACATTCCATCAGTCATCAGTCATCACAAGTTTGTTATTACTATTCATTGTAAACTACTTGGAGGATTTCCATGATATTTTAAATACAACTCCATTTCAAGGTCTACTTGGTGAAAATGGCACCAATCTGACATTTAATATGGTTACCATGGCAGACATCTTGAAAATCTTGTTATAGCTACTCATAAATGGAAAGTCATACAGCTGTTCCTAGTCGTAATGTATTAATAGGTATCCATTATGTACCAAACCATGTTGTTACCACTATATTTACAGATATTTTGATAATAGCGTAATGGTATAATGGGGACTATCAAATATTTTAAAATAATGGTGTTTTGAAAAGGAAATGAAAATATAAGACAAAGTTTCACCAGGTGTTTTCCTTTTCTTTCACACCATATTTTATACATTGAATAAATATGGAGGAGGACTTAATACAACACTTAATCATTAAAAACTCCTGACTGAAAATGATTGGTCATGACTTTTTAAAATACACTTATCTCCATGCCAGACATTGAGGATGCTCTAATTCCTTGTTAGCTATGCCATGTCACCTTTTGATCCTGCGAGCTCATCAATGTAATCTGCAAAACAGAGGTTTGTGATGATACGTCCTCTAACAGTGCTGCTTCCTTTGTGGTGTTTTAGGTTTTATGTCATGATGGTCTCCATTATGATGTTAGCATCTTATGGTCTCTAGTTTTTCCTAAATGAAAATGGAATTTCACACGATGTCAGATTGATTCTCAAATGACATTGGAATTTCACATGATGTCAGATTGATTCTTAAATGACAATGGAATTTGACATGATGTCAGATTTATTCTTAAATGACAAAAATGGTCGTTAGTTGACATTTATTGTGGTCATAAAGAAAATAATTGTATAGCCAAATAATTATAAAGAGATCATGAAAGGTAAATGAAACAATATGTTATCATTAGAGATTCCATTATTAATGTTGCCATATTTAGAGGATATTTGTCTTATAAATCAATGAACATGATACAGAAACATTTTTTAGGCTAATCATTTGTGATGACCAGCAAAAAAATGTCAGACATCAATTAAACAATATTGTTTGGAAATTGCAAATTACAATATAAACATGGAGAAGATATTTCTGCATGTTCTCACAATGAACTAGTTAGACACTGGTTTTTGTATACCCCAATATATTGCAATACACTGTATATTGCAATACACTGTATATTGCAGACCATATTTTGTTTTGTTTCATGTCTGTAGGTTCTTCTTACTCTTATGAATTTTGTTTCAACATTAACTTGAATAGTCCATCTTCTTCATTTGTTGTCCATCATCTTCAGTGACCAAACATTGTGGATGCTTGCACTAGGGGTAAAGGAAACACCTGATTAGTTTCAGGACCAAATGATCGAAAGTCAAGGTCATTGTGACCAAATGATTGAAGATCAAGGTCATTGTGACCAAATGATTGAAGATCAAGGTCATTGTGACCAAAGGAATACAAATAGTTTTCCAGTGACGTTGGTTTTGCATCATCAGATACAGCAACCAAACTTTGTGGATGGCTTGCACTTTGGAAAAGGTCAGAAGGTCCTAGGCCAACGTTATTGAGACTAAAAGAATAAAAATGTTTTTTGCACAATGGCATTAGTTCTACATCACATGCCAGGACCATAAACACTTTCAATTGCTGAATGTTAATTTAAGGAAGAAGACCAGAAATTAGGCTTGAGGTTATTAATGGACTGAAAGAAGAAATATATTTTATAAACTAGTTGGATACAGGTAGAGTATATTACCAGTAGTTACCATTCTTGGCACTTTTGTCTTATGAAATGTAACCGCTTCGGCGGTATAGTGCTTAGAGTGTCAGCCGCTGGAGTGGGAGGTCGTGGGTTTGATCCCCGGCTGAGTCATACCAAAGACTTACAAAAATTGTACTAACAGCTGCCTTGCTTGGCACTCAGCATTAAGAGGTCAGTGTTAGGACTGGTCGGCCTGGTGTCAGGGTAATATGACTGAGTGGGACATCATGCTACATGTCTGCGGTATGATGCCCCAGTGCTAGACATCACTATAAACTACATCACAGCAGACATCATAGCAATATGACTGAAAAATTGTTAAAGCCACGTTAAAATTCCTAATAAAAAAAACAAAACAAATTTATGAAATTAAAATTAAATTAAAATATTCAAATTAACATTCACATGCAGTGCAAAAGGTTGCATGAGCTATAAAATTGCTTTAAAAATGTGTCTTGGGTAGATTCTTGACAGTTACAATTACAGCAAAATCATGAGTGATGGAATTATTTAGCATAGACAAAATACCACAGCAAAGTAAAAACAAATTCATTTAATTCTCCAGTTATATTCATGTTTTTCTACTGTCTTAATGTCTTAAATCTTGTAACTCGTACTAGACAAGACCTGTACATTAGGACAAAAAGAGATTTTATCTTAAAGTCATTGTGTGACAGATCAATTGTTTTAACATTCATATACCTGCAGACTTGAGTCCACATAATCCATTTTTTCCCTCTCTTTTTATTTAGCCATTATGTACAACATTAGGGATTCTCTGGTGCAAAGAGTCTTTCATATCGACAACTATGATTCTGTATTGGTATTATCATGTTGGTAAATCTGTTTTTATTTTCAAAACATTTCTGGCGTATCACTCATGAAATATATTCAGTAATTGGATATGCCTTTGGTATTCTGTTAAAGATGATGAGCCATGATGAATTTGTCATTAATATGTAATCTTTCCATATTGGTTCAAAATACATAGTACCAATTATCGGATTATCTGCTTATTCTTAATCTAATGGAAATTCTCTGCGATCATAAATATGAATCCAAAAGAGAATTAGGATAATGCAAGTAACCAAATGGTGCTACCTTGCCCCTTTCCAAAAATTGCCCCAAAAAAGTTTAGTGCAGCTTGCCAAAATATTTACATTAAAAGGGGTAAATATTAGCTTATTGGAAAATCACTCATTTGTCAGTCACTCTGAAAGAAAGTTTGACAGAATAGGTTAAATTGACATCAGAATTTGCTGGAAGTGAAGCTTTCCATAAAATGAGTGGTACCATCTGTAACCATAACAACAGGCATGATTTTCTTCATATAATTATGAATATGTTGGATATGCTGTAGGTTATTTTCTGGTCCAGTGAAAACAGCCAATTGATATTCCAGCTGAAAAATCTTCATGTAGTATATACTCTTGTCAATAATTCAAGTCATTCCATGATGTAATAAAACTCTGTATATTCAACCACAATCATGTTCTGAATAAAGAAAGTCTTTGGTGATCCATCCATCATTCAACTGACGTACAAGTCCCAGCCATCTGATGCAATGTTGGCGGAGGAGTAAGACCATACTGGGAATCTTGGTATGTTCAAACACCTCATTGTTTGGTACTCAATCGCCCCAGGTGATCCCAAGTATGCATTTGAGACATCACATGTGAAAGACCTCAGTCTTTTCTCATGTGAGGCGTACAAAGTCTATGTTTCTTTGGCATACAGGAGAGTACATGGAGATCTTAGTGTTCAGATTCAGCACAGTCTTTGCGACAACCTGGAGAGAATTGTTGATGCCTTTCCAATCTGCTTGTTGAGCTCAGCATTGAGCGATAAGTTGTTGGTGATGGTAGAGCCACAGTACATGAACTGACTGCCTACCTCAAGTTTGTAGTTGTTGATGATGATAATGCTTGGGGGGTCCGCATTCTGAGCCATCATGTTTGTTTTCTTTAGGCTGATGTACGGTCAGCCCAAACTCACAGCATGCTTTAGCAAAGCAGTCCATTAGGTGCTGTAATTCTATTTCTGTGTGAGTGACTAGAGCAGCATTGTCTGTGAAGAGCATGTCCCTTGGTGAGGTCTAAAAATGCCAGGAAGAGGATTTTTTGTTGTTCTCTGCATTTCTCCTGCATTTGCCTGATGGAGAAGATCATGTCAATTGTGGATCTCTCCGTGGAACCCGCACTGTGACTCTGGATACACTCTGTCAGCAAGTGTCTGCAGTCTGTTCACAATTACACGCGCAAATGCTTTACCCATGATGCTGAGAAGGGATTTGCCTCTGTGGTTGTTGCAGTCACTTCTTATGTAACATTGATACAATTAAGTTTGTTGAACTTCTTATATTGCTTTCTGGTAATTTTTACATGTTAGAATTTTTTGAATTTTTTTGTTGGAGTTTCTCAAGAATATCAGAGATTGTTTCAGTAAATAACAGGTAAAATGAATAAATGGACAGAAGAAAAAGACATGTCCTGAATTCTCGCAATTTATTTTTGTGTACTGAAACATAGTTCCGGAAAGTGACAGCTGTTGTAACAGTCATCAAACATATATTGGTAAATTAAGGGGTATAATGAAGAGAGACTTTTGCGGCATCTAAAAGATGACATAGTTATTTGTTGTTGATATATTGCCATTAAATATATCTAGACATGCATCTAACATCTACTCCATCATAATTATAATGACATTCCCTGACAATGCAATATTAATTTTAATAACAAGAAGAAAGAACATAATTATACAGGCAGAAATAGGAGATGCGATGTTATATGCTTTGCGTGGACGCTGATATGATGGGAGTAAATTTCCTTTTGTGATACGAGTCTATCATTATTGAGCCTGTAATTTTACATTAAAGTGTTTCATTTCAGCAATTACCAAGAGTTTTGTCTGCTTTTGAAATGGTTTTCAGGGTCATTTCTTTCTGCTAACACACTGACGTCAAACATCAAAGCTTCACCTGTGTAAATTTACTCTCTATACAGTATTGAAAAGATGTGATGTGATATTTCAGTACAATAAGATGTTGGTGAAAAATTTGGATGTGTTATTCTCAGTGTTTAACTATAGATATTTAATATCAAAATTATAGTGTATATTAACTGAACATTTTGCCTCATATTTCCATCACATTTATCGAGCTGACTTCTTATGGATGATCTATTACTCTGTAGTACGTGTCATATACATTTATACATATCAACTGACTTGTTATCGGTTTGAATGAAGAATTATTTATTGCATTATAATTGATGTCATTTCTTGGTCAATCTTGTATTGTTGCGAAGATTTGGGAAAATATCGCACATGGCCTCTTTTGTACCATAGAATTATAAAAGCCTAAAGGGCTGTGTGGCTAAAATATTGGTTTGACTTTTTGGTTGTTTCAAGTTTTGTAAAGTTGCAGACGAGAGAATTTTCTACTGTAATCACGTTGTTCCATTGATACCTAGCGCTGAGATGCTTTTGGTAAAAATATTTTGTTGTAAATCAAAATACATGTAATTGATGAGTTTTTACATAAACTAAAGATAGGGACAGCTTTCACTTATGATTAGCAGTTCAGCACATTTCTTGTTCTTCTATTTTCAATTAGATTTTCTCAACTGAAGTTTGACATGCCATTTCATATTCATGAAGTTTGACTGGTTTTATGGTTTTAATATGGTCATTCTATTCTATAAGCTTCCTCACTTTAACATTTATGAAAGCCACATATCTTCTACATCAATGGATGCTGGTCACATTTTCTGTGCAGGTGGCAGTGAGTGCATTATCAGCAGTGTTCAAGCTTTGCTGCTGAAGTTTATGAAAGTCACATATCTTCAACATGATCAGCTAGCTGCATGCAATATTGCTTGTGCAGGTGACAGTCATGGTATTATCATTGTTTTGTGTTAAAGTTTTGTGTTAAAGTTCTTTAATTAAGATTAAAAATAGTTCTAAATAAAACATTGTGTTCAGATAATCAAAATATGGTAGAAGATATTATCATGACCACAGTGAAATGTTTTGCATCACAGTATATCATTTGGATCAGTCAGTAAAGAGCAAACAACTTTTTTATTTTGGACTGAAAAGACATGCATAGTGGTAAATTTGACCAAAAATCATGTTTTAAGCAGCAGCAGCAGCAGCAGCCATTTCTTCTTCCGGTCTTTTCATATCACGTGAAGGTCATTATTATCATTTTCTCTGAGGCATAGCACAAAATACTTCAGGTGAAGGTCATTATTATCATTTTCTCTGAGGCATAGCACAAAATACTTCAGGTGAAGGTCATTATTATCATTTTCTCTGAGGCGTAGCACAAAATACTTCAGATTGCTTCTTATCAGGATTCTTGCACGTGTTTTTTGAATGATTTCACAAACCTTATCATCAATATTCCAGTTGTATAATTCAACTTTTGCAATTCCTTTGCATATGGTATTTTCTTTTTATGCAACAGGAGATATAGCTTTTACTTCCATTTTGCCAGACAGATATGGTTATCTGTTCGAATTGGGACATACAAGTACAAGAGAGAAATTCATCATTCTCATTTTTGTTTCTATACTTCCATTTATAATCCTCTACAATACCTAGCTTGATTTTTTCTTCTTCTTTTTCATATGCGGTTTTGTCTGAAATCTTCAATAATTAATAGGTAAGTGATATTTTTTTTCTCTAAAATTCTCTTATCATGTTAATACATGTAGTAACTAGAAAAAAGTTTGTCCAGTTTCTGTGAATCCTCTCTACTTATAAAGAACAAATTGTAAATGCTATTACCACAAAACCTGAAAAACTTAAAAGTCTTTTTTTTTTATTAAACTTTTTGAAAATGATTTAATTTTAAAAAATATAAATTGCACTTATAAGGTAGAACCATATCAATTTCTGGGATCAAAAGCAATGTTCCCTCTAAGCAAATGGTAGATGTGCATGCAGTTCTCGCTGCACTGCGCAAGCATTACGGAGACGAGCAAAATTTAACGTTGGATTGAGCAAAAATTGACAATTTAGCAGTGCGGGGATGCCTGAGCAGCTGCACGCACGCAGCTTAGAGGGAACATTGATCAAAAGATCAAAGGTCAAAGTCACTGTGACTAAAGGACACAAATTGGTTTTCTCGTAATAACTCTAGTTGTCTGCTATCTTGAGTTACTAAACTTTGTGGATAGCTTGCACTTTCGCTAAGGAAGAACCCTGTTGGTTTTGCGGGCAAATCACTGACTAAAAGAGAAAATGGTTTCCACACATAAACGTTAGTTCCATATGTTATGTACCTGGATCAAATTTAGTGGATGGATTTCCCTTATAAGGAAGAAGAAAAGTGGTTTCACTCAGCAAATTTCTGACTTTCAAGCATAAGATGGGCATATCATTTTTGTTACTTTGTTAAATTTCATGAGAATATCATGTTCAAGTTTTAGTTTATGATTAATGATTGCAAATATACAAGGAATTTATTGAACTCATGAAAATGTTTTTGTTGCTGCAATATTAATGAATTATTACAGTAATCTAGCTATGTTACATTAATTGTTCCAAAGAATTATTTGTAATATTTTAAAAGTTTCTTTGTACATCTATTTTCACTTATTTGCTTGTACGTTCAAGTAGATTCATGCTGATAGATTGTTCTGGTTGTAACTAATGGTTCTTAGAAGCAGATACATACAGTGTCAAAAACCCGAGGGTTCAAAAAAGCGGGATCTTTAGAGAAAATCAGTGAGGGGTCACAAATATGGTCATCTGTTTCTTGTTTTTTCTAGAAATTCAAATAAATTATTATCAGCCTCTCCAGCTGTGAACTTTCTGTACCAAGATTTGAATTCCTCATGCTTGAGTAACAAACTCCTCAGAATGTATATTGGACATTTGGGTCATCATTTTTTTCCCTTCCAATACACTATTTTGGAAATAACTGCTGCAGGTTTTTGGCCAAAGATTTTTTTATATTATCCATGTTCATAGATGTTATGTTCTCAATTGGTGTCCAGGCTAATTGGACTCCATACCATTTGTGTCAACCAATTAAATTGAGCATCTTCCTCTTGTTTGACAGTGGGTGCATACTACTTACAAAGCCAGCTTGGGATGCCCTTAATTCAGTCAGAAATCAATTGTAATGGTCTTTAATTTTAGTTTTCTGGGGTCTTCTGTATGATCCCATGGGCACCATAGTGGCACCTTTCTTGTGTTAAAGATGAAATGTATAGGTCACTTGCAATGCAAAATTGTTCATGAGCCCAAATTTTTCCTCCTTCAATATAATTTTTTCCAGTGAATTGAAACCCATTTACTTTCAAATGAAAACATATTTCAATCCCAAATTTCAAGTTTTCACTAAAAAATCCTCAAAAAAACCAAACTCACCTTAAGCTAGAAAATGTATCCTTTACCAGATTATAGAAAAGTATCCTTTACCAGATTATAGAAAATGTATCCTTTACCAGATTATAGAAAATGTATCCTTTACCAGATTATATGTTGTTAGCAAATACAGCTCCCCCTTTATAATGTGATTCTGGATATAACATCGTACTTCTATGGACCACATAACCGAAATCATATCAGTCTATAAAAATAAGAGTTGTTAAGAAAACAAGGTGCAGAAACTCAACTATTATATCTTTATATCCTTTATATTATATCTTTATATCCTTGTCTCAACATTATTTAGCAAATTTTGATAGTGCTAGCAATACCACACTTCTGTATATTACACTATTCTCAGTATATTGTGGTTTTGTATATATCACAGTACTCTGTATAACATGGTTCAATATATAATGCAGTTGGCAGTTAAGGACCCAGATTAGGACATTATAATGAGAGACAAGTGTACTGTTATAGACTTAACAGTGAGACAGTGTCCTAAGAGCCATACAAAATTAATCAGTGCTTGATATGCACACTAACACAGATTAGGGATGAGCTGAGTCAGCTAATCCAAAGTCTTTGCATAATGAAAAGTGTGACAGCTTTTAAGGTAAATTATTTATAACTCAGTGTTTGTGGATAGGACATTTAAAAAAGATTATGTTTATCTGCTCATTATCTGCGATTGATGCAGTTTTTTTGCATGAATGATCCATTAAATAAACACTTCTATTGTTTTTGTCGGTTTTTTAAATTAACTAGCAAGGCTTTATTAACCATACATGCAACCCTGCTTACAGTGATTTGCCAAACGAGACAAATGAAGCAAACAAGTGTTTTATTGGAGATTCACTCCATTGATTTCTAAGTAGAAAAATCATTTCATGTATTTAAGTAGCTATGGCTGTCATTTGATTTGAATCACATGTCAAGATGTTAGAAAAACCAGGATAGCATCACAGGATTGAACTTATCTTCCAGGATAAAATTGGTCACAGTGTATGAATCAGTCATGTGATTAAAGAAACTATGAAGTGCAAAGAATATGTAATAGGAACATTATGGATTATATGGAGTATTTAAACATTATGGATTATATGGAGTACTTAAACAATAATCATATGGAGTATTTAAAAAAGTATGGATTATTTGGAGTATTTCAATATTATGGATTATATGGAGTACTTAAACAGTATGGATTATATGGAGTATTTAAACATTATGGATTATATGGAGTATTTAAACATTATGGATTATATGGAGTATTTAAACAGTATGGATTATATGGAGTACTTAAACATTATGGATTATATGGAGTACTTAAACATTATGGATTATATGGAGTATTTAAACATTATGGATTATATGGAGTACTTAAACATTATGGATTATATGGAGTATTTAAATATTATGGATTATATGGAGTACTTAAACATTATGGATTATATGGAGTATTTAAACATTATGGATTATATGGAGTATTTAAACATTATGGATTATATGGAGTATTTCAATATTATGGATTATATGGAGTACTTAAACAGTATGGATTATATGGAGTACTTAAACATTATGGATTATATGGAGTATTTAAACATTATGGATTATATGGAGTACTTAAACAGTATGGATTATATGGAGTATTTAAACATTATGGATTATATGGAGTATTTAAACATTATGGATTATATGGAATATTTAAATTATATGGATTATATGGAGTATTTAAATATTATGAATCATATGGAATACTTACACAGTATGGATTATATGGAGTATTTAAACATGGATTATATGGAGTATTTAAACATTATGGATTATATGGAGTATTTAAACATTATGGATTATATGGAGTATTTAAACAGTATGGATTATATGGAGTATTTAAACATTATGGATTATATGGAGTATTTAAACATTATGGATTATATGGAGTACTTAAACATTATGGATTATATGGAGTATTTAAACATTATGGATTATATGGAGTATTTAAACATTATGGATTATATGGAGTATTTAAACAGTATGGATTATATGGAGTACTTAAACATTATGGATTATATGGAGTATTTAAACATTATGGATTATATGGAGTACTTAAACAGTATGGATTATATGGAGTATTTAAACATTATGGATTATATGGAGTATTTAAACATTATGGATTATATGGAATATTTAAATTATATGGATTATATGGAGTATTTAAATATTATGAATCATATGGAATACTTACACAGTATGGATTATATGGAGTATTTAAACATGGATTATATGGAGTATTTAAACATTATGGATTATATGGAGTATTTAAACATTATGGATTATATGGAGTATTTAAACAGTATGGATTATATGGAGTATTTAAACATTATGGATTATATGGAGTATTTAAACATTATGGATTATATGGAGTATTTAAACATTATGGATTATATGGAGTATTTAAACAGTATGGATTATATGGAGTATTTAAACATTATGGATTATATGGAGTATTTAAACATTATGGATTATATGGAATATTTAAATTATATGGATTATATGGAGTATTTAAATATTATGAATCATATGGAGTACTTACACAGTATGGATTATATGGAGTATTTAAACATGGATTATATGGAGTATTTAAACATTATGGATTATATGGAGTATTTAAATATTATGAATCATATGGAATACTTACACAGTATGGATTATATGGAGTATTTAAACATGGATTATATGGAGTATTTAAACATTATGGATTATATGGAATACTTACACAGTATGGATTATATGGAGTATTTAAACATTATGGAGTATTTAAACAGTATGGATTATATGGAGTATTTAAACATTATGGATTATATGGAGTATTTAAACATTATGGATTATATGGAGTATTTAAACAGTATGGATTATATGGAGTATTTAAACATTATGGATTATATGGAGTATTTAAACATTATGGATTATATGGAGTATTTAAACATTATGGATTATATGGAGTATTTAAACAGTATGGATTATATGGAGTATTTAAACATTATGGATTATATGGAGTATTTAAACATTATGGATTATATGGAATATTTAAATTATATGGATTATATGGAGTATTTAAATATTATGAATCATATGGAATACTTACACAGTATGGATTATATGGAGTATTTAAACATTATGGATTATATGGAGTATTTAAACATTATGAATCATATGGAGTACTTGTTTACTTTGAACACTCTTACATACACATAACAAATGTTATCTAAAAATTAGGTTGGCAAAGAAAATTTATTTAAAACATTTCAAGAAAATAATGTTGTAGTTTAAGATCTACACTGAAATTTCATGAAAGAAAATGTATTATTATAAATAAAATGTTGACAAGCTAAAAAGTAATTAATGAATGAGAAAATTTTGAATTTTTTCAACAACTCATACTTTCTAGGACATCAGATTTTGAAATATATCATTGTGTTATTTATATTAATGATGAATAATGTTTTCTTGTAAGGCTTTATAATACTTTATAATAAATTTTATCAACTTCCAGTAGGTAAATACATTTTTCAGGAAAAGCGTCAGGTAAGGCACAACCCTAAAATTTCTCAAAAGTGTATATATATATATATATATATATATATATATATATATATATATATATATATATATATATATATATATATATATCTCTGAGGATGGCTACCATGTTGTATTTGGGCACATGAAGGACTCTAGTTGCCTTGGCACTAATTATTGATCTTTAATACACCAAATTACTACCATATATACTTGTTTATAAAACAAGTCCAACTGCAACTTCACTGACACAGATCTGCCCATTGCACTGGCAGATCTGGATATGTGCGGTTTGTTAGGAGTACTCAAAAGAATACAGACCCTGATCTGCAGAAGCATTATGGTACAGTCGACCAGGACCTGTGCTGTTTGCAGTTGGACTTGACTTATAGGTGAGTATATGTGTATTTTAATATCCATTTTCACTGTCATACCTGGTCAGTTCATCATGGATTTATTGAAGTAGTTAGAATACAGTTACATATTATTGCATGATGAAAATATCATTGTAAATACACCATCCAATCATTGATGTATTCCATGGGAGGAAACAGGAAGAATTATAAGGGTGTGTTTGTTTTGTTGAACATATCTAAAGATTTATGCTTAATGAAAATATTTGTCTGTCACTTGGATTGTCATGAATCATTATTAATCATAAAAAGTTTGCAAATTTCAAGGTGCAGATATAGATGAAGTTTTAAAAATATTTTTTATATATAAAAATTTCACAATCCACATAGTTGTAGATTAAATAATCTTATCAAGTTTTTTTTAATGAAAGAAATCGTTGCCGAGATGCTAGATATGTTCATGTTAACAATTAGTTTTCTCAAAGACTATCATATGTACTCATAATGTTAGCCCAACTGTAAACTGCACTTAGCCCAACTGTAAACTGTACTTAGCCCAACTGTAAACTGCATAGACCCTGGGTCTGTGTAGTTTGTTAGTAGCAACCAGTGGAGCAAACAAGATAGAGTCTGATATGCCAGTGCAATATGTAGTGGCAAATAAGGGTCTATATTGTGTACAGATGGAACGGATTTAATAATGAATATATACAGGCATTATTATTCCCAGGATAATTTCTATTATAATGGAAATAAATTCACTTGAATTTAAATCAATTATTTTTCCAACTTTCTTCAAAGCTGTGCAAGGGGGGGGGGGGGATAAGATATAGAAATTCCAATTTAATGTCTTTTTAATTGGATTCAGGATGAATATTCACAATCCAATATTTAAAATAGTTACTTGTAAACAAAGCATTTTCCTCTGGAAAATTAATGTTCCAGAACCGTTTTAAGTTATTTATGAATGATTTTTTCAGCTCATTATGATTTTAATCAGGCATTATTTATTTGTGAAGTAAAATTCAGAATTGTCTCATTTTGTAAATAAATAAAAAAAGTGTCTGTATGATTTAGAGATTACTGAATATCAGTACATATGAGCAAATAAGAAGTATTTTCTGATACCGTATATACTCACTTGTCAGTTGAGTTCAACAAAAAAACTGCACAGACCCAAATTAGTATACAACAACATAGACCCTAATCAGCAGGTGCTTTATGTTATGGCAGGCCAGGATCTTTGTTGTTTGCAGTTTGACTTAATAGATAGTATATAAGGTACGAGTATTATAATTTAGGCAATCAGGGGTTGTAATATTTTTTCCATACAAAAAAAAACATGTGATAAATCCATATGTGATAGGAATACATTCTTTGGAAATGAACTGTCCCTTATAGTAGAGTCATTTCAGTTATTTATAATGGACAATGCTTAATCTGAGTGACCTTTTCTCTCAGATAAAAATTTATTTGTAAAGGTAAACATAATTTATTTGTAAAGGTAAACAGTAACAAGAGCTGCTTAATCAAAGCGACCTTTTCTCACACATAAAGAATCTATTTGTTTGCAGTTTATGTTACTATCTACTGCCTTGCACAATATTTTTGTCCAAATAACCACATGTACCAGTTTTCACTTGTTTGACATAATCTCTTGTGATAGTTATTCTGTTTTTGTAAAAATAAAAATATCTCGGTATTATTATAGTAATGCAGCATTGTTAATAATTGTGTTTATTAAGAGATTAGTGTTAGGACTGGTCGGTCTGGTGTCAAGATAATGTGACTGGGTGGGACATCATGCTACATGTCTGCGGTGTGATATGCCCCAGTGCTAAACATCACTATAAACTTCCACACTGCAGACATCATAGCAATATGACTGAATTTTTTTTAAAGCTACGTTAAAATCCTAATCACACACACACACACAGACAGACAGACAGACACACACTTACCTGTGTATATTCAAAGCTAATGTTTATTACAGCATCAAAACCAGCTAATATAATAAGATCAGATTGTGATTTTATTAATCAATGATTCTTGTATATCATATAATAATCTATCATTTTGCTTACAATCTGAATACCAGTATTTATTATGTACATAAGTGTGAAATAAAAAGAACTCTTGAGGTAAAATAACTTTCATATTTTTTTCATTCAATTACTTTGACATGTAAAAAATTATATCCTTTTTTTTTTATTTTCAAATGTGAAAATATGATTTTTCCATCATTCCATCTGTTGCTTGAGTGTGTGCGAGTACAAAAAATTGTACCTGTAACACAAAAAAACCAAGTACGTGTGAGCTATTATAAATTAATAGAAACTGCCTTAACAAATCAGACATGGAAATTAATTTTTATAAAGTAATTTGACCGGACATTATTTTCCCTTACTTCATTGACAGCAATGACAAACCCACTGTGAATTGCATTGCTGAATTGGACTTGCATGTTTTCAGATACAGTCAGATAATATACAATATGACAAAACTTTAATTTACTGCAACAGAGTCGGTCAACTCAATCGTACCGCTTTTTATAGTTAGTTTTATTTGTATGATCAGGCTATGAAAGTGAGATGAATTTACAAAAACGGGGTGGGTGTTCAACCAAAGAGTGAGTTTAATCTTCTAAACTTTGATTCTGGAGCATGTTTGGTATATAATTTTTAAAAAAATTCTTTTCGTTTGTTATTACCAGATACATTTCATCTTTTGGTACAAAAAAGTATATATTTTATCTTAGGGTTTTGCCACTGGCTGAAATATGTTTTTGGTATGACACAATAATATATATCCAGTATTAATTAAGGAAAATAAAATATACTCAATGAATTAAAACTTTATTTGGGATATAATTAAAAAATGTGTCAAAAAAATCTAAATCCTTTCTCAGTTTATTTTCATCATTTATTTAAATCATTATTTTAGATCGCTAACTGAAGTGTTCATTAATACAACATTTAAAAAAGCCATTCAATGTTCTGTCTGTCTTACATTGTTGCATATGTATATAGTAAATCTTTTGTTGGAAACTTGTTTGTTTATTTAATGAAAGCACAGATTAGTCATTGTTTGATTATAGTTTCATACATAATGTTAAACAAGAAGACAAACATTGTAAAAAGTATAAATCTTCAACAAGTACGCTTAATGCAGTAAATTTGGAATTTGTAGCTGCTCTAATTCAAATTTATTGTATGAATTAAACACCACTTCAAATTTTATTGCCTTCCTTAAAATGAAAGCATGATAATTTGGAGTGCAAAATTCACTGTGACAGGTACGGGAGAGATTGGAGTGTCTGCTCAAGTAGTTGGTTGTCAAGTTTCATTTTCTTTTCTCTCGTCTTTTAAAACTTTTAAAATCAAACTCATGACTGCAAAATATATTTTAATATTAAAAAATCTCCATATTTTGCTAATTTGTTTTTTAGTGACATTTTAGATAAAGACTTTATTTCATTATTTTTCTCAATTCTACAGAAACTTTTTAAAAATAACTATATTTGATAAGGTAATTGTTAATAATAATTGATTTTCGCGAGCTGAAGATGGACAAAATGAAAGCTAACGTGTTAAAAATTATAGATTTTTGCAAGCTGAAGGTAAACAAAATGAAAGCTAAAGTGTTCTTAGTTGTGATTTGTTTAGTTCCACTGCTCATTGACCAGATAATTTGTGTCCGGCCATAGTCCATCTTTAGTCCATCCACTAGCAGGAGTTTGTTGTAAGCTACTTCTCCTAAACTACACGGAGGATTCCTGTGGAACTTTGCAACATGTTCATCCCATGAGTTAGCTTGTCCTTGTCCACTCTCACATTGTTATCACTACTGAATTGATGGACTTATCAGCACGAGGTGCCATTGTTACTGAAAGACTTATATCTAGTTGATCCTTAATGAAGATATTGCTGCATATTTCTTCATAATAAATGATTTCAGCATAGGATTTTCACTGAAAATGGGGACACTCTGCCATAATCGCCACCTCATTGACCATCTGAAAAATATTATCATAACACTTTTCTTGGTCATATCAATATTGTGCTTTAACTAATGGACTTCTTGTGATGTCTAGTTGTGTGATATCATGTAAGGCCACCATAGTGCCATTATGAAAATATTGTTTTTGTTACTCCGCAAAAATAGAAAGTATATAAACATGGGGTTCTCACTAAAATGTCTTGAAAATCTTGTTACTACTGCTCTTCTTTAGTGGCAAGTCATTTGGACATGGTGTTTAAATGGAAAGTCATTTTAACATGGTGTTTCAAGAAAAAGTCATTTTGGCATGGTGTTTGAATGGAAAGTCATTTGGACATGGTGTTTAAATGGAAAGTCATTTGGAAATGGTGTTTCAACAAAATGTTATTTGGAAATGGTGTTTCAACAAAAAGTCATTTTGACATGGTGTTTAAATGGAAAGTCATTTGGACATGGTGTTTAAACAGAAAGTCATTTGGACATGGTGTCTAAACAGAAAGTCATTTGGACATGGTGTTTAAATGGAAAGTCATTTGGAAATGGTGTTTCAACAAAAAGTCATTTGGACATGGTGTTGAAATGGAAACTCATTGGATATGGTGTTTAAATGACAAGTCATTTGGAAATGGTGTTTAAATGGAAAGTCATTTGGATATGGTGTTTAAATGACAAGTCATTTGGATATGGTGTTGTCAGCAGAAGAGTTCATGTGGTATCTGTTGACTCAAAATAAAAATCATGCCAATTGACCCTCATGGTGGCCATCTTGAAAATATTTGTATCTCTGCTCCTCTCAAATCGTTGGTTATGTCTTAGAAATATGTTATCTCTACTAATCTCAAATACTGTAGTTTTATAATATCATGGGTTTTTCCTGAGTTGACGTCTTACCTAGTGGGGACTGCCATGACAGCTGAAGAGGAAAAAAACTGTCTCTACTCCTCCTGTTAGGATGGTCATAATGACATAGGGTTTTCACCAAAATACTTCTTTTTATGTTTGCTTGATTCTAAATGAAAATGGGGCCCAGTCTGGCTACTACAGTAGCAAATTGTTAGATATTGTTTATACTGAAGAATATTAGAGATCGTTTCAACATTTAACAGTTAGACGTGATCTTATATTGAATTCCTAGAAATTCTCTCTTGCCCAGTAGAGTAATCTTTCTTGCCATTTTGTATTGGGTTATTTAGTCATAACATTTTTTGTATCATGCCAGGTAGGTAGAAATTTTTCTTTTAAATATATGTATGTGTGTGTGTGTGGTGTGTATGTGTGTGTGTGTGTGTGTGTGTGTGAGAGAGAGAGAGAGAGAGAGAGAGAGAGAGAGAGAGAGAGAGAGAGAGAGAGAGAGAGAGAGAGAAAGAGAGAGCATAAATAATGATCAAAGTACTTAAGTACTGGGCAAAGTAAAAGCAGCTCAATTAGAGAATATATTTTTTTTTAACATTTTGTCACCCTGGGAGGTAAAAAGTGTTTTTGTCAGCTGAAAGAAACAGATATTTTTTACCTAATATCATCATGGATGCACTGAAAATGAACTTCATTGATTCACTTGTCCTTTGTTATGTAAAAGAGATGTACTTAAATTGGCATACATCACTGTGGAGTTGACAATAATTTGCTTTATGTACAAATGAAATTCTTCATTTTAGATTAATTTCTTTATTGCTGTAATTGAAAGTAAGGTTGGCAAAATATGTTGGCCTTAGTTCCATGATTATCAGAATGCTAAGCTTTCCTTTATTGAATTAAGGCAGATCATTGGGCTATTATGTGAGATCATGACTTCCTTAGAGTTGTTTAATTTCTTACTACATGAGATCATGACTTCCTTAGAGTTGTTTAATCGCCACTACAAGGAATAGCATAATATGTTGTTGTACAGTGTATTGTCTGTCCATTTGTTAGCAGTTTCATTTCTGCACAATAACTCTAGATAGATTACACTTGGGATGTGGATAGATTACACTTGGATGTGGACTTGGGATATGGATAGATTACACTTGGGATGTGGATAGATTACACTTGGGATGTGGATAGATTACACTTGGGATGTGGATAGATTGCACTTGGGATGTGGATAGATTACACTTTGGATGAGGATAGGATGTGGACTTGGGATATGGATAGATTACACTTGGGATGTGGATAGATTACACATGGATGTGGATAGATTACACTTGGATGTGGACTTGGGATGTGGATAGATTACACTTGGGATGTGGATAGATTATACTTGGATGTGGACTTGGGATGTGGATAGATTACACTTGGGATGTGGATAGATTACATACACTTGGATGTGGATAGATTACACTTGGATGTGGATAGATTATACTTGGATGTGGACTTGGGATGTGGATAGATTACACTTGGATGTGGATAGATTACACTTGGATGTGGACTTGGGATGTGGATAGATTACACTTGGGATGTTGATAGATTACACTTGGGATGTGGATAGATTACATACACTTGGATGTGGATAGATTACACTTGGATGTGGATAGATTATACTTGGATGTGGACTTGGGATGTGGATAGATTACACTTGGGATGTGGATAGATTACATACACTTGGATGTGGATAGATTACACTTGGATGTGGATAGATTATACTTGGATGTGGACTTGGGATGTGGATAGATTACACTTGGATGTGGATAGATTACACTTGGATGTGGACTTGGGATGTGGATAGATTACACTTGGGATGTTGATAGATTACACATGGATGTGGATAAATTACACTTGGATGTGGACTTGGGATATCGATAGATTATGCTTGGGATGTGGATAGATTACATACACTTGGATGTGGACTTAGGATGTGGATAGATTATACTTGGGATGTGGATAGATTACACTTGGGATGTGGATAGATTATGCTTAGGATGGGGAAGAATCCTATCAGTTTCAGGGTCATCATCAAGGTCTTAGTTATTGAAAAGAGAAAACATTTTTGCACAATGATTCATCATCATCATCATCATCATCATCAATATTTAAGCAGCATTATAAGGTTCTATTCACATTTAAGTGCCTGGTCTATTGAAATTAGCAAGACAGTTGGGTTCTTTCAGATTAATTTGTCTAGACATTTAAATTTAAGCAAGTATATTGTGTTCTTTTCACATTAAAGTGTCAGGGGTCTGTTTAATTTAAGCAAGGTTTAATTTGTTTCTTGTTATTTTGATTTGAATTAAATTATGACATTGGTGCATGTATCACAAAAGTTTCAAAATTTTAATGTTTTCAGTTGTTAAATGACTTGTATCTTGATAATATTTTGGGTTAATGAAGAAATTTTAAGGTTCTGAATGGAATGTTTACCATAAATGAGTCTGTCATAGCTGTGATAGAGGCACTGTAGTGCCAGAAGGTTGTGTGAATGCAAGCAGAGTGAAATACCTAAGGCACACTATGGTATTTAATCATGACTGATTCAACAAGGGTCATGCACAGGGGCAAAACATGATAGCCAGTATGTATGATCCAGCAAATGTCTTGCCCAAGGGCACATCATTGTAGCCAATCTGGACTGATCTGGTCCAGTGTCTTGGCAAAGATTACAGTACACCATCTGATCTGGACAGATCCAGTAAGTGTCTTGCCAAAGACACATTTTAACATGGTAGCTGAAATGGTCAAAAACTACAGTACACCATGGTAGCTAATCTGGACTGGTCTTGTCCAAGGAAAACTGAGCCAGTCTGGGCTTATCCAGTGTCTTGCCAAAGGGTACACCATGGTAGCCAGTCTGGGCTTATCCAGTGTATTGCCAAAGGGCACACCATGGTAGCCAGTCTGGGCTTATCCAGTGTCTTGCCAAAGGGCACACCAAGGTAGCCAGTCTGGGCTTATCCAATGTCTTGCCAAAGGGCACACCATGGTAGCCAGTCTGGGCTTATCCAGTGTCTTGCCAAAGGGCACACCATGGTAGCCAGTCTGGGCTTATCCAGTGTCTTGCCAAAGGGCACACCATGGTAGCCAGTCTGGGCTTATCCAGTGTCTTGCCAAAGGGCACACCATGGTAGCCAGTCTGGGCTTATCCAGTGTCTTGCCAAAGGGGCACACCATGGTAGCCAGTCTGGGCTTATCCAATGTCTTGCCAAAGGGCACACCATGGTAGCCAGTCTGGGCTTATCCAGTGTCTTGTCAAAGGGCACACCATGGTAGCCAGTCTGGGCTTATCCAGTGTCTTGCCAAAGGGCACACCATGGTAGCCAGTCTGGGCTTATCCAGTGTCTTGCCAAAGGGGCACACCATGGTAGCTGATCTGTGCTGATCCACTGGCTGAAAATATGAAAGTATAGGCTTAGTGTTTGACATACAAGGAAAGACCCAATTCATATACACACATTGATTTGGACACAGTTGTTAAATAGTTACGAAGACTAAGTTGAGACTTTTCAAGACTTCTAATAATATTTAAATTTTAATTTAATTTAAAAAATATTTAAGTGTACAATGCAGTCAATGCAAGGTTCTAAACTTTATGACTCCATGAAGGATAAATGCCAAGTTTCACTGCAGCCATAATGAGGAATTAATTTAAAGTATGTATATAAAAACTCTCTTATTGGAAACATTTATTGTAATGGAATGCATTGTAGTTAGTACTTTTGTAAATGAATGAAAAGTTAAAAACAAAAACAAGATGTTATCTGATTTTGCATTGATTTACAATCATGGTATTTGCTTGTTGTCATGGTAATTATCATCTTTTTCAAAACCATTCAACATGAATAGAATAGTCTTTGCTTATTTACTGCATGGGATGGTGTGTTAAACAAAATGTTATGTGATACTAATCAGACTAGAAGTGCCAACGTTTGTATAAATATATGAAATCTTTTTGTTTCATATATTTTACCTGATGCTTATAAGGTATGGACACGTAAAAAAAATTACCATATATACTCATATCTAAGTCAATTAAAACTGCAGACAACAAAGATCCTGATCTACCATAGCACATTGTGCCAGCAGATCAGGGTCTGTGTTTATTCTACTGATTACTCCTAACAAAATGCATAGACTCAGATCTACTGGCACATTATGTGATGGCAGATCTAGGTCTTATAAGCAGGTATACATGGTATTTCTCTTTGTCAGTATTCTGAATAGAGATTTTACTTTAGTACCAGACTTCATTGTTGATTTCGGAGATTGTTACATGTCATTGGGAAAAGATAATTTGCTTACCTACTTTTGTTAAATCACAAATGACACTAGGACAGTAGAAAAACCCCAAAACACACACCATGAAATGATAGGGATCTTTTCAGAGAATTGAACTGTATCTAAACATTGTAAGCATTATTTGATGCTGTCTACTACAGTAATTACATACGTTCAGACGTTTCTTGCATTATATGTATAAATTCGCAAATGTTGTATCACAACATTAATATTAAATCTCTAATATTTATACATTTTATCTCCATATCCTCTAATATTTATACATTTTATCTCAATCATAATATTAATCCTCTAACATGTATACATTGTATCTCCATATTAACCCTTTGAACCCTAATCTCCCCCATATTTCGGCACCCTAACCCGAGCCTCCCCGGCAAATTTTGACAATTCTATAGCGAATCTAGCAAATAACATAACACAGGCCGGTATACCGGCCTGTCGGGTTATGACGGTAGATAGCGAGGCCGGTATACCGGCCTTTCGGGTATATACACCGCTACAACAGGCCGGTAAACCGGCCTGTCGGGTTCAAAGGGTTAATATTTATCCCCTAACATGTATACATTTTGTTGAATAATTTTGCTAAGTGCTTTAATGTAAATGTCACTTGGCATTTTAGGTTACTTTCTGTGTCCTAAGATTCTCAGTTTATTGAGTACTGTATATCATTACAAATCAAGACCAACTGCACATTGCAAAGACCCTGATCTGCTGGTTCATTATACAATGACAGGCAAACTACATGTACCCTGATTTGCAGGTTCTTTATATAATGATAGGCAAATTACATAGACCCTGATTTGCTGGTTCTTTATACAACGACAGGCAAATTACATAGACCCTGATCTGCTAGTTCATTACACAATGACAAGCAAACTGCACAGATATCGATCTGCTGGTTCATTGAGCTATGACAGACAAACTACACAGACCCTGATCTGCTGGTTCATTATGGAATGACAGGCAAGTACACAGACTCTGATCTGCTGGATCATTATACAATAACAGGCAAAATACACAGACCCTGATCTGCTGGATCATTATACAATAACAGGCAAAGTACACAGACCCTGATCTGCTGGATCATTATACAATGACAGGCAATTTACACAGACCCTGATCTGCTGAATCATTATACAATAACAGGCAAAGTACACAGACCCTGATCTGCTGGTTCATTATGGAATGACAGGCAAAGTACACAGACCCTGATCTGCTAGTTTAGTATACAATGACAGGTTAGTGTGTATGTTGTTTGCAGTTGGACTAAAGTTCTATGCATGTTTACATGGTAATGATGTTTGTGGAGTTGGTACCTCTATAAACCATGAATTTATAGAACTACTGTAACCCTGTGTATTTGTACTTCTGAATAATAATTTTTTCTTTTAGTTACACATACTTGAATTTAACTAACCATTCTTTAAAACATAATTAATCAAGATAGTAACACAGTCAACATAGATTATGGCAGGTCTTCACAAAAGGGTCAGCTTTTGTAGGATAGTTGTTATTGTTCATTTTATTTTGTTGTTTCTTTGTTCGTTGAACTATGGGTTGTTTCAAACAGGTCGTTATCATGAATATTTTTCCACAGAGGTCTTCTCAGCAAGGTTTACCTGATTTGGACCAAATTTTTAGTTAATTATATCTGATTTGGCATCCTTTAAAGAAATGTATCCATAGGACATTATAATTGTTACCATTTGTGAACAGTTGTTTTTATACAAATGGAAATTAGTTTTGAAAACTGACTTTGTAAAGAGTATAGATAAAAAAAGATTCCAGAGTTAGGGAATCCATGACAACTTTTGAATAAATGTAATAGTGAGATCTATTCAGACATTGTTTTAACGTTTTCTTAATAAATGAAAGATCTTCGTTTGACTGAGTTTTGTTACATGGCACCCTAGCTAAGGGAACTAACTCTTCAAACTAATAAGTGTTGTATTAAGTGTCCTGATATGTGCATTCGGAATTGAAATATTCCAACATGAACCCATTTTATCTCCCAGTACAATGCATGGACAAAAAGAGCATTTATCTTGCACAATATCAGCATGTCCCCAAAAGTAACACACTGTATGACATAACATTCAGATATCATCCCATGACTGCACAGCTAATGGTCAGGTGAGATGAATGTACGCTATTTTCCTTGGTCAACCAGGAAAATCACTTAAATATACTCAGTTATATTTATTTTTTATGTCAGAATCTAAAATGTGACTTGAAAAGATGTATTTACTTAAAAAGATAGTTACCTGTTTTCACCGTTGCAATTTTAAACTTGTCTAGCTGTAAGTGCATGTGGGCTTTCCTTGTAGATCAGCATCCTACATAATTCATTGTGTGTCCATCAAGATAATGAATTTCTCAAATATCTTGAGACATATTTTTAACTAAGTTTAGCCAAGAGCATCCATTCTGAATATGGAAATTAAGATTTATGCAGATGATGCTGCTATTCAATCCAACATGGCCACTGTTACTAAATATAAAACAATCTTTCAAAGATTTCTCAAAAACCACTTTCCAGAACATGGTTAAATTTTGACAGGAAGCATAAAAGTTTAATTAGTTTTAATTAATTATAATTAAGATATTTAATTTGATAGAAATGTGGTTGTTGTTACCTAGTAAGAAATAAATTCTTAAATAACTTCTTCCAAGAATTCGACTAAATTTGACAGAGTGCACTTAGAGGTCTTTCAGGTTTGTACATGTGATGCTGATCTGGCATAAAATGTGGCCACCATTTCTAAAAATAGATTAAACTTTTAGAAACCAATTCTCAAACAAACCCTCAGCAGTATTTGACTCAATTTGACAAAACACATCATGGCTTTTAATGTACAAACGGGTGCTAATTTGCAATAAAATATGGCTGTGATTTCTAAAACTAGTAAATAAACTTTAAAAGACTTATCAAGAATCACTCAAGAGATTTTTGCCAGATAGAAAGCATGCAAACCTCAATGGCTTTCAAATGAATACAAATTATGCTAATTTGCTATCAGATATGGCTGCCAATACCATAAATAAAACAATAACCTTTAAAGATCTTTTTGTCAAAAACAAATTTCTCAAACAAGCATCTAGACATTGAAGGCTTTCAGTTTAGAAGAAATTATATAGATATGACAATCAGATGACCATCATAAATAAAAATGGAAAATTCATTAAATGACTCTCAAAAACCAATTAACAGTGCTTGACCAAAAATAAATATGAAACATCTTGGCCTGAAGTACGGTCTACAATTGATGGTGATCTGCCATCAAATCTGGCTGCTGTTGCTAAGAAGAGACAAGACTTGCAAAACTCTTTTTCAAAAAATGCTTTGCAGAATTTGACAGATTTGACAGACCATTCTAATTTTTAGGCCTTTTAGATTTCTACAGGTCACTGGTGGTGCAGATCTACTGTTGTTTATGTGACTACATTACAGATATTTTTTTAAAAAAAACAGTTAAACAACTTATCAGAAGAAGAAAAGAGCATTCAAGAGGGTTTGACTAGCTTCAGCAATATGCCTTTCAGTACTGGACAAATTATGCAGATGTGCCATCTAAGGTGATTTAAGATACAAGAAAAATAACCAGTTGTTTTCATACCTTATGCAATCAACTGCACTCCAAGACATAGGAAGTAAGCAACCCATTGGCACAATCTGCTGCATTTTTGCATTAGGCATTTTTAATTTTTTAACCAACTCGTCTTGCATTTTGCCATTTGGCAGATGCCATTTTGGGCTAACTCTTTTTCCGTAATGCCATTTGGCAGATGTCCTTCCTTGGCCATTTCTTCTTGGTAGATATCATTTCTTGGCCAGCTCTCTTTGCATTAAGTAACCACAACAGTGGCCTAGTGATTAGAGCATCCACCATGGAAGCGGGAGGTCATGGGTTTGTTCCTTAAAAGAATGGTACTAACAGCTGTCTCGCTTGACGCTCAGCATTAAGAGGTTAGTGTAATGACGGTTCGACCTGGTGTCAGGATAATGTGACTGGGTCGGACATCATGCTACATGTCTGAGGCATGATGCCCCAGTGCTAGACATCACTATAAACTGCCTCACTGCAGATATCATAGTGATATGACTGAAAAATTGTTAAAGCTACATTAAACATCCTAATCAAACAAACAAACAAACAATAATCTTTGCATTAAGCCGTTAGGTAGATTTTGTTTCATGGCCAACTCTTTTGGCATTATGCCATTAGGCAAATGTTGTTTCATGGCCAACTATTTTTGCATTATTCCATTATGCAAATGTTTCATGGCCAACTCTTGGCATTATGCCACTAGGCAAATGTTTCATGGCCAACTCTTTCGGTATTATGCCATTAGGAAAATGTTGTTTCATGGTCAACTATTTTTGCATTATGCCATTAGTCATATATCAGTTAGGTTAGCAGTCTCAGGTCCAATTTAGCATCTTGTTTACATAATTTCTTCATTCTGTCATGTTTGGAATTTTTTTAAAAATGGCAACACTGGAACTGGAGCTATTGAAATCAATACTGCTTTCAGGTAATTGTTTGTTAAATAGAGGCTGATCCAAGAATTGCATTAATGGGTTTGAATCATGAAGAGAAAATAAATATGAGTGTAAAATTATTGGTATAGATTTTCAGATGGAATTCGTTAATATATCTATTTGAAAATGTTACTGCAGATAACAAAAGTGGAAATGTAATTGGCTATAATATACCATTTGTACTCACTTATAATTCAAGACCAACTGCACGCTGCACACACCCAGATTGGAAATCACATAATCCACTGGCAGATTATGGTCTGTGCAGTTTATTAGGAGTAATTGTTAGAAGAAACAAAATAGAACTTATAAATGAGTATATAAGGTAGAGATAAGTTGGTAAACTCAAAAGCTGGTTGATTCATTAAACTCCATTTTGTTCATTTTCAAACAAATGTTTATTTGTATGGAACAAAGACCACTCAAGTTTGTTAAAAACAAAAACTCGTGCAAAATATTTCCCACAGTAAATGTCAATTTGTGTTGATTTACAGAGAAGACTTGAAATTGTTCTTGATTTGTTGGCTTCATCATGTTCCATAATTTGACATAACTATGGAGAAACAAATCAAGGCAAATACAAAAATATAATGCTGTCGGATTTCCTTGTAACTAAGATTAGTAATGATACGCAATGTCTTTATCGTCATTCTATTTTAAATTTATTATACTGATGATGAAGGGTTCTTTTGCTAATTTCTATTTATGTATAAGAAAAAATAATGGATGGATAACTTTGTGATGAAATCTAATGTAACATGATGATTAATCAGTGGGATCCTTTTGAAACTCGTTTATACATACCGCAAATAATTAATGGAAGAAATAATGACACACATGTGGATCTTCTAAAAAGTACGGGAAACTTTTTGAAAGTCTTTCCTGTACATAATTAAAATGAGGTAGTGAAGAATAGTTTTTGTTTGGTGTTTTACTTCACAATGCATGTAGTCTATTGAGGCAGTTGTATTTAAGGGCCTTCCCTAAGAAAACACCAAGGTAGATGAACTGGGCGGATCAGATGGTAGGATTTGAACTTGCATCGTTTAAGTTTGGGGTCTAGCATGCCTCCATTGCAGATTCTGTATCCCTGACCCCACAGGAGTCAAGATGACAAGGAAAGGAATTCCTTTAGAGATTATGGGTATACCGTATATACTTATTGATAGGATGAATCCAACTGCAAATTACACAAACCCAGATCTGTCGTCACATAATGCACCAGCAGATCTGGGTGTGTGTAGAATGTTAGGATTAATCAGTAGAATAAACAACATAGACCCTGATCTGCAGGTGATTTTTGTTTGACTTAATTTATAAGGAATTAATGATGGTACAAGTCCTCTCAAACTCAAGGAAACGAAATACTATATAATGTTTGTTTCTGGTGGGTGAAAACATGAATTTTTCATGCGCTCTATGTAGAAACATTGTCAGCCTCTGTATGTTTCAAATAAGGCTGTTCATTAGCTTAAAAAAGTCATTGGTTTTTATGACAGATTTTTCCCCAAAATAGCAGTATTGTTTCAGCATTATGTTTCATAATGATTAATTTCAGGAGCCTTTAGAGATAAATGCCAGGTAAATCACCACATTAAAAAAGAAGATATTGACTTGTAGATGGTTTTATAACAAGAACCTTCTGCAGGTCAATGATAAGAAACTGTATCCTGCGCATGAAGCTAATACTAAAACTTCCTTTCCATTGATTCATAAACATATTTGCAGCATTTCTTGAGCCTGTCACATGTAGATGTTTGGTTGTGGGAAATGTGGTATTTTAGAGAGAAATTTAATGGTATATGCAGATCTATAACCAAGTATTTCTGCAAAAGAATTGGATATGTTAGGGGAGGCAACTCCTGCAGGCCAAACATTGGTTAAACGTGCTGAGATGACTAATGTAGAGCTTTGACTTCACAGTTTACTAGGAACAAAATTATTGTGTTGAAGTATATACAAAATTTACACACCCAACAAGCATTAATCAAACTTATAGACTTGCAAGGATTTCCTACACATGTAACTTAAATATATTATCTAATATTTATATTATTTACAATTATGTTTTTATTGGCACTTAGAAGTTTGAAGCACTGTGCTGAGAGGTTTACAAATTGAGATGTAATGTTGACAAATTGAGATGTAATGTTGACAAATTCAGATGTAATGTTGACAAATTGAGATGTAATGTTGAGAAATTCAGATGTAATGTTGACATATTGAGATGTAATGTTGACAAATTAAGATGTAATGTTGACAAATTCAGATGTAATGTTAACATATTGAGATGTAATGTTGACATACTGAGATGTAATATTGACATATTGAGATGTAATATTGACAAATTTAGATGCAATATTTAAGTTAATATCATGGCCAATCCATGATGTTTTGGTCAAATTAAATCTTCACTTTCTGAATGAGCACATGTTTAAATCATGCTTGTGTTTTAATATTGTGTTGATGTGCCTCCCAATATACCTTGTGGGGGTGATTTGATTGGTGAATTGTACCTTCTTACAAGGTGTCCGCTTTATTTGGTTCTCATTATCTATGAGATGATCACTGTCAGTATTATTTCCCAGGTCGAGTGAATTTAAATATGAGTGTGAAACTTATAGCTGGAATAAATTAGAGATCTAAGCAGTTATATAGAACAGAAGTTGACACTTGCCCCCTTGCATGGAAAGAATCAACAATTTAATCAATTACATAAAACAACTGTGATAATACATTACATTAGGAAGACTCGCTTCTTTTTCAAAAAATTCTTTCACCTAATTTCAAATGCAAATATATTAATATAAATATCTGATCTGTTTAAATTATATAGTTGGTTCATCATAGAATCAAGTGACCAATCAAAGTCATTGCCTTGTACAGCTTCATATCCTGATTATTTCCGGTTTACTCCAACTTCACGGTTGTTGTTCTATTCAATGGTTTTTGGGTCCTTTTTTCCTTTTCAACCTCCCTACTGTCTCGCCATGCTTTCGGTACTCAAACTTTGTGCTGGTAGGTATGTAAGCACCTAGATACGTAGATACTTGGATAAGTAGGTACATGGATATATCAGTGGATACACCATTGTGTAGATATGTGGATACTTGGATATGTAGGTACATCAGTGCAGCTGTTTCCCCTGTCAACAAAAAATCCAGAGAAGCACCTAAATATTCCGACAGATAGATCATTACTCCCCTCTTGTTATGTCAGATATCGTCTTATCGGAATTCAAACTGATACCAACTGCCTTCTCGGTCAAGCCAACATGGCAGACCATAAACAAACCTAGTTTCATAAGATTAATGTACTTCCTATTGGCTAATTCATCAATGATTCACATTAACACTACACAAGATATAACAGTTCTGTTCTCGTCTTAATTACACAAATGAATGAATCAAATTCATTACATGGCTTAACTATGCTTTTTCCAGCGAATACACACATTCAAGTCTTTAGCATACATGAAATCATCTAAGATCAGTGAATTTAAATAGATTCTCATAACTCATAACACCTAATGTAATGTATGAAATCTTAAGATACCCAATTCCCATACAAACAACAAATATTAAAAAATAGTCAAACTTATCTAAAGAAGATCATTGTACTAATTCAGATAAATGAATTCAACACAGTTATACTCATATCAAGAACATTGATCTTCGAATTTAAGCAAATAAATTCAGGCAAATATAAGCAAACAAATTCAAGCAAATCATAATATTGGTATCAACAAATTACATGAGATACATACCTTGTTCTACCAAGTGTTGCTCGTCGACCTTCCAGACATCTGGTTCCTTTGACAAAGGTTTTTGTGAGAGAATTTATTCTAAATTTACTCTCAAGAGTCTTTCAGTGTTTTTACTCTTGCAGGAAAAATTGTAGACTGACTAGATTTTTTGATGGGTCTTATTAAAGACTAAGAAAATTTTATGTGGGAAACATGTCCCTTATTTAGCGTAACCAATCGGGATTAAATATATCTACCACTTTTTATAACTAGGTGCCTAAAGTTACGGTCAGCCTAACTAGATTTCCAAACAACTGATTTTGGAAAATTTCAATTTGACATGTTCCTATATAATTAAAAATCACTTCCTTTCCCGATCAGATATTAAAAATCATTGCAGTATAGTGATTTAACAAGTGTCTGTCACCATAAATTGAATTAATTGTTCTCTGGTCCAAATTTATGTGCTCTTCATAGATCGCCAGAAATTTGCATCTTCACATATTGTGAGTATACAGAACACATCATGTATTTTAGACAGTAGATAGTACATATATTTGATCTTTTATCAAAATAAACAAACAACAGTGGCAAAACTTAGAAACGCTGAGCTACAACACATGTTTTAGTAATAAAATGTGAACAAAAGACTTTAGTCAATTTTAAGGCAGAAAATTAAGTTTGGCATCTATTACCACAAAACTTTTGAGGTTGTTGTTGTTGTTATTGTTGTAGGGTTTAATGCCATTTTTCAGCACACAATAGGCTATACATGACGGCCAGTAATTAATGGTGAAGGAAGAACCCTGGAAGAAACCCCGGAAAGAAGCACCCACCAACGAAAAGCTACTGGCAAGCTTTCTCACATACCCACATTGGCCGAATCTGAGACTCGAACCTGTGCAGAAATGAGATGGCAGTGATCTGTAACGGAGAGTGCTTTAGACCACTCTGCCATGTAGGGCCCCAACTTTGTAGATCTTACTGGTAAATAGGGACTAAACATTACAAACAAGTACATTATTATACAATAATCAAATAAAGTGAACATGCTAAATATTTATCAAACAATTTCTTAGACAAAGAAAGCACATTTTTCAACCAACCTCTTTTTTCTTTACAAAGTTAGTGGATTTGTAACTACATTAGTTGTTGTAGTTTTTATTTTATTGTTAATATTGTTGTTATTAGCATTGTTGTTGTTATTTTGGCTGTATAATCTTGTATTTTCTCAATTTAAAAAATCGCTGCTATGCTATCACCTATGCCATACTTTTTGTTAGATATATGACAGTATATTTAGTTTAATGTAAGACCATTAGGTTATATTCATTTTAATGTAAGACCATTAGGGTATATTCAATTTAATGTAATTAGGGTATATTCAAATTTAATGTAAGACCATTAGGTTATATTCAGTTTAATGTAAGACCATTAGGGTATATTCAATTTAATGTAAGACCATTAGGGTATATTCAGTTTAATGTAAGACCATTAGGGTATATTCAATTTAATGTAAGACCATTAGGGTATATTCAGTTTAATGTAAGACCATTAGGTTATATTCAGTTTAATGTAAGACCATTAGGGTATATTCAATTTAATGTAAGACCATTAGGTTATATTCAGTTTAATGTAAGACCATTAGGGTATATTCAATTTAATGTAATTAGGGTATATTCAAATTTAATGTAAGACCATTAGGGTATATTCAATTTAATGTAAGACCATTAGGGTATATTCAATTTAATGTCAGACCATTAGTGTATATTCAATTTAATGTAAGACCATTAGGGTATATTCAATTTAATGTCAGACCATTAGGGTATATTCAAATTTAATGTAAGACCATTAGGGTATATTCAATTTAATGTCAGACCATTAGGGTATATTCAATTTAATGTAAGACCATTAGGGTATATTCAGTTTAATGTAAGACATTAGGGTATATTCAGTTTAATGTAAGACCATTAGGGTATATTCAATTTAATGTAAGACCATTAGGGTATATTCAATTTAATGTCAGACCATTAGGGTATATTCAATTTAATGTAAGACCATTAGGGTATATTCAGTTTAATGTAAGACATTAGGGTATATTCAGTTTAATGTAAGACCATTAGGGTATATTCAATTTAATGTAAGACCATTAGGGTATATTCAGTTTAATGTCAGACCATTAGGGTATATTCAATTTAATGTAAGACCACTAGGGTATATTCAGTTTAATGTAAGACCATTAGGGTATATTCAATTTAATGTAAGACCATTAGGTTATATTCAATTTAATGTAAGACCATTAGGGTATATTCAATTTAATGTAATTAGGGTATATTCAAATTTAATGTAAGACCATTAGGGTATATTCAATTTAATGTAATTAGGGTATATTCAAATTTAATGTAAGACCATTAGGGTATATTCAATTTAATGTAAGACCATTAGGGTATATTCAATTTAATGTAAGACCATTAGGGTATATTCAATTTAATGTAAGACCATTAGGGTATATTCAATTTAATGTAAGACCATTAGGTTATATTCAGTTTAATGTAAGACCATTAGGGTATATTCAATTTAATGTAATACCATTAGGGTATATTCAATTTATGTAATACCATTAGGGTATATTCAATTTAATGTCAGACCATTAGGGTATATTCAATTTAATGTAAGACCATTAGGGTATATTCAGTTTAATGTAAGACCATTAGGGTATATTCAATTTAATGCAAGACAATTAGGGTATATTCAATTTAATGTAAGACCATTAGGGTATATTCAATTTAATGTAAGACCATTAGGGTGTATTCATTTTAATGTAAGACCATTAGGGTATATTCAGTTTAATGTAAGACCATTAGGGTATATTCAGTTTAATGTAAGACAATTAGGGTATATTCAATTTAATGCAAGACAATTAGGGTATATTCAATTTAATGTAAGACCATTAGGGGATATTCAATTTAATGTAATTAGGGTATATTCAAATTTAATGTAAGACCATTAGGGTATATTCAATTTAATGTAAGACCATTAGGGTATATTCAGTTTAATGTAAGACCATTAGGGTATAGTCAATCTAATGTAAGACAATTAGTGTTTATTCAATCAATTGTAAGACAATTAGGGTTTATTCAGTTTAATGTAAGACAATTAGAGTATAATCAAATCTAATATAAGACATGTCAGGTATATTAAATTTAAGACAATTAGGGTGTATTCAGTCAACTATAAGACAATTAGGTTTTATTCAATCTAATGTAAGACAATTAGAGTATATTAATCTGATGTAAGACAATTAGAGTATATTAATCTAATGTAAGACAATTAGAGTATATTAATCTGATGTAAGACAATTAGAGTATATTAATCTAATGTAAGACAATTAGAGTATATTATTCTAATGTAAGACAATTAGAGTATATTAATCTGATGTAAGACAATTAGAGTATATTAATCTGATGTAAGACAATTAGAGTATATTAATCTGATGTAAGACAATTAGAGTATATTAATCTAATGTAAGACAATTAGAGTATATTATTCTAATGTAAGACAATTAGAGTATATTAATCTAATGTAAGACAATTAGAGTATATTAATCTAATGTAAGACAATTAGAGTATATCCAATCTATTGTAAGGCAATTAATGGTATATTTAATGTACCGTAATGTAAGACAATTGGGGTATATTCAATTTAATGTAAGACAGAGTTTATTCAATCACATGTAAGGCAATCAGGGTATATTCAGATATCATGCATTTGATTACAGATACAATATAGAGAATATACTAATAAAGGTTGTGTACTTATAGGATTCTTAAAATAGTTGGGAAGACATCATCAATCTAGACTGGTGATCTACTAGCACATAGCTAGACAATGATAGGGTTGCCATACATCATCTTTTACCACACACCAACCCCACCCCTGACATGCGCTTCTTTTTGGTCCTTAAATCTCCACACAGATGCTAATCCAGATACTGTACAAAGACTTTCTGTGTGTCCCTTTTTTTTTGAAAGTTCAATTATTGTAGCCCTCACTTCAATTATGGTAGCCCTTGACAAGGAACTACCACTGTCATTAATTAACATAAAGCTAACAGTAAACATTATAGATCCAGAGTAATTCCTCATGCTGTATACTGGTCATGCATATCAGGGTCTGGTAGTGCATTATGGGAAGGCAGATCCAGGTCTGTGTTGTTAGGTGTTGTGGTAGCATTACACACACACAGACACATAGATATTAATTTAAGTATGGATTGGTCCCAGGTTAAAAGGGCGTGGAGAGGGAGTGGTATCAAGTTACTCCATCAGTTCTATAGTTTACAGGCCACTCTTTACAGTAGACTGCTATCAGCAGACTTCGGCAAGGTGTCACATTTCATAAATATAACAACAGTGACAAACTCTCCATCTGCCCTTTCTTTTGTGATTGGAGTGACAAAAACTGTTTGGGAATTTTGAGCCTCAGGTTTCTGAAAATAGTCTACATTCTTTATGGTTGTTTTTTGTTGTTCCACAATGTCAGTAGAGGCATATATCGATACCCATCCATGCATCCATCAGTCATTCATCCATACTTTACACCTTACATAGTTGTTGCTTTTAGGGTCTGTTTCTAGGCAGTATGGTGGGGCATCTGCACACCATGAACACATTTCTCATTTATTTTGACACAAATAAGGACGTAGAAAATGACCCTGTGTGAATAAAACGTTTTTGCAACTTGCAACTGCTGAATATTTATTTATATTTTTTTAGGGAGGGATGCTGGCTATACGGGTCATTGAAATAGAGAAATCAGAGGTTTGATTTGGTGTTTAATTAACAGCAGGCTGAGTAACACAAGTAATTTATAGTCTCGAGACAATTAGGATGTGTACTTACTGTACCTTGCACGCATATATATATATATATATATATATATATATATATATATATATATATATATATATATATATATGCATGCTTAGAGACAAGTTATAGATATGTAGCAGTCTGATTAAAATAATTTATCTGCTGTTCTATGTGAAGGACAGTTGAAATCTGATTTGAATCAATTTGAGATCTCTAGAGATGTAAAGAAAATGCAATGTCGTCTGCTATGAATATTGTAGTGGGAAATTTCATACATTTATCAAACATTAACTTCTTGTTTAATTATTCTTTCACTGTTATCTTTTGAAAGTAGCAAGCTTTCTATTTTGTATCAGTGAAATGGATTTTCTTTTGACTTTGAGCCCAGTTGAACTTTGTATCAATGAAATGGATTTTCTCATCTGAGTACAATTCCAGTTCATGGCCAAAAATGAAAGAGTCCAAATATTATTGAAAATTTTAAAAAATTAAAAACAATATTGGACATAAAGGTAATTTTACTTGCAGGACAGGTAAAATATATGTTACTTCACTAATGAAATGGAGTTTGCCAGTAATAGCTTAAAACCTTCTCTTTTTTTCCTACAGTACATATGATGTTTTTGATTAAATTCATTAATACATGTGCTTAAAATTTAATCCCCAGTAAAGGAATGTACAAGAATGATTTTTAAAATCCTTTTGCAAACATTTAGTAAAGCCACAGTCATAAATACAAGTAATGATGCAGTAAAAAGACATCTTATATAATTATTACTTGCGAGTTTGCGGTGTATTTTTTGGCATATTTACTTTGTTCTCATTTACAAGGCAGAAGGTGCTCAATAATCATGTGTTGATTTATATCCTGGCACGAATGTTACCCCCTGCGCTCTGTAATTATAGATCGTCAGCTTACACATTACGAGCTAGAATACTCAAATTGCAGCCACCCACCTTTCCTTTCTCATAGATGAAATGGTGATCTGACCTTTTTTTCATTGTTTCTATGCTATTGAGATTGATCAACATATCTTACCTGGTGAGTCCCACACTTGGAAATCTCATGAATATCACAGGACACAAGTAAAGTGTATGACAGGTAATAGACAGATGTTCAATTTGCAAATAATCCAAAATGGATGTAAATATATGTGCTAAGGGCAGATTGCAAATTAAACATGCTGCTAAACCTCGATCGTTTTTGTATTGTTCCTGATCTCTCACGATAAAGTGTAAATGTATTTTATCTACACAGCCTCCATAGAGCTAGATCTGTCATCAAAAAAATGTACCAGCTGATCTGGGTCTCTGCAGTTTATTAGGAGTAATCAGTAATACACACAGCATAGACCCAGATTTGCAGGTGCATTACACTATGGCAGTGTCAGAGAAACTAAATCATTATTATTGATTTCACGCAGATATATCTTGATGCAAGGTTGTTTGAGTTTGCTAGACCCATTAGTAAGTGGTTACCCTATACTGCCATTGTGAGGTGGGTGGTGGTGAATTTAAAATTTTCTATAGGCAATAGGTTCTGACCCCACACCTCAACATAAATGTCAAAATATATCAAATTTAAAATCAGGTGGGAAGGGTACATAGGAAAACTCTGACTAGTTTGTCTTTGGAGTTGATCTGTAATTCCCGAGGTCAGTGAGATCTTTGCAGTTGTCCTAAATAAGTAATTATCAGTTTCAAGATTCAGTTGTCATTGTAAACAGTTATTATTTCGATGAATTTTTTCATATGTTGCCGTTAATAATACCCAAACCAAGTTATCGTGTATTCATTGGCCTGTGACATTCATTGTTTATCAAGTTAATCGCTTTATGTCATCGACAAATTATGCATTTCGGTTTTTTCTTTAAATAAATTTTAAATTTTGTTTTTGCATGGTTTAATTCTATCTTTTGATTTCATTCATTGGCAGAGATATTCAATATTTACCAAAATACTGATCAAAGCCACACAAACAGGATAAGTAATTAACTGTGCAATTATTTCTTAATCTAATTATGTCTGAAGCATGTCTGAAATTTATGGATATGGAAAGTTAACTTGTGAACAGGATAAATAATTTTTCTGTTTTCTTATGCTTACCTACATGTACATAGGATCTTCAAATATAATTGTAAATACTTTATTATAGATTAATATCTACATTGTTGCATAAAATTACTTTGCAATCAAATAATTGCAGTATTTTTATAACTATGAATTATAACAACAATTGTGGATATCTTCCTTCATAAATCTGTTGCATTTTGACTTGTGAAAAATGGTAATTGTGCACAAACATGTTGTGAAAGACGACTTTTCTTGAGAGATTGCTTTTTGTTGACAGAGGGGTGGTCTCTTTGACAGGTTTTACTGTTTGTTTTCCTTAAAAAATGTATTTTGTCTCAATAAATCAGGTAATATAAAAAGAAATATCAATTTATGAAAATGTTGGTAAATGATGTAATATACCAAGAAATATCAATTTATGGAAAGGCTGGTAAACAATGTAATATGCCAAGAAATATAAATTTATGAAAAGGTTGGTAAATGATGTAATATGCCAAGAAATATCAATTTATGAAAAGGTTGGTAAATTAAATAATATGTCAAGAAAAATATCAATTTATGAAAAGGATGGTAAATGATGTAATATACAAAGAAATATCAGTTCATGATAAGGTTGGTAAATGATGTATTATACAAAGAAATATCAGTTTATGAAAAGGTTGGTAAATTATATATGTCAAGAAACATCAATTTATGAAAAGGTTGGTAAATGATGTAATATAAAAAGAAATCTAAATTTTTGAAAAGGTTGGTAAATGATGTAATATGCCAAGAAATATCAATTTATGAAAAGGTTGGTAAATTAAATAATATGTCAAGAAAAATATCAATTTATGAAAAGGTTGGTAAATGATCTAATATACAAAAAAATATCAGTTTATGATAAGGTTGGTAAATTATATAAAATGCCAAGAAATACAAGTTTATAAAAAGGTTGGTAAATGATGTAATATACAAAGAAATATCAGTTTATGAAAAGGTTGGTAAATTATATAATATATCAAGAAATATCAATTTATGAAAAGGTTGGTAAATGATGTAATATACAAAGAAATATCAGTTTATGATAAGTTTGGTAAATTATATAATATGTCAAGAAATATCAATTTATGAAAGGTTGGTAAATAATGTAATATACAAAGAAATATCAGTTTATGATAAGGTTGGTAAATGATGTATTACACAAAGAAATATCAGTTTATGAAAAGGCTGGTAAATTATATAATATGTCAAGAAACATCAGCTTATGACAAGGTTGGTAAATGATGTAATATACAAAGAAATATCAGTTTATGGAAAGGTTGGTAAACAATGTAATATGCCAAGAAATATAAATTTATGAAAAGGTTGGTAAATGATGTAATATGCCAAGAAATATCAATTTATGAAAAGGTTGGTAAATTAAATAATATACAAAGAAATGCCAATTTATGAAAAGGTTGGTAAATTATATAATATACAAAGAAATACCGATTTATGAAAAGGTTGGTAAATGATGTAATATAAAAAGAAATCTAAATTTTAGAAAAGGTTGGTATAATGATGTAATATGCCAAGAAATATCAATTTATGAAAAGGTTGATAAATTATATAACATACAAAGAAATACTATTTTATGAAAAGGTTGGTATTAATGATTTAATATGCCAAGAAATATCAATTTATGAAAAGGTTGGGAAATACCTACTGGTGGCAACACTAAGAAATAATTACCAATTAATGAAGTGTTTTTTATTCAAATTTCAGTGTAATCATCATAAATGTTATGTGCTCTACATTCAGATGTAAATGTGGTCAGTGAACTGTTCAAACTTTTCATGAAGAACCTAATTAAATGCTTAATGAGTCTCTGAGCTGGCTTTATTTTGACAACTGTTGACAACTTAATGGTTTACTGATAGGATGACAAGCTAATTAACAACCGATAAGAATACACGCAAAGTGGTGACATCACAGTAATATGCAGGTGAAGGCCAGCCAAATATTTTCTTAAAATCATTTAAGACAATTTTGATTTTAGTCACTCTGTGGATTTTTCTTCAAAGTTTGCAATGATACATTCAAAAATAGTGTGTAAAATCTACTAAACCATGCTTATTTTTTGGTAATCTGATCATTTAACAGATGAGTCTGTTGTCAATCATCTGTCCATTGGTACAATATTGCCATGAAACTTTGCAACCATATTCATACATGTATATCAATTTGGTTCTAAATAGAAATGGTTGCCATAGTGGTCAGTTTGAAAATCATGTATGCCTTCATATTTAAAGTCTTATCAATCAGCGAGCTTTTATATCACAGACAGACAGATGGAGAATATCCCTGGTGATGTATAGTGGGAACAGAAATTGCTGTAGAGTATTGGATGAGTAATAGAAGAGAGCATGTAGATCATAGCAGTGCCTTACTTGCATTGTTTTTTTGCACATAAATTTCAGTCCGATATAAATATTTAAATATTGCCAGCATAAAGAAGATTACTCAAAACATTCTTTGGTCTGAATTAAAGGGACAGAATTGAATAAACATTTAGATTTTAAGGAAGTTTTGAGCAAAGATAACCTTCAGTTTCTTATCTTGTTAAAAATCTTTTTTCTCTGTGACTATTTGTTACCATAATTGCGTGTCTCTACACTTTGTCATCCCATGATTGATGTGAAACTGCCACATGATTTCATTAGAATTTGAAGGCTGGAATAATAAAGGGTTGTTTATAATTTTATTGCACCATACATGTTAGTAAGTGTTTACATGTTATGGAATTTTTCTCATTTAGCATATCTTTTCAAGTTTTTCAAGTGGTAATCAATCTATCAAGTTTTTCACCTGTGAAATAGTCAATAAAATGATGGTAATGAATTTTATGGGTGGTAGATAGAATGATGGGGTTCACATGTCACAATTCTCTCTTAAATGTACGCATCATTTGTAATGTAAATAATATTTAGAAAGAATTCATGATATTGTACCTTCATGATTACTGATATTAAATATAGATCTGACTTCAAAGGGTTTTATTACACCTACTGTAATTATTTCCAGGTGTGGTTTACCTTAGTTACCCAAGAAACACAATGGTCAAGACAATCATTTTTCCTCTTCTTCTGAGGGACTGCATATTGTTCCGCATAGAATTGAAGTTTTGCAGTTCCGAATTCTGGTGATACAATAAATAAATATTATAAGAGCATACTTAGCTATTTTTTTGAAAATTCCACAACACTTGGTTTACTGGGTTGCTATGAATTGCATGCTCCATCATACAGTTTTATTAAGCGTGACGGGTCCTGAACAATGCATGGATGCTTCCTGTACTAGTAAATGATATCAGATCAAGGGAGCTTTTGGGATATTTATATATAATTTGTAGAAGAGATATGTTTTGAAGAATGCCTAGAGGGAAAGTTATGTTGTATTTTTTCTTTATATATACAGAAATTGTAAATGAAGTTTTGCAAAATGTTTGCTTACGGAAATTCTTTTGTTCACACATTTGAAGAAGAAGAAAAAGATGTGTACCATGTGTTTGCTGCAGTCATATTGCTGAGGTAGACTTAATGAAATGAAATCACAGGAAGATGATCATTTGTTGTTTCACATTAGTTCTTTGCAGTGTTTCTTCTGTTCACTGCAGTGTTTCTGTTCATTGCAGTGTTTTTTGGTTCACTGCAGTGTTATATATAATATACTTGTGAAGTTGTGAGTGTTTCTTGACATTAATATTTTCATAAATTTGAAACTGTAGGCAAACAATACCTCACATTACATGTATGTTTACATTTTTAATTTAAAAATACATATCTTTTTTTGCTTTGAAGATTTAGTTTGTGACGATTCCAACTAGGTTTTTTAATTCAAAGTTAAAAGATGCTGCTGTGATCATATGACAACCATGTAAAATAGATAAATCATGTATCATCAGGGACCCAAAATTGTGTGACTGGTAAGGAGATGGTTTTTTATGCACATCATGGAACTACATGTACTGTTATGATGAGTGTCAGTTGTGTTGGACATGTAACCATTGAAAATAAAATGACTGTCATGTCATTGACAGTCTCTAATGGCAACTGATGGTTATAATGATAATAAAATTCTTTCTGACAATTTATTTCACCAAAAAAAAGAAATAGTTCTTTTCTTATGTGAGATTATATAAAAAATGTCACTACCTATTATTTTTGATAACTAAAACATAGCAAGGACCTTCTCTTCAGTGATGAGTTGAGTCATCTACCTGGAATTATTAGACCAGAATAGATACATTACCGGTAATGAAAACCCTATAGCAGTTTTGGGTTTTAATAAATTTTCACCAACTTCTAGAAACTGAATTGCCGCAAAACATAAAAGCATGTGTAAACCAGTCAGAATAGTGTAGGACCAATTTCATGCAGTGACCAGCATTTATATAATATCACAATTCAAGTAAATGAAGTGTCCAGTGTAGCACAGTAGGGGTCCTGTCAATATTGTAGGCTTCAGTCACATTGCAGCCTTTGTTGTAGGCTTCAGCCATTCTGATTTCTAAACTTGATATCTATTTGAAATAAATGGATGATGTTTATTATACTTACATCCTGTCACTAGAAGAAGTGTTACATTGCATATTTGGAGTTTTGTCATTAAGGTAAAGGTCAAGGTCAAAGGTAATTATTTTAAGGTTTTTGTTTCTGCTATGTATCATAAAATCTATCTGGGTTTCCAGGTTGAACCATGGTGTACTTAGTTTTCAGTATGATGGCATCTCATGTATCCCAGTCAAGCTCTTATCTTGAAGGTCAAGGTTACTGCTGATTGTTGTATTCCTTTTGTGTACTTTTCCACATAGGCCCTTTTAGACAGAGCAAGGAAACTTGGGTACTTTCCCAGTCAGGTCTGTAATTTTAATGTTTTGTCTGAAAGGTCATATTTGTTAACACACCATATTTGTTGTAGGACAAATTCTTTAAACATGTGTTTTTATATATGGCAAATAGAAAACTGTTTCCTATTGCACAGAGTTTTAAAAGTAGCATAAGCAGATTGTTTTGCGATTTTGTTTTTATCATTCGGGAGGGGTGTGTGTGCTTAGGTTGGCAGTGAGAAACAGCGATGAGTGGATGACTGGAAACATTATTTGCAAGTAGGGGGGGCTTAAGACACGATAAATATGAATATAGTTATGCCCATTGTGACAGGATAAATAAGAAACTATATTTTTACTATTTGACAGGATAAATACATTGCCCATTGTGACATGACAAATATGAAAGTATCTTTGCACTCTGACAGGACTAATATTAATGTATCTTTGCACTCTGACAGGACTAATATTAATGTATCTTTGCACTCTGTCAGGACTAATATTAATGTATCTTTGCACTCTGACAGGACTAATATTAATGTATCTTTGCACTCTGACAGGACTAATATTAATGTATCTTTGCACTTTGACAGGACTAATATTAATATGTGTTTGCACTCTGACAGGACTAATAAAAATGTTTCTTTGTGCATTGTTGGAAGTCACTTGTGATAATCTGCTACACACCTTTATCATCCATGGCTGTATATGTCATTTTTCATGGGTATACATCAATAAATATGTGTATGTCATTTTTCATGGGTATGCATCAACAAAATTGTGTATGTCATTTTTCATGGAATTGCATCAACAAAATTGTGTATGTCATTTTTCATGGGTATGCATCAACAAAATTGTGTATGTCATTTTTCATGGGTAGGCATCAACAAAATTATGTATGTCATTTTTCATGGGTTTGCATCAACAAAATTGTGTATGTCATTTTTCATGGGTATGCATCAACAAAATTATGTATGTCATTTTTCATGGGTATGCATCAACAAAATTGTGTATGTCATTTTTCATGGGTATGCTTCAACAAAATTGTGTATGTCATTTTTCATAGGTATGCATCAATAAATATGTGTATGTCATTTGTCATGGGTATGCATCAATAAATATGTGTATGTCATTTTTCATGGGTATGCATCAACAAAATTGTGTGTCATTTTTCATGGGTAGGCATCAACAAAATTGTGTATGTCATTTTTCAAGGGTATGCATCAACAAAATTATGTATGTCATTTTTCAAGGGTATGCATCAACAAAATTGTGTGTCATTTTTCATGGGTAGGCATCAACAAAATTGTGTATGTCATTTTTCAAGGGTATGCATCAACAAAATTGTGTATGTCATTTTTCATGGGTATGCTTCAACAAAATTGTGTATGTCATTTTTCATGGGTATGCATCAACAAAATTGTGTATGTCATTTTTCAAGGGTATGCATCAACAAAATTGTGTATGTCATTTTTCATGGGTATGCTTCAACAAAATTGTGTATGTCATTTTTCATAGGTATGCATCAATAAATATGTGTATGTCATTTGTCATGGGTATGCATCAATAAATATGTGTATGTCATTTTTCATGGGTAGGCATCAACAAAATTATGTATGTCATTTTTCATGGGTATGCATCAACAAAATTGTGTATGTCATTTTTCATGGGTATGCTTCAACAAAATTGTTTATGTCATTTTTCATGGGTATGCATCAATAAATATGTGTATGTCATTTATCATGGGACTGCATCAACAACAGGTGTAATAATCTCATTTCATTAGCTGATATGTGACTGGGATTGGAAGATAATTTTTTAGCAGTAATAATGAAGCATATTGGGTTGCAGTGGCAAAATAAATTTACTCATGCTTGCAGTCATTTTAAGCAGGTTTATGCTTGCTGATGAGAACTGAGGTAATTTCCACACAGGGCCATGTGTGATCAAATAAGGGCACTGCTCTATGGCTTGCAACTAGGATCTTTGTGCTGCTATTAGAGAAGTGAAGATCTGAACTGCTATTCTTGCAGTTTTTGCCACACAGCAAATAAATCAATAGTCTTTTAATTATGTTTGTATGGATTGTGTTACTGGTATCAGTACATTTTTGAAATTTTTATATAGTCAAACCTGGCTTGAAAGACTGCTGTTTTGGAAGACCACATGTCATTTTGGACCAAATTTTGTGTGCAAGCATTAACAGTGTCATGTAGTTTGGTTCCAGTCCCCTATTGTGAGAGACCATTTTTGGCTGGAAGTAAAAGCTAGATAAAGAGAGGCTTGAATTGCTGGAGTTTTCTGTTGGAAGGTTTTTCAGAACAGCATGTCAGTTGATGCACAGTACCAATGGTGACCCTGAAAAATGCAGATGTTTAAACTTTAAAATTTAAGGATCGAAACATATGAGGAAAACATAAATTCTTATTAACTCTTACAATTTGGCAATTGATGTTGGCACAGTATTCATTTTATTCAGCATTTTTTCTGAGAAAACACATTTCCACTGTTAGAAGTGAATTTGATAAAATATCATTAGATGTAACAATGAATTATGGTTGTAAAGGACTGACCACTTAATTTTCTGGGGGTGGCTGGTAGTGGGGCCCTAACGTAAGTTTTTTCTTTTGCGTGCCACCATGTCATGAATATACAGAGTGATTTCCTTATCTTATTGAATTCACTGCTCATTTTGAAGTAATTTGTTTTAGAGCTTGTATAGACATTGATTTTTATATGATAAGAGATTTATCAAATGGATAGGAGTGTAATACCAAATAAACCCCCCAATACTGTTCCTTCCCATTCACGTTGTGTGGTAATATATGTAAACTTAATGAAAATTGTTATCTTTTTGATGAGCAGATGGAATGAAAAATTGCTCGAGGAAATACTGGCATCTAATAAGATGGTTTATCCTTCTGACCCAGGGGCAATTATTTATTTTGCAGACTACTTTGCCCTGATACCTGAGATTTCTTTTTGATCTTCATGTACAATGCTATCAGAAGAGTGAGATTCCACAGATTAATAGAAATCCTTTGTCGCAAATAAAATATTTTGCATTGTACCTTGACAAAAAGCAATTATTACCATACATATTTGCTTATGGTTGTAGATGAAAAGATTTTTTTGATGGTTTATTGCGGTTCTGTCATTTAGCTAAAGTCTGGTAGCACTACTCCTCCTAAAACCTTATGGAGGATTGACATAAAATTTTATCCACGTTCATTTCAAGATAGAGTAAGTCCTAAATGAAAACGATACCAATGATACGTTGAATATGGCTAACAAGATGGCCATCTCTTTGACGCTAATCAGATTTTCAACTTCAATACCTCATGAGACCACTCAAGTGGTCTAGTGGTTAGAGCATCCACCTTGGATGTGGGAGGTCATGGGCTTGAATCCTGGCAGAGTCATACCAAAGACTTTTAGAAATGGTACTAACAAACAATGCCTTGCTAGGTATTCAGCATTAAGAGGTTAGTGTTAGGACTGGTCTGCCTAGTGTATGGATAATATGACTGGGTGGGACACGATGCTACATGTCTGCAGCATGATATTCCAGTGATAGACATTGCCACACTACAGACATCATAGTGATATGACTGAAAAAGTGTAAATTCTATGTTAAAAATCCAAATCACACACACATACACACTCAAGATATCACTTCTGAAAAAAGTTCAGGTATAAAGTGAAGTTGTGTGCATAAAATTACAGCATGTGTATTGGAGAGGATTTTCATTCCTCCTTTCATGTTTTCATGTACTAGGCTGAAATTTCATTATGTATGTGGGGGAAAAAACTGATTGAAGTAATTACAACAGTTTGCTTGAGAAATGAACTTGAATTAGCCCAAGGTGTTTTATAAAACTTCTTACTGGGTGGTCATATTAACTTGGGGCTTTCACTACAAGGCATCCTAAAAGTTGGATCTAGTTGGCCATAATAAAAATGGTGCTGATGACCACATGGGGTATTTTGCTGAAAGATTTCTTGTAATATGCAGGTGGTCCTGAATGAAATTGATGCTAAATCAGACCAAAAGCATGGATGCCATGATAGCCATTTTAAAAATGTTATTGCTACTTCAGAACAGATGGGCCAAAAGAAATGGAATTTTTAACTCAAAGACTGTATCTAGTTGGTCCTAAAAAAATATGGTGCTATTTGTGATAATCTTCTGAAGTTTTCACTCAAACACTTTTAAGTATATGGAGTTGATCCAAAATAAGAAAAATGCCAGTGTGACTTCTTCTACATGTCTGGCCATAGCAACTATTTTTAAAAAAATCTCTTTCTGGGAATATAGTTATTTCCTGTATTTAAATGATCCTGAGCAAGCCTCCAAATGATCCTGATCAAGCCTTCAAATCATTGTCATCCTAACAATCAGAACATTATTAACAAGAATTTCACTAAACCACTATTAATAGTAATATGAAGCTGGTTCCAAAATAAAATATTGTGAATCTGACCTCCAGCAAGGCACTGTAGTGGCCATCTTGAAACAATTTGTTTTACTACTACCAGTACTCTGAATGAATTATCATCATTATGACACAAAAAATATTACTGCAATATTTAATTTGTTCTGAATAAAAATGGTACAAAATCAGACTATCAACTTATCCACACCTTTTTTGAAGACTTTTGAAAATCAGTCTTAATTGACCTTGGGGTCCAGTCAAAGATTATTGTTTTTGTTCATCATTGAATTTGTGAATACATTGACTGAAACATATACAAATGAATTTTGACAAGAGTTTATATTTAGTTCCAACAAGTTGATTGTCAGTGCTCTGACATTAATTTTATGATCAAAGGTCTCAACTCCTGTTGTTGTTTCTTTTTTGTTGCTGTACTTTTGTTCCCTCTTATAAGTCTACCCTTTAGCACCTTTGAAAAGGGTTTTCCTCTGATGAAGGTGATAATATTAGAATGTGATGTTTTGGTGTTGGGCAAGGTGATGATTTGTCAGAGGGATGGAGGGTTGTCTTGATTGAGAGGTCCTTTTAAGACGGGAGAACCATTTGAGCATGATGGTACAAATATGGATGAATAATTTTTTATTAAACCAAGTTCGTGGATGACTGATAAATAATATTATTGATAATGCTTAAATAACTTTGGTGTTTTTTTCCCCTAAAAGTATTTGCTATTGATTTTATCAAACTGGGCATGTGGGTTTATCTTTACATTGAGAGAAGTTCAATGATTTTCTCTACATTGTCTGAGATGATTTTCTCTCTTGTCAGGTTTAAGGTCAAAGGCCTTGACAAAGAATTTTGCACTGCATTTACATGTATAATGTAGCTTATTTACAAATGGAAAAATTATTGTTGGTACCAAATTTAAAATGTTCAAGATTCTGATAAATATCAGAGATGGTTTTAGTACTTGGCAGTTAAAATGAACAAAATGAAAGAATAAGTTGACTCGTCTTCACTGGAAATTATTTTCTACTTATGTATCATCAGACCCTTTTAAAATCAGTAATACAAAGATGTTTTCTTACACTACTTAAAGTCAAATATTTAAATATTAAATATTAAAATCAGTAATACAAAGATGTTTTCTTACACTACTTAAAGTCAAATATTTAAATATTAAATATTAAAATCAGTAATACAAAGATGTTTTCTTACACTACTTAAAGTCAAATATTTAAATAGTATTTAGTAAATGTGAAAGTAGTTTATTGTTTAATTTCACTTGCAAGAGGTCCATGATAAATGAATTTCACCTGTGTTTATAATTGTTTATAATTATGTTATAATGTCTTTTGAAGGGCAGACCTTTCTCTTGTCTGACTTCTTGGGAGATTATGCTTACAACATTAGTTTGGTAAAATGAGTGGCAAGCTAAATTAGAGTTAGTTTGAGATAAAGAACTTTGGGTCACGTTGTAGATGCTTCGTCAATATACAGTACATACACCTTGCTCTTAGCTCTCTTCCCATCTCAATAATTTTGTAATTATTTTAATCCTAAGCAATTTAAAGAATTATGGGGCTTATTGACACACATTAAAGATGCAAAGGAATTGTTTGAAGGGTGTAAACATAGCTGAAGTACTTTCCTGTTGCTGTGTTGACTTTCTTGGTCCATGCCTTGATAAATAGCTGACCCATCTCACATTTATTTTATTTCAAAGGCCAGTAATTGATAAATATCAACTGATATAGAGGGGATTAGATTTGGATTAACACATTTCAACAACAGCTAGAAACAAATAGTATTTTCCCAATTTTTAATACATTATTGCTCGAACCCTGAAATAAGAATGTAAGATACAGCTAGAAACAACTAGTATTTTCCCAGTTTTCAATACATTATTGCTCGAACCCTGAAATAAGAATGAAAGATAAACTTCTTTGGCACTTGTTTTTTTCTATATAATTTTTGTACATGTACTTTGTTTTATTAAAGAATCATCCACAGTGGGGTATGCCTGTTTTATAAACATAAATAATTGCTTGAATTTAGCTTGCTTATGATTTAGCTCAAAAGAAGGGGGCACCGAGTAGCCAAGTGGTCTAAAGGACTTTCCGTTACGGATCACTGTCATCTCACTTCTGTCTGCGTGGGTTCGAGTCTAAGATTTGGCCAGTGTAGTTATGTGAGAAAGCTTGCCAGTAGCTTCTCGTGGGTCGGTGGTTCTTTCTGGGGGTTTTCCTGGGTTCTTCCTCCACTAATAATACTGGCCACCATGTATAGCCTATATTGTGCTGAAAAATGGTGTTAAACCCTAAAACAACAACAAAGCTCAAGAGAAAAGTTATCTATTATCAACAATTTTAGACTCTTTCAGAGACTTGTAAATTTTCGTTTCACTTTGAATTAATATCAAAGACAATTAAAAAGGTGGTAACAACAATTGCTATAGACTTCGATATGTGAATGATTTGTAACAGCAGGTGCCTTAGATCACAGTCACCCATAGCCTCTCCTTTAATTAGGTATGGTTCTAATGGGTTTAAGCCTTTCCTAATATAATAATTGTTGTAAAAAAAAAACTGCTTTTATTTAAACCTATCCTAATACTGTTTTGGTTTCAATTAAAACTGCTTTCATTTCTCAATAAATGTTGCATGAGAATGTATCAGGAGTGAAGACACCTATTTTACACATACATTATAATCTAAATAATTTGATTGATCCAAGCATCTGGAATCCATTTATTATGGGATTTACCCCAACAATAGGATCACAGACATTGCAATTGTCTCATTACCAGCACTTTGAAATGTATATTGGTGATAATTACCCTGCTTTATAGAGAGTCTTTGCTTCAATATCACTTTAAAAGTTATTTCTTTTCTGTGTTCCATCAAACTAAAAATCCTTCCATTAAAAGAGACAAATAACTGGTGTTTATTTCTTGGTGTGGCATCCCATGTGCCCATATCCATGATCCTTCAGGGACAGGTTTGGAGTTTATTGGGTGCTAAATCTTGGCGAATGTGTCACAGTTTTATGTGTTCACACTGTGTCACATTTTGATGGTTGGGGAGAAAAAGGTCATTACTCTGTGGGGTAGAGAAGTAGAAATAACTAAGGTAACACCTCTTCTTCAGAACATAAAAGATGCCCCCAAGTCTATTGACAAGGATGTAAGGGTATACCTCAACGTGACCTTTCTGTAAAATCTGCCATACATACTCACTCATAAGTCAAGTCTAACTTGAACAACATAGGCCCTGATGCCACTGTTTGATGTGCCAGCAGATCAGGGTCTCTGTTTGTTCTGCCGATTACGCTGAGCAAACTGCACAGACCCAGAGCACGTTTTGTAATGGTAGATCTTGGTAACTATATTTGGATTGGATAAACAGATGTAGATAGTCATTGCATTAAAGATGTGTAACAATGGTGGTAGTCTTATAGTAATTGAATCATTCAAGATATAAGGTCACTGTGACCCAGAAGCTCAGGTTCTGTTTTTCAGTGTTTAAAATGGTCAGGCATGTTTATCAGCATGCACCTGGTCATGCATGATAACATTCATACAGATTTTAGATGAGGGGGATATGTACATGTTATTGTTAAGCAGCTAATATGCATGTAAATTACATCATTACTATGTTGCTGACCTGTTCTTCAGTTTAATAGTCAATGATGAAGATTAATAGTGGCATGACTAATGTCCGATTTCGTTTTCTCAGTCAAAAGGCCAAGTTATATTATAGTATGGCCCTGCATCCAGTATGTGTTGTCCTTTGCTCAATAGCAATATGACTGGTTACAAATTCACCTTGTTGTTACACATAGAACTTACCCATGGGACCTGATGTACACTGCCATATTGCTTACATCAAAAGAACGCAATTGGAGTGTATACATTATGATGCTTACACTGAAATATCAGTGAGTGCATAATAGCACTTACTGTTACGATATAAGGCAATTTCAGTTAACTCTGCTATTGAAACTTTGCAACTATGTTAAAAAATTTGTCAGTAGGGTTTAAGACACTCCTCACATGGGGCATGAGGTCATTACGAGTGGAGACACATCTGTCTAATTCTTAACCTGTCCTGTTGCCATTCTCAACTTGTCAAACACCACTGCACCAGTTTCAGTCAAGTGAAATAAAGAGCTTCATGGAATAAAGGCCTTTCTTAATTTCTAAATTAGAACAAAATAACTTGGAATAAATTAATTTGTACCAGTGATGATGATCTGTGATTAAAAATTGCTGCCATTTCTAAAAATAGATAAATTTCAAATCACTTCTTCTCAGAAAGCACTGAATTGAATCAGACTAAATTAAAGAGGAAACATTCTGGCCTTTAAGAATTGTACAGTTATACCAATCTGCCATCATATATGGGACCATTTCTCAACATATATATATAATTTTATTTTTCCTTGTGCTTCAAAACTGCTGAACAGAATTTGACTTGATAGAGAGCATCCTAGCTTGAAGGACTTTCATGTTGATTTGCCATCAAATATGGCTCCCATTACTAAAAATAGGCAAACTTTTAGAATACTTCTTTTCAAACCACTTTACAGGTCAATTCTATTATGCTTCTTTTTTTAATTCTTTTTCTCTTTATCGTAAAATCTGTTTGAGTTTCATGGATCAGCCATGGTGCACTTAAGCTTTTTATTTTGATGGCATCTCAAGTATGTACTAATGTCATTATCTTCAAGGTCAGAATCAACAACGTTTTGTTATTTCCCTTATTCTATGCTGTTCTTTTTGTTTGCACACAATCAACCCTGAAAAACACAATTCTTTCATCAGTATAATTCCACAAGGTTAAAATTATGCAGTGAACAGTTTACCTGAAAAATGATTTTGTTTGTTTGTTTGATTAGGATTTTAACGTAGCTTTAACAATTTTTCAGTCATATCGCTACGATGTCTGCAGTGAGGCAGTTTATAGTGATGTCTAGCACTGAGACATCATGCCGCAGACATGTAGCATGATGTCTCACCCAGTCACATTATCCTGACACCAGGCCGACCAGTCCTAACACTAACCTCTTAATGCTGAGCGTCAAGCGAGGCAGCTGTTAGTACCATTTTTGTAAGTCTTTGGTATGACTCGGCCGGGGATCGAACCTACGACCTCCCGCTTCCGGGGCGGACGTTCTAACCACTAGGCCACCGGAGCGGTTACCTGAAAAATGAATCTTTGCATTAGTCCGCTATCTAATGACCCGATATTTGCACTATCAGAGCTTCTTGGTGATGGTAGTTTTGCAACATTTCTATAAATGGAGCAGTAATTTATGTCCAGATTACATTTCTACTGATTGACCACATGCATCTGGTTTGCTTGTCCTAGTGCAAGATTTATCTGTAAAACCTTTAACAGCACGAACAGTTAAATGTTGTGACCTGGTTTTCATTTCTATAGTTTGAGCTTGATATTCAATTAAATATCATTGTGATCTAGTTTTGACTTTTGCTATCATTGCAGTTAGCTAATTGAACAAATCTGAGTGGATTTATGGGAAAACAGAACATGAATTTTCAGATTTTTGGTTGCCGCTGGATAATTCAGTGAATAGAATACGTGGTGCACATACATCCAGCTTCACCTAAATCAGATTCCTAAATTAGTTAGCACTGATATTTTTCAATTCCTTTTTTGTGATTGATAAGGTCCTTTGAAGTAAAAGACATTTATGAGTGCCATTATTGTTCTTTGATCTTTTGAGTTTACATTAAGATGATGTAACATCTTAATTGATGTGAAATTAGGACATGAAGTTCATCTTGCTGGTACACTTCTTCAGAATCAAATTAATTGAAGAAGAAAAAAATGGAATATGGGAACAGTAATTATCTCATATCCTGATTTTTAACATTCACACATTCATTAGCTGATTTTTACCCGAGTCCCAAAATTAAACCAGTGACCATGTAGCTACCATTATTTTGCAAGTGAATCAAGGTTCTGAAATTTCACGGAATTTGATATATTTCGTGTTATCATAATTGAAACAATTACTTTGCCTTTTGAATGTAGCTTTAATTAAATTAAATTAAAAATCCTATGGATATTTTTTGTATTGGGTTGAACACCATTTTTCAACGCATGATTGGCTATACATGGTGGCCTGTATAACTTTTGGAGGAAGAATCTGAGCAAACTCACGAGAAGCTACTTGCAAGCTTTCTCTCAAGCCTACTTTGGTTGAGCCCAAGACTCAAATCAGTGAGGACAGAAGTGAGATGGCAGTGATTGGTAAAGTTCAGCACTTTAGGCCACTTGGCCACCTGGGGCCCCTTTTATGAATAGAGGTATACTTGTTTACCAGAATAGTGTGGTATATACTGGATGCATTCTGGTATGTTCTAGATATGTGTACTGGATGCAGTCTGGTATGTTCTAGATGCAGGCTGGTGTGTTTTAGATGCAGGCTGGTGTGTGTTGGATGCAGTCTGGTATGTTCTAGATGCAGTCTGGTATGTTCTAGATGCAGTCTGGCTTGTGTTGGATGCAGTCTGGTATGTTTTAGATGCAGTCTGGTATGTTCTAGATATGTGTACTGGATGCAGTCTGGTATGTTCTAGATGTGTGTACTGCTATATTCTAGATGCAGTCTGGTTTGTTTTAGATGCAGTCTGGTATGTTCTAGATATGTGTATTAGATGCAGTCTGGTATGTTCTAGATGTGTACTGGTATGTTCTAGATGCAGTAAGTTATGGTATGTTCTAGATGTGTGTACTGGATGCAGTCTGGTATGTTCTAGATATGTGTACTGGATGCAGTCTGGTATGTTCTAGATGTGTGTACTGGTATATTCTAGATGCAGTCTGGTTTGTTCTAGATGCAGTCTGGTATGTTTTAGATGTATACTGGATGCATTATGGTATGTTCTAGATATGTGTACTGGATGCAGTCTGGTATGTTCTAGATGCAGTCTGGTTTGTTCTAGAAGCAGTCTAGTATGTTCTAGATATGTCTACTGGATGCAGTCTGGTATGTTCTAGATGCAGTCTGGTTTGTTCTAGAAGCAGTCTAGTATGTTTTAGATATGTCTACTGGATGCAGTCTAAATTTAATGCATTATCAGGTTCCGTCATTGATGTTACTAGACAAGCAAAGATGTTTTCTGACTACCTGTGGTGAGACAAGCTCTAAAATTTTTTGAAGAACTTTGGTGCAGCCATGCAGTATATTTATATTTGGAATGTTTTCTATTTTTAATTTTTCATTGTTAATGCAAATTCTTTCTGAAAAGAGGTTTTATTCTGATATATCTATGAAATACACAAAACCAGCCTTAAATTTTCATTTTACATCAAAATAGACACATTGGGATGTACTGCAAGAAATGGACATACTCATTATTTGACATCCAAGAATAATCATTGCTTTTACAGAATCAGCCGTGTAAATAAAGGGAATGTCAACACACAAAAAAAGACACGTTATTTGGATGCATTGTATAATGATACTTACTTTGGGTGACTCATTCAGCTCATATTTAGGTTTCAGAAATGTCAAAAGTTCATGTGAAAAGGAAATTTTGGTAATGTACTCGGAAATACTCAGACAATTAAATTAATATACTCAGAAATACTCAGACAATTAAATTAATGTACTCAGAAATACTCAGGCAATTTCTGTACTCAGTTAAATTCTGAAAATTACTGTAATCAGAAATACTTTGACAGTTTATGTAGGACTAAACATAACTTCTGACAAAAATGTAATTATGCATGGCTGATATTTACTTTTTTATCTTGTAAAAATGGAGTAATATTCAAAGCAAAATGACATTGATTAATAATGACAAAATGTGCAGAGTTGAGTTTTTAATATAAGTTTGATGTTATCATCTTTCAAATATGGAAACCAAATCAAATTAAGCACACAACTCAGGATCTGCTTTTGTTTGTCATTTAAAATACATTAGTGGAGTGATACCATCTGCTGGAGACCTGAGTGATACCAGGATAGGACTTGATCAAACACAAAGCCATCTCCTGATTGTCTGGTGACTATTGGCCATATCTGAACATGCATAATTCACTTTCCATGTTAATAGACACTTGTAGGGATTCATACTTTAAACACCATCCAGATAAACCCACCACAAGCCCTGGTGTAGAAATAGATTTATCACTAGGTGGAAATTGATTTTGCAGGTTAGTTCAGGTAAAGCCAGTAAAACATTTTTCAAGTAGGAACTGACAGGAAAGGGTTACTGATAAAACACATGTTGCTAGAAAAACTAAAATTAATAGAACAAGTTATTAAAACCTCAGTCTAGCAGTACCATAATTTATCAGGGAGGGATCAAAGGGATTAGATCCCTCGTGACAGAGAATGGGTGTAAGTGCCCTAAGTGAAGAGTTCTGTATATCACTACTAGACCTTCATTTTTTTTTCTCTTCAACATGCTGTACATGTCCTAATAGCTAAAAATCATTTTAATGTGTGCCCAAGCAGATCAGGAGTCCTAATGGCTATAGATCATTTCAGTGTTTGCCCAGGCAGAGCATCAGGAGTCCTAATGGCATTAGATCATTTCAGTGTTTGCCCAGGCAGAGCATCGGGAGTCCTAATAGCTATAGATCATTTCAGTGTTTGCCCAGGCAGAGCATCAGGAGTCCTAATGGCATTAGATCATTTCAGTGTTTGCCCAGGCAGAGCATCAGGAGTCCTAATGGCATTAGATCATTTCAGTGTTTGCCCAGGCAGAGCATCAGGAGTCCTAATAGCTATAGATCATTTCCACACTTGCCCAGGCAGATCATGAAGAATCCTAATAGCAATAGATCAGTTTGATGTTTACCTAGGCAGAACATCAGGAGTCCTAATAACTATAGATAATTTAAACATGGGCCAAGATGGTATGAGAGTCCTAATTATGGATAATTTTAACGTCTGCCAAGAGAGCACAGGAATCATAATAGATATAAATCTTTTCAAGGTTTGCAAAGATGGAGCAGAAGAAAACCCTTATATATTATATTATAGATGATTTCATTGTTGCCATCACAGCATCAGGAGTCTTAATAGCTATAGATTATTTCAATGTTTTCCAAGATAAAGCATCAGGAATCCTAATAGCTATAGATTATATCAATGTTTGCCAAGATAAAGCATCAGGAATCTTAATAGCTATAGATTATATCAATGTTTGCCAAGATATAAAAAAATCAGGATTCCTAATAGCTATAGATTTAATCAATGTTTGCCAAGATAAACTATCAGGATTCCTAATAGCTATTGATTATATCAATGTTTGCTAACAATCAGGATTCCTAATAGCTATAGATTGTTGAGAAGCTTTGCCAAGATGAGCATGAGCAAGCTACTTGTTGTTGTTGTTGTAGGGTTTAACGGCATTTTTCAGCACACGATAGACAATATATGATAGCCAGTATTATTGATGGAGGAAGAACCCGGGAAAACCCCAGGAAAGAACCACCAACCCATGAAAACCTACTGGCAAGCTTTCTCACATAACTACATTAGCCGAATCTTAGACTCGAACCCAAGCAGACAGAGGTGAGACGGCAGTAATCTGTAACGGAGTGCTGTATATGGTTTAGAAGCTTTGCCAAGATGAGCATAAGCAAGTTACTTTGAGATCTCTTTATGATGAGGGTCCTTCTTTGTCAGCCATTTTTCACACAGGCAGACATTTATTTTATTGGAGTTTCAAAAAGAGTTAATTTTGTTTGCAAAACTTTAAAACATTTAGAATAATTTCAGATATTTTCACATTAAGTTTCTTACCTGGTTTAAAATTATATTTGTTTTTAAGGTACAGTTTTTTGGTAACAAGCAAAGAAAGATGAGGCATCAAATGTTTTTCTTTCATGCATCATTTATTGTGGATCCCTATGTAGACGATGTCCTGTGTGAATTGGATTTGACTGGCATCACTCAGAATATGCACACACAATATAATATTTTGGAGCCAGGTTTTTTAATTGCATGTTTAACATGTATTTTACAAAGTTGTAAAGTACAGATCCATCACAAGCATAGATGGATAGACACTTTCATACTGGAGAGATAACTTGCTTAAGTGTATTAAGGTCTTAGGTTAAAATCCCTGTCTTGTTGAGTATGTTTCTCCAGTTATAGCCTAAATTTATGCTAGGAAACAGACAAATGATCTTTCAGCAAATTGGAAAGTCACAATGATTCCTAGCTATTTTAATTCAGATACAAATGCATATCTCACAAGGCATCGGACTAATTTCCCATTGGAGAATATGTTAACAGTGGAAGAGAAATTACTATTGATTACACATTATATTAATGAGATACCCACCACCCCAGTCATAGAGGAAGCTGAAATAAGGCCAAGTGACTTCTTTGAGCTTCATTCCTAGACATATAGGTTTATAGGTTGGGTAATATGGCAGGTGAAATAAGTCAGGGGTTTCTCCAGGCCAGTATAGCATGGTCCTGACCATGCCTTACATACTAGGCAGTATAACATGGTCATGTCCATATGTTACAGACTAGGCAGTATAACATGGTCATGTCCATATGTTACAGACTAGGTAGTATAGCATGGTCATGACCATACATTACATACTAGGCAGTATATCATGATCATGACCATACATTACATACTAGGCAGTATATCATGGTCATGTCCATATGTTACATACTAGGCAGTATATCATGGTCCTGACCATATGTTACATACTAGGCAGTATAACATGGTCATGTCCATATGTTACAGACTAGGCAGTATAACATGGTCATGTCCATATGTAACAGACTAGGCAGTATAACATGGTCATGTCCATATGTTACAGACTAGGCAGTATATCATGATCATGACCATACCTTACATACTAGGCAGTATAACATGGTCATGTCCATGTTACATACTAGGCAGTATATCATGGTCCTGACCATACGTTACATACTAGGCAGTATATCATGGTCATGACCATACCTTACATACTAGGCAGTATAACATGGTCATGTCCATATGTTACAGACTAGGCAGTATAACATGGTCATGTCCATATGTTACAGACTAGGCAGTATAACATGGTCATGTCCATATGTTACAGACTAGGCAGTATATCATGATCATGACCATACCTTACATACTAGGCAGTATAACATGGTCATGTCCATATGTTACATACTAGGCAGTATATCATGGTCCTGACCATACGTTACATACTTGGCAGTATATCATGGTCATGACCATATATTACATACTAGGCAGTATAGCATGGTCATGACTAGTGTTGTTCCGATTATCGATTATAATCGATCATCAGTTGGTTGGGCAGATAATCGATTGTGAACTCCATAATCGATTGTGTGTAAAGGGAGACTACTTTTTAGGTGTATGCAAAGCACAAAGATTAGTAAAACTCCCAGCCACCAAAGTTGACCTGAAATTTATTAATTCCCTTCACAACTATAAATATGAAACCTTATTATTCATAATTAGGAACATATAGTCATTATTACATGGTCAAGATGTTAAATTGTTGAGTTAATACATTTAAACACATTTTGTTGATTTGTTTCAGTCAAATTGCAACATCTTTTGTAATATTTATAAACAATGAAAAACAAGAAAAACATGTCCTTCTATACTTTAAATTATAGACACAGCACATGTGAACGAAAGAATTTCGGGAGATTGTAGCAGTATTTCAGTTATATATGACTGATCAGCCATAAAATGTTGCATTCATTTAACAAAGTTGTAGAACAAAATTAACACATAATGTAATATTATTGTCAGGTTAAAGTATACATGTCATTAAAAGAGATTACTCCTGTACATTTATAAACATATTGAACTCTTGATCAAAGATATAACTGTTTAACAAAAATTCAAATTTGCTCTTAGTAACCGATTATAAATTATGAATTTCTGACCGATTCCCATCACTAGTCATGACCATATATTACATACTAGGCAGTATAGCATGGTCATGACCATACATTAAATACTAGGCAGTATAGCATGGTCATGACCATAAGTTACATACTAGGTAGTATAGCATGGTCATGACCATACATTAAATACTAGGCAGTATAGCATGGTCATGACCATATCTTACATACTAGGTAGTATAGCATGGTCATGACCATAAGTTACATACTAGGCAGTATAGCATGGTCATGACCATATGTTACATACTAGGTAGTATAGCATGGTCATGACCATACATTAAATACTAGGCAGTATAGCATGGTCATGACCATAAGTTACATACTAGGCAGTATAGCATGGTCATGACCATATCTTACATACTAGGCAGTATATCATGGTCCTGACCATATATTACATACTAGGCAGTATATCATGGTCCTGACCATACATTACATACTAGGCAATATAGCATGGTCATGACCATGCCTTACATACATGGCAGGTACTACAGAATCTTTATCAAAGATGAATTGAGAGGAATATGACTTCCATTATTAAAGGGCTAACAGAAATCTTTTTCATCACAGTTTATCATCTGTAAAGATTTGTGAGCATTAGTCAACTATAATTTAATTTTGTCATGGAAAACCCACTACAGTGTTCCAAACTTTCTTGATAGAATATGGTCATGATGACACGTTTACCTAGGTGCTTAAAATAATAATCCCAAATGAAATCAAGTATCTTGGCATTGAGAGTATCTGTAAAACTGTAAATAGTCTAAAAAATAATAAGGGTCTTCTAATGAAAAACTCAAAGCCAAATGTAAATAGAATTTTCTGTTCACTCTTTCATTTTAAGTTCGTAACCACTTCAGTCAGTAGAACCTTTTTGTTGGCGTCAAAAATATTATGACAGGTTTTTATAAATGTGCTTTTAAAAAAACGTGTAGAACTTCATATTTATGAAAGATTTCAGGAAGTAATGTCAGGCACTGTTAGGCATCACTTATCTTTACTATTCCAGGATAACATACAAATTCAGTTATTCTGCAATTCATCTTGGTGAAGTAATATAGGAATATAATTTACTCATGTAGGATGCATGCAAATCTAGAAGTATAATTACTTATGTAGGATGCATGCAAATCTAGAAGTATAATTAGGATGCATGCAAATCTAGGAGTATAATTTTACTCATGTAGGATGGATTAAAAACATGGATAGCAATAATTTTTGAGAGTTGTCATGTGACAAATCAAGGAGTGTTAGTCATACATGGAGAATGCCACGCACCCAATAAGTAATTTTAATGTTTGCACAAATACCTTGAAAAGCTAAGAGTAGTCTTTGTGATTTCCATTTATCTCAACAGGAATGTGTTATCATGTGTTAGGATCTGTTTGCATCTGCTTAAGGTGCAATCAAAAGTGTCACAACTTTGGATGAGTGATTGTCAAGTTGTGATTGGAAAGCTTTTAGCTTGTTAATGAGCTTCCCTGACAAATTCTTGGCAGGTTTTATCACAACCTGCCTCACAACTATACTGTAAGTGGACACTGTTATGGGTATTATAGCATGTTGAGTGTGCATACATTTTTATCATGGCTTTCATGTTTGAGGATAAAAACAATAGTTATTTATTTGAAATATATCTGGTTTCTAAATAATGTATGAACATATAATTACTTAACAAAAGAAAGTATATTAATATTTTACAATAGAAATTCTTTATTAATACCTGACAGTAGAAAATCTTTGTTAATACTTGACACTAGAAAATCTTTGCTAATACCTGACACTAGAAAATCTTTGTTAATACCTGACACAAGAAAATCTTTGCTAAAACCTGACACTAGAAAATCTTTGTTAATACTTGACAAGATAAAGTCTTTATTAGTAATTACATATTATTGCTTGAAAATAGAAATGTCTTTATTAATACTTGACAACAGAAAGCCTTTATTTATACTTTTTCAATAGAAAGTCTTTAATAATAATTGACACTAAAAGATCTTTATTAATACTTACCTATAATTGACAATATAAAACCTTTTATTAATACTTGAGAGTAGAAAGAAAGTCTTTATTAATAATTACCAATTATTGCTTAAAAATAAAAATGTCTTTATTAATACTTACCTATAATTAATTGACAATATATAGCCTTTATTAATACTTGACAGTAGAAAGTCTTTATTAATAATTACCTCTAATTGCTTGAAAATAGAAATGTCTTCAATAATACTTGACAATATATAGCCTTTGTTAATAATTACCTATGTTACTCAACAATAAGAATTCTTTATTGATACTTGACAATAAAATGATTTTATTAATAATTATCTGTAGGAATAGCTACTTATTTTATCCAGTTTGACTGTAAAAAATTGCTGGAACCCTGGTCATATATGGAGATTTCATCTTACCAGATTTAGTCTAGCACTATGTTAGGGTGGCCATTTGTATAGTTTTATAATGGATGGTTCAGTTTTCAGCTTGTCTGTTATTAATGTGGTTTTTTTTGCTTGTGTGCAAGGAATGGCCAATATTCTGGAGTCCATTCACAGACCACCTTACAGTATCTATTCTTGCAGGTCTATTTTTGGAATGGATTAGAAATAATAGTATAAGACATTTTAAGTTTTTAACAAAAAAAAATTATCATTTTACTGGATGAGAGTATTCCAAGTTACCCTTTTCAGTTCAGTAATGCAACTTGCACACCCAAGTTTTGTTAAGATATGTGACATGGTTGGGACATGGGTCTATTCCTGATTCTGACACTGGTTCTGCTTATCAAAAGTTGATATTTTATACAACTTTATGCATCCTAAAGATCTCTTTTGGTCAAGGGTCCTGGTTGGTCATGTGGTCAAAAGTGCTGACCTTTACCTATCACTGACATTAGTCCATGTGGGTTAGAGTCTGAGGCTTGGTTGTTGTCTGGGGCTTGATGGTTGTCTGGGGTTTGGTCATTGTCTGGGGCTTGGTTGTTGTCTCTGAGAAAGATTGATAGTTAAGCTTAGCTGCACTGTACTGTACTGTACAGTAAAACCCACCAATTCATGTGCAGCACATGAATTGGTGGGTCTTACTGTACAGTACAATACAGTACAGTACAGTGCAGTGCAGTGCAGTGCAGTGCAGTGCAGTGCAGTACAGTACAGTACAGTACAGTACAGTACAGTACAGTGCAGTGTTACTACTTGTCTTGTAAAGACCAAAAGGTCTAAAATAATAATAAATTTGTCTTGTAAAGTCCTAATGGTCTAAATTAATAATAAATTTGTCTTGTAAAGTCCTAATGGTCTAAATTAATAATAAATTTGTCTTGTAAAAGTCCTAATGGTCTAAAGTAATAATAAATTTGTCTTGTAAAGTCCTAATGGTCTAAATTAATAATAAACTTGTCTTGTAAAGTCCTAATGGTCTAAAATAATAATAAACTTGTACTGTAAAGACCAAAATGGTTTAAAATATTAATCACTTAGCCATGTAAAGACCAAAAGGTCTAAAATAATAATAAATTTGTCTTGTAAAGTCCTAATGGTCTAAATTAATAATAAATTTGTCTTGTAAAGTCCTAATGGTCTAAATTAATAATAAATTTGTCTTGTAAAGTCCTAATGGTCTAAAATAATAATAAATTTGTCTTTTAAAGTTCAAATGGTCTAAATTAATAATAAACTTGTCTTTTAAAAGTCCTAATGGTCTAAAATAATAATAAATTTGTCTTGTAAAGTCCTAATGGTCTAAATTAATAATAAACTTGTCTTGTAAAAGTCCTAATGATCAAAATTAATAATAAATTTGTCTTGTAAAAGTCCTAATGGTCTAAAATAATAATAAATTTGTCTTGTAAAGTCCTAATAGTCTAAAATAATAATAAATTTGTCTTGTAAAGTCCTAATGGTCTAAATTAATAATAAATTCGTCTTGTAAAAGTCCTAATGGTCTAAATTAATAATAAACTTGTCTTGTAAAGTCCTAATGGTCTAAATTAATAATAAACTTGTCTTGTAAAGTCCTAATGGTCTAAAATAATAATAAACTTGTACTGTAAAGACCAAAATGGTTTAAAATATTAATCACTTAGCCATGTAAAGACCAAAAGGTCTAAAATAATAATAAATTTGTCTTGTAAAGTCCTAATGGTCTAAATTAATAATAAATTTGTCTTGTAAAGTCCTAATGGTCTAAATTAATAATAAATTTGTCTTGTAAAGTCCTAATGGTCTAAAATAATAATAAATTTGTCTTTTAAAGTTCAAATGGTCTAAATTAATAATAAACTTGTCTTTTAAAAGTCCTAATGGTCTAAAATAATAATAAATTTGTCTTGTAAAGTCCTAATGGTCTAAATTAATAATAAACTTGTCTTGTAAAAGTCCTAATGATCAAAATTAATAATAAATTTGTCTTGTAAAAGTCCTAATGGTCTAAAATAATAATAAATTTGTCTTGTAAAGTCCTAATGGTCTAAATTAATAATAAATTTGTCTTGTAAAAGTCCTAATGGTCTAAATTAATAATAAATTTGTCTTGTAAAGTCCTAATGGTCTAAATTAATAATAAACTTGTCTTGTAAAGTCTTAATGGTCTAAAATAATAATAAACTTGTACTGTAAAGACCAAAATGGTTTAAAATATTAATCACTTAGCCATGTTAGCATCATGGGAATGTGTCAGTATATAACTGCTTAACTACTTATATTTGAATTTGGAAAATTTAGGACAAATCACCCATTTTGAGTCAATCAGCTGATTTAAAATTTAATTGAATTAATTTTATAGAATTTAAGTCTTTGCCTCAGGTAGTGCATGCCATCAAATGAGATTATTCTGCATGCTCTTATTGAATATTTTACTTAATTCCCAGCTGAGAATGATTATATTGTACGAAGAGCTGCCAGCTGGATGTTCCAGAGGAGCATTGTAAGATATAAAACTAAACCCATTATATTTTACCACATCATTAATAAGATAGACATAACACATTAACATTATCAAAATAAGAGAGACATAACACATGACCAAAATAAGATAGACATAAAACAAACATCATGAGAATAAGATAAACATATACATCATGAGAATAAGATAGACATAATATATCAGAACAAGAGAGACATAAAACATCATCAGAATAAGATAGACATAAAACATCATGAGAATAAGATAGACATAATACAGCATCAGAACAAGAGAGACATAAAACATCATGAGAATAAGATAGACATAAAACATCATCAGAATAAGATAGACATAATACAGCATCAGAATAAGATAGACATAAAACATCATCAGAATAAGATAGACATAAAACATCATCAGAATAAGATAGACATAATACAGCATCAGAACAAGAGAGACATAAAACATCATCAGAATAAGATAGACATAATACAGCATCAGAATAAGATAGACATAAAACATCATCAGAATAAAATAGACATAATACAGCATCAGAATAAGATAGACATAAAACATCATCAGAATAAGATAGACATAACACATTATCAGAATAAGATAGACATAAACATCTTTAGAATAAGATAAGCATTAAAGATCATCAGAATAAGATAGACATAACACATTATCAGAATAAGATAGACATAAACATCTTTAGAATAAGATAAGCATTAAAGATCATCAGAATAAGATAGACATAACACATTATCAGGATAAGATAGACATAAAAATCTTTAGAATAAGATAAGCATTAAAGATCATCAGAATAAGATAGACATAAACATCTTTGGAATAAGATAGACATAAAACATCATCAGAATAAGATAGACATAAACATCTTTAGAATAAGATAAGCATTAAAGATCATAAGAATAAGATAGACATAAAACATCATCAGAATAAGATAGACATAAAACATCATAAGAATAAGATAGACATAAACATCATCAGAATAAGATAGACATAAAACATCATTAGAATAAGATAGACATAAACATCTTTAGAATAAGATAAGCATTAAAGATCATCAGAATAAGACAGACATAACACATTTTCAGAATAAAATAGACTTAAAAATCATAAGAATAAGGTAGACCTAAAACATGATCATAATAAGATAGACCTATGACATCTGCAGTGAGGCAGTTTATAGTGATGTCTAGCACTGGGGCATCATGCCACAGACATGTAGCATGATGTCCCACCCAGTCACATTATCCTGACACCAGGCTGACCAGTCCTAACACTAAATCTCTTAATGCTGAGTGCCAAGCGAGGTAGCTGTTAGTACCATTTTTGTAAGTTTTTGGTATGACTCGGCCGGGGATCGCACCCACGACCTCCTGCTTCCACGGCGGATACTCAAACCACTAGGCCACTGTATTAGTACTGATTATGATGATACTATGTATATAATTTTTACTACATATATATTTTACAGTGAATGTTCTCTTTGTATGAAAATATTTTATATTGATTGTGGCTATATTTTTATACAATATATAGATTGATATAGATTTGCACACACACACACACAGACACACACACACACACACACACACACACACACACACACACACACACATATAACACATCACAGATAGATGTGTGTAGTACTTTTGATGGCCATTAATAAAATTGATAATATTCCTGAAGACTATTGGTGAGATTAAGTTTCAACAGTTAGCAGTTAAAAGGAAGAAATGATCTTGTATTGAATTCATGGACATTCCTTTTGGTCACTAGAGCATCAGTCCATTCAAAGGACTCTTGATTCTCTCCCACTTGCTCTCTGACTTCTTCAAGACTTTTAACATATCCTGGATCGGTAACTCTTGAACTATGGTTAAAAGTTGCTTCACTTTTCCAGCTCTCTGGACCCGCCCACTCTCTTTTTCATTGTTTCTTATTTAATAATTACTGAAAGAAAGATTGAGGTTTTAAAGGTTATACAGTTGCTCTTTTATGACAGTGTTCATGTATTTTTCTTGAAAGTACTACTGTAAAATAATAATAAGGTAATAATCTACTGTCAATGAGATAGCTGGGTTATTAAGTTTTACAGTTATAGGGCCCTAAGTACACTTCTTCATCCTGTAAGACTCGAGAGCGTTTCCATGTATAGACCCATTCAGTAATGCTATACGGGAGTATTGCACTATGATAAAAAGGTCAATATTTTATGAGGCGATGGCTTCTAAAGAGTAATTGATTGTCGAAGATGCATGTTTTATTAGGGAACATGTGGAGATTACGTTTAAATTTAATAATAGCATGTTAAACCATTTTAATTGAAAATTATGATTGTAAAAACTCTCCCTTTTGGCACTGTGATCCTAAGAGAGTTCCAAAATTGCAAATTAGCACATTTTAGCATGCTTAATGCTGGGATTCGCAAGAGAGCATGCTTGAGGCAAGAGGTAATTTTTAACTGTAAACAGAAAGTTTGAAGTTTATTGATATCTTGGAAGATGGTTTGAAGTTTTACCACCATTTCCCAGTTTAACTACCAACAAAATAAATAAAAAATGCATATGTATTCTGATGACAGGAAGTTTTAGGATCAGTTCCCTATTTATCTACCTATTTCCCTATTTATCTCCCTATTTCCCTATTTATCTACCTACTGAGTACAGAATCAGCAGATGTGTATGTTGTCAGATGACATAACAACACTCCATGATAAAAAAAAAACAATTCAGTAGATTTAAATAAATGAAGACTTGTTTTATTATCTTTATATCATTCAATTAAGGTGAATTAGTGATTTCTTGATGTAAAAAGATAATTGTTTTATTGCTGAGTCTATTATTAGATGACTAAATAAAGCCTCAAGTTTAAAGTAACCCTTGTTCATAGTTGTTAATTTGCAACTTTTATTTCCCTTCCAGCTTTTGCTAAATTAAAATACCAATTTATGAAATGTTCATTTATTATTTTCATGTTTATTTTCAAATGTGTGTCAGTTCATATATTTCATAAATCACCTGTTTGTCTTTAATTTCTTTTGATTCATTTAGCTTCAAGAATATTGTCTTCTTTCACAGTTTGTCCATGCGTGTCATGAAATTGTCTTTGCCCACCGATTTTTAGATGTTAGATAACTATGCATTGCACCGCGTCAGTCTTGGTTTTGAGTCTCGGTCTCAGAAGATGTGGTATGTGAGAAAGCTTCACATCCTGTTTGTTGGTAGTTTTTACTGGTTTTCTTCCTCCACCAGTTTTAATGGTTGCCATGTATTGCAACCTATTCTGTGCTGAAAAATGGGATAAAACTCACAAAACAACATCCTTTATATTTGTAACCAGCCATATAAGTAAATCCAGCCAAAGGAAAGACAAATTCAGCAGAAATAAAATATTGGTGTGGTGCAGGAACAGACTAAACATGACCCTTGTGTAGGACCATTGAAGTAGCAACACAAGCCCTTCATAAAATAAATTGATTTCTTGAAGTTGAAACTAATTGTACTAGGATCTAAATATGGGATTTAATTCATAAGCTTTTGCCACTGTATTAAATAATTCTTTCCTTCAGAGACAGATTCAATTGGGGAAAAGGAAGCAATTCACCCACTCCACTCAAAGGAGTCTTCCTTATTACCCAATTGTCTTTGATGTGATTGCAGTGGTCCTTGAAGGGTGTAGTTCCCTGCCCTATTCCACTTGAGAACTCCCATATTAGTGATGGGATTTGTAGATTTATGTTCACATTTTCACTTCACTTGAGTGGTCTCCTTATATTCATAGATAAGTAAATGGTCACTTTTCCCTCACTGTAAGCATGTCATGATTGTCCATTCAGTTTTTGTGGAATAATTAATTGGATTGATTTATACAAATTATTTGATTTTATCCATCTAGTTATGTTTCCATCTTGTACTTGTTATTTTCTGTGAAGGTGAATTAAAGCCTGTCTGAGACTTTCTGATATCATAATTACTCCCAGACCTGACTCGCAGAAAATCTGTAAATTTATTTATTCATTTAGTGTAGCTTTTCTTGCATAAGAAACCTTGATGTCATGCATACGTTATACATCTTAAAAGTGTTGTACCTTTGCATTCTCTCTGAAGAAAAAGATTTTTTCTTATTACAAATTATTGACACATAATAAAATGGATTGTAGGGTATCTGGTATGGCTGTATTTTATGCATTACATGGTAATACTTTCAAATTTATTGCAGAAATTAATGAATTCATCACAATAGTACATGTGATAATGAGTTGTATTTTGTCACATGATTACATGTGATAATGATGTGTATTTCATCACATGAGTACATGTGATAATGATGTGTATTTCATCACATGAGTACATGTGATAATGATGTGTATTTCATTACAATTGCATGTGATAATGATATGTATTTCATCACATGAGTACATGTGATAATGATGTGTATTTCATCACATAAGTACATGTAATAATGATGTGTATTTCATCACATGAGTACATGTGATAATGATGTGTATTTCATCACATAAGTACATGTGGTAATGATGTGTATTTCATCACATGAGTACATGTGATAATGATGTGTATTTCATCACATAAGGGCATGTGATAATGGTGTGCATTTCATCACATAAGTACATGTTATAATTATTTGTTAGTCATCACATGAGTACATGTGATAATGATGTGTATTTCATCACAATTACAGATGATAATGATGTGTATTTCATCACAATTATATGTGATAATGATGTGTATTTCATCACATGAGTACATGTGATAATGGTGTATTTCATCACATGAGTACATGTGAGAATGATGTGTATTTTATCTTAATTACATGTGATAATGATATGTATTTCATCACATGAGTGCATGTGATAATGATGTGTATTTCATAACTTGAGAACATGATGTGTATTTCAATGTTTTGAATAAACATGATACAGGTAGGGGTATTTGTATCATTTCTCTTGAAATTATTCCATTTTTTGGACTGTTAACTGTTCTTTGGGTTGAGGATTTTGGCCTTCCACTGAAAATGTTCATGATAAGACACATCATTTCTTTGCAAGCCCAATGTGTTGACATCCTAACAATATCAGCTTTTGGCAATAATAATTTTCATACATTTGCTTATAAAGCAAAGAAAAATATAACACAATGAGGATCAGCTGTTGGTCATAGTACATAAGGTATCAGAAGAGAGGCAGACTGAATTAAAATTGAATTTTTTTGCCCTGAATGGTTGGAATATATTGATAGTGTCTTGTCAGTGACTTACAGAACTAGAATTTTGTGTGTGTGGGTGGGTGATGGTGGTGTTGGTGGTGGGGTTTCTATTGTGTAACTGATATTTTATGAAAATGATTAAATCAGGCATATCTACATGACTGAAGAAAATTTAAATTGTTGTTGTTGTTGTTTTTTGGTTTTATGCCATTTTTCAGCACATGATAGACTTGGTAGCCAGTATAACTCTTGGAGTAAGAACCCATGAAAATCCTACAATGAACTATTAATCCACGGACAACTACTGTCAAGCTTTCTCACATACCCACATTGGCTGAGCCTAAGACTTGAACACACATGGACAAATCTCAGTGATCATTAATAATGAGTGCTTTAGACCACTCTACCTTCCGAGGTCTTGGGAAAGTTTTAGTCTTCTAAAAATTATACATGGGTTATTTATTAATATCGTTGGTTTAATTAACCTTAATATATGCATGAAATGATTATTTTGAAATTCGGTAATGGTTCTAAAAAAAATTCAATTTTTATTCTCATTCCAGGATGCAAATGAAGAATCCTTCCTGTATCCTATATTTACACTTTCCTGTGCATTTCATTTTGATTTGAAATCAGTAAAATACTCTGGCAGTACTTTATACAGCCTCTTTGTAGTAAACATTGATTCTCTAGTTTGCATATATAACACTAGATTAGCATCAGTTTTCCTCCAAATGCCAGTCAATTTTTAACCCACAAGCCATGCCAAAATGTGCAGTGTGTGGCAAGACTGTTGAACAGTAATGGTTGCAACGCATTAAATTTAACATGTAAAGTACCATCATGGGGGACTAATAAATACAGGGTGGGTTTTTAATTTTGCAATGAGAGTACACTGTTGGGAGATTTATGTATTCGCTGATTATGTTATCTTCAGTAAGTAAGTTTATTAGTATCTGGTATCCAACAAAGTGGTGATAATACAGAAGCATATCTTGAGTTTCAGTGTGTCTCAAATGGCATAAAAGTTGGAATGTATAATAAAAAATGTGATAGATGGAAAGAGGATACATGGTTGATCCATGGACATAAATATGAAAATTGTGTCCGTTGCTTTTTATGGACAATAAGAAATTTGAAAAATGTGTTTACCTGTAAAAAGCAAGTTATCAAAAGAGAATTGTGTAAGTATATGTAAATTCCAACATGTACATACAAAAAGCTCAATTTGACAAACAAAATACGTCAGGTTATGAATTATACAGATATGACACCATGCATAATGACCTTACACCTAAATATAGCCCTGCTTCGGCAGTATCTTAAATTATACAAACTTTTTATTGTGGCTGATTTCAGTGTATTCAGTTAGCTGCCAGGGTGTTATTGCCTTGCAACCTAATAGAAAGTCACTGTTATGCTTGCATTGTCATCTCTCTATATAAGTGGAAAATGAAGTAAATTTCTATTCTTTACTTTAGTCATTTAGGCCACTGTGTCTTATAATACATGCAATATAGGTCACAATATCGAAGCAGAATGCACTTTGTAAAGTATAACACTTAGATGTACAGTTTTTTTGTCTAGCTTAGAAACGATACAAAAATTGTGCATGGAGATGAAATCAAGCTATAGAAGTTTATTAAGGTAGAATGGCATGCCAATGTTTATATTAACATTCGTAAACAAAGAATTTAAAGTGCATTGTGTTTGTCATGAAGTAATAGTACATTATTTCTATAACAGAAGTCATGAAAATGAAGTAATGTCACTTTCACATCTACCTGCCACAGTATGGAGTTTATGGCCTGAACATCTAAATAAAGACATGATGATTTTATTAAAGTAATGGAATAAAAAAGTTACAATAAAGGTTACTAATTAATTTTAATGGGATTTTGAAGTTTCAAATAAAAAAGCAATGATCATTTTAACTGATAAATCACGAATTTAACCAAATTAGAAAACTTAAACACTATTAAACAAGTTTGTATTTGTTTTATCAACTAAATCTGGTTGAAATTTTATTTTGAGTGTTATTTTGTAAACACTGATATGAGTGTTATTTTGTACACACTGATATAAGTGTTATTTTGTAGACACTGATATGAGTGTTATTTTGTACAGACTGATATGAGTATTATTTTGACCACATGATAGGTATATTATTTTGTACACTGATATGAGTGTTATTTTGTAGACACTGATTTGAGTGTTATTTTGTACACACTGATATGAGTATTATTTTGTACACTGATATGAGTGTTATTTTGTAGACACTGATATGAGTGTTATTTTGTAGACACTGATTTAAGTATTTTGTAGACACTGATTTGAGTGTTATTTTGTAGACACTGATATGAGTGTTATTTTGTAGACACTGATATGAGTGTTATTTTGTAGACACTGATTTGAGTGTTATTTTGTAGACACTGATTTGAGTGTTATTTTGTAGACACTGATATGTGTTATTTTGACCACATGATAGGTGTATTATTTTGTACACTGATATAAGTGTTATTTTGTAGACACTGATATGAGTGTTATTTTGTATGCACTGATGAGTATTATTTTGACCACATGATAGGTATATTATTTTGTACACTGATATGAGTGTTATTTTGTAGACACTGATATGAGTGTTATTTTGTAGACACTGATATGAATGTTATTTTGTAGACACTGATATGAGTATTATTTTGACCACATGATAGGTATATTATTTTGTACACTGATATGAATGTTATTTTGTAGACACTGATATAAGTTTTATTTTGTAGACACTGATATGAGTGTTATTTTGTAGACACTGATATGAATGTTATTTTGTAGACACTGATATAAGTTTTATTTTGTAGACACTGATATGAATGTTATTTTGTAGACACTGATATAAGTTTTATTTTGTAGACACTGATATGAGTGTTATTTTGTAGACACTGATATGAATGTTATTTTGTAGACACTGATATGAGTATTATTTTGACCACATGATAGGTATATTATTTTGTACACTGATATGAGTGTTATTTTGTAGACACTGATATGAGTGTTATTTTGACCACATAATAGGAGTGTTATTTTGTACACACTGATTTAAGTGTTATTTTGTAGACACTGATATGAGTGTTATTTTGACCACATGATAGGAGTGTTATTTTGTACACATGATAGGAGTGTTATTTTGTACACACTGAATAAGTAGCTTCTCATGGATCATTGGTTCTTTCCTGCATTTTCCTGGGTACTTCCTCCCAACATTTATACTGGCCACCATGTATAGCCTGTCCTGCGTTGATCAATGATGTTAAACTTTACAACAAGAACAACAACTGTATGTTTTATTGTTGTTGTAGATGTTCCTTGAACTAATCTGATATTTGTCTCATCTTTTCCTGCCATATATACACGCTTATAAAACAGGTCCATAATGTGCGAGACGATCTTGGTCTGTGCAGTTTGTTAGGACAAAAGGTAGAACAAAGAACATAAACCCTGATCTGCAGGTGTATTATGCTATGACAGATCAGGATCTTTGTTGTTTGTTTGCAGTTTGATTTGACTTCTAAGACTGTATATATAGTACTTCATTGGATAGATATTAAATATTTAAGATACTCTTGGGGCAGATTTAACTCTCTAATACAGTACTTTTTTCAGTACCTTTTTTTGGGCCCTCCAAGAGGATGCATGTCAATTCAACCTGGAGACCATCATCATCATCAGATGATGAATTTGATGGTGGCATGGAAAATCTTTATATTGAATTAAGATCTGTAATATTTGTCCAAAAAAAAATATCTGTTCAAATTACATTGTTACATTTTGACATGGTGATAAATGACTTTTACAGCTTTTAAGAGCCTGGCTTGGTTCCATTGCATTACTTTTTTATCAAAAGTCTGCCAAATTTGGAAAACAGTGCATTCACCATGGAGCTATAATTTCATATTTGATCCCAATGAGGGTTGAAGTTCCATTAATATTTGTTTAGTCTAAAAAAATCATTGACTAAATGTCTCATGATTACCATGCAGCAAAGTCCACTGGGCTCTTGGACAACTTTGGCAGATTGCATAAAATGGTTGCAACTTGATTTCAGTAAGTAGATTTAACATTTAGAAAACTGCTTGATTTTACATGAAATGTTAAAAATGTTTCTGGGTATAATAGTTTATTCTGTTTTATATTTTATATATGCCACCATTTATTCTCAGTAAAGTATCCATTTGTAGGAAGCATCATGAATTTTAGAACATGTATAATACCATTGTATGATATCTGTCAGATGGCAAACCCTGATAATAATAATAATAATAATAATAATAATAATAATAATAATTAATAATAATAATTTTAAAAAATAATAATAATAACAATAGCAATAATAACAAAAATAATAACCTTTGTTTAACCAGGATAATGCATTTGGTCATGAAAGATCCTCCCATGTGGCTCTCAATTTTGTAACAGGTTATGCTATTTACAAAAAAGAAATTAAAAAATTGCACTTACAATGTCATGTAACCTTGCACATGTATTCACTGCTGTGCTGTGCTGTACTCTACTGTTACTTTCTACTCTACTCGACTCTACTTGACTCTACTCTACTCGACTCTACTCGACTCTACTCTACTCTACTCTACTCTACTCTACTCTACTCTACTCTACTCTACTCTACTCTACTCTACTCTACTCTACTCTACTCTACTCTACTCTACTCTACTCTACTCTACTCTACTCTACTCTACTCTACTCTACTCTACATATATCAAATAAAACATGATTTATACTAAGGGGAAATTTCTGTGTGATTTAATCTTTTTTGTTACAGTAACCTTGGCAACAATTTTGGAAATTTAATCTAAAAAATAAAATCATCAAAATATTGCAGTCAAGAAATTTTCAATTTTTCAAATTGGAAATTTGCTGAATGTAATAATTCAGAAATAACCCTATATTTGCTGCATCAAAATGAAAGGCAAACCCTATAAAATACAAAGTCGGGTTATACTATAAATTGCATGATTTAAGAAGTCAGAAATGAGACAAATCCTGGGACAAATGGTAGATGTATGCACTATTACTTAATTGATAAATTAAACAAGACTTACCGAGTTGAAGTTTGATTGTAATTTCATGAACCCCACAAGTGCCTTAGTGATCACATGAGATGAGATAACGCTGGTCACATGGTCAGTCTTGAGAGCAAAGAAATGGAAGCTCAATGTGTTATTGGGTGGGAAATATTAAGGGTGGGCATGTGGTCACTAAGGCACTTATGGGGTTCATGAAATTACAATCAAACTTCGACTTGGTAAGTCTTGTTTAATTTATCAATTTCATTTCCCCCATAAGTGCCTCATGATCCCATGAGATGAATGCACTATTACTTAATTGCCTGTTATGACAATGCAAGTCTGTGAGTTGTACAAGTTTGAACCACCAGATATTTTCATGAACTCTGTAGCCAATTATATGTCATGTACAGAAGGCATGCCGCAAGGCTTCAGAACCAGATCTTGACTGCCTCTAGATGTAGGGTATAACAAGGAAATATGTAGCTCTTACCTTTAACCTAGTCTGGAGACTAACATTTTAGCCACTTTTTATATTTCTGTGAAACTGTAAACAATGCAGATACTTTAATGAAAATTTAGCCAAGAGATAGACCCTGAATGACATTATCAGCAGCCATACTTGTGGTATGCTGGCAGATTTATTGCTGATTTTGTATGGTGTTTGGAAATTGAAATAAATTCGTTGAATCTCAAGAAACTGTTACAAAAGAATACAGTCGACTCTGGCTAACTGTACAGCCTCGGGCCTGTCACGAGACCGTGCAGTTAACTGGAGTGTGCAGTTAACCGAAGAAAATGTCATTCAAACATGTCCTTGAACTTTGAAACCACTTTGGATAATTTAGTAAAACTTTAGCAACTTATACATCATGACCAGACAGTGTGCTACAATACCACCATGTCCACTTCAAGGTCAAGGTCACAGCAAGGAAACCTATGAATATGTGACCTCCATCTTTCAGTATAACCTTTTGAACCAGTAAAGATATCTAAATGAAAATTTACTCTTATATACTTTGATTTCACATTGTCATGCATATCCACTCATGCCCACTGCATTAAGGCCACTGCATTAAGGTCAGGAACATGACAATAGATATTGCAAGTCATTGACCACTGTTCCTTTCATCGTTTGATTTCCATAGATTCATTGAGGGGCCCTGAGTGGCCGAGTGGTCTAAAGCGCTCTCCGTTACGGATCACTGCCATCTCAGCTGTGGTTGCGTGGGTCTGAGTCTAAGATTTGGCTAATATAGTTATTTGATAAAGCTTGCCAGTAGCTTCTCGTGGGTCGGTATTTCTTTCTTGGGGTTTCCTGGGTTCTTCCTCCACCAATATTACTGGCCGCCATGTATAGCCTATTGTGTGCTGAAAAATGGTGTTAAACCCTACACCAACAACATCAACTAGATTCTTTGATCAAACTTTACCCCACTCCACACTGGTCTGGGGCCCTAAGTGGCCAAGTGGTCTGAAGCGCTCACCGTTATATATCACTGTCATCTCACCTCTGTGTGGGCTTGAGTCTCAGACTCGGCCAGTGTGGGTATGTGAGAAAGCTTGCCAGTATATTCTCATTAGTTGGTGGTTCTTTCCAGGGTTTTCTTTGGTTCTTCCTCCATGATTTATACTGGCTGCTAATATATAGCTTATCTTGTGCTGAAAAATAGTGTTAAACCCTATTACAACAACAACAACCACACAGGTCCTTAGTAGTCAAATCCCTCGGTCACAGAACAACCACACATTTCCTTAGTAGTCAAATCTCTCGGTCACAGATAAGGGTCATTAATAGACAATAATTATTGAGATGGGTGTTTTATGTGTCATTTTAAGTTATAGTCTTTGGAGTCAGAGGTCTTAGAGTACATTAATAGCATTTATGAACGCCTTACAAAATTGATGAGAATGCAGTAGAATTGGGCCCGGCTTCCAATATTGTACCTTAAGTTTGCCAAAATGATTGAATGGATTAATGATGTGCTTCGAAAAAAAGAAACATGCAAATACTTTCAATTCAGCTGCATTTTTCAATTCATAGTTTCTTTCTTTAATTGCATTTTCTTTTTTTTAATTTCAAATTTGGAGGATAAATAATAGATCAAATAATAATATAATTATTAATAGATAAGAAATTATGTTTTCACTGTTTATTCATGTGATACGTATGAAAACAGAATGATTGATAGATAGGTCATGCAGGACACCTAACATGATAATCTAAGAAGTATTCCAAACTTAAAGAAAAAACTTTCCTGACAGACCTGGAAAAAAAAGAAGTGAAAATAAATGTAAATGTTGATGGAGCATACACAATACATTTGACTCAATATATGGGAGGATGAATCACAAACTCCCTGACTCATAGTCACAAATAAGTAGTACTAATTAGCACCTTTTTGTTGTTTATATATGTATTGGCTAAAATTGAACAAAAAAGGGGAGGAAACTAGCCATGAAATGTGACCCTTGACACAAAAATGCATTAAAACATGAACAAAAGTAATGTACTCTTTTTGTTAATGTAAAAATTGGTTTCAGTTACAACTCTGCAGTCTTAAACTAAATAACAGAAGCAAAATGATCAAGCTTAGTAAAATTAATTTTAAAAAAATATTTTTCGAAGATACAAAATGAAAATCTAAAATTAACTTAAACATTATTGTGAAATAAACCCAAAATAATCATAAATGTTCTGTCACAACATACCAATAGTCTAGAATGTGCTAATATACTAATAGTTTTCATATATCAGCATGATATAATCAAGAATGTCTTCCCAATAATCCCAAATTAGTGTTTTAGTCAAAAAACTCAATAATAAGCACTTTGTAATTGCAATGAATAATTTAAACAAATAATTCTTCACAAATGAAATCTGGACACATCAGTAAATGATTTCAAAGACTGAATTTAAAACCGGAATGGATAATTGTTTACTTCATCTTATATGTATTAATTTCTCTTTACCTAAGACACAATATAAACCTTAAGATATGGGCCATTAAATGGAACTTTAGAAAAGGTCAACAAGTCAGACTGTGAACTTCAACTCAAGTAAACATCTTTTAAAACAATAACTAATTAGTCATAGACCCAGATCAGCCAGTGCATGATGCAGTGGCAGCTGTTTCAATGCTGTTTGCAATTGGATATAACTTAGATGCCAATACATATGATTAATGAGAACGATTTACTTAACAAAACTGAATGGATGTGATGATGGAGAAATTACATCTTACAACTTTGAAAGGTACATTACGTGATGGCACATCCGAGTCCATAGACAGGACTTAAAGTTATGTATTGTCGGAGTCCATAGACAGGACTTAAAGTTACATATTATGGCAGCAATTAGTCCTCATACTGTGGAAAATAACAAAATGTAAAAAGTTGTATTTCACAATGTATATATACATTCATGTTTCCATGCATTTGTCACGAATTTAATTTGACTGTGTTAAAGAAACTGTACATTCATCTCAATCCTTTAATAGATTTATAATTAAAAATATTGATTCTCGCCATACCCAGTTTGCATCTATAGGAAATATACTGTATGTACTCAGTTATAAGACAACTCCAACTGCACAGATCCGGATCTGTTGTCACATAATGCACTGGCAGATCTGGGTGTATGCAGTTTGTTTGGAGTAAACATTAGAACAATCAACACAGACCCTGATCTGCATGTTTATTATGTAACAGGAGATTATGGTCTTTGTTGTTTGCAGCCTGGCTGATGTTATAAGTGAGTATATATGGCAATACCTTTATTTGCTATTATTCAGTACTGTATTTAATATTGAAAATACTGAAAAAGCTGGTTGTCATGCCTCATACTCTTGATTTAGAGTATGGCATGGTGTAATTCCGTAGAAGATGGCAAGTAAAATGACTGAGGTTAGTCATTGACTTACACCATTATCAATTCTAGTATAAACATGAGCAATAATATTCAAAGCAAAGAAATGACCAATCAATCACAATTTATTCTTTGGGAAAGTGAATATGAGATTAATATGAAATAGAATTCTGATTCTCACACATTATGCAAGAGTAATTCTAAGATCAATATTGGGTTGCAGTGGCACAAATTGAAAATCTTGAGCACTCAAGCTTGTCCATGTTTATGTCTGGAGAGAGAGAGGGATATATATATATATATATATATATATATATATATATATAAGGAGTTATGATTTGGTTTGCGGTAGAAAGGTATCTATTCCTGTTCATTAACTAGAAATGGTACTAACAGGTAACAATATTCATTCTAGAATTTCTTGAACAGGTTCTACTAAAAGTGTATATGGATGTGTCTACTAGCAACAATGTGACTTCCATGGTAACAAAACTGGAAAAACCTTCTTATGACTTCTCCAGAATATTTCAACCAGTTTTATTAATTTTGGAATGCTGCATAGAACATGCTGTTTCAAAATGTTATCAGGCATAGTTCATAGAGAGGGCATGGTTTTCTTAGCAGCTGCTTTCAATCTATCCCTAAATTGTCATCTCAAGAATAACCAGGCTAGTTTTTGTCATTCATACTAGTATTCTAAATTGTGGTGGCTACCTTAACAACAGTGTGGCTTCCATAGCAACAATATATCAGGGAGTGCTCTGTCAACATTTTATCTCTGCTAGCTCCCATAGCAATTGTATGGTTTCATTGTCAACCATGCAGAGAACCTATTTTCTGCTTCTCAAGAATGGTTTGAATCTGTTTAAATCATAATACCTGTTGTTGCATGCTTTACAAAATCTATGTACATGTTGACTCCACGCTTTTTTTTAAAAAAAAAACTAAATGTTGTCATTATTTTGATGGCAATAATATTTTCACTTAGCAGATTCTGGATTTTTTCTAAGTGTTTTCATGTTTTATTGCTGGTTTTGTTTTGCATCTGAACACTGAAAAATTGTAGTTCACCTTTTTCAGCTGGCAATTTACTGTCATTTCAGAATTGTGACTAGTAAAATGCCTGCTTGCTGTCATCAATTTTGAACTCGCGGCTCCATTAGGAATGGCACAACTTCCTTAGAAACAAGATAGAGACTGTATTTTCAACTTTTTCACTGAAATAGTTAGCAATTTGTAATAAGACTTAGCAGGAATGTTTTATGGAATATGTTCTGTTTTAGAGTTGTTTTTTTTTATTGGTTTCTCAGGCAAAGATAGCATGGAAGACCTATTTTGAACTTCATCTCCAGAACATCAGAACCATTTTGTTTTAACATTTTAAGATTTTTTTCTTCGAGTAAGTTCTATTGGAATTGTGTGCAGTCTGATATACCTAGCAACATTGTGGCTTTCATAGTAACCATATGGAAAACCTATTTTCAACATCCGAGTCCAGTTTGATTAATCTTGTTCCCACCCAATTTGCTGTGAAGGTGGCTTCCATAGCAGCAGCATGGATTCTATAGCAGTTAGGTGGAAACCTATGTTATCTTCTTTTTAGAACAACTGTCTCAGCAAGTTTAGTTCAAACTTGATCAGAATTTTTAAAGAGATATGCTTGTCAGGAGTTATTGATTGGATAGTTCCCTTAGCAACAAGGTGACTTCATGTTTGATTCCTTCTCCAGAATGGCTGACAATTTGTTTGGGATCAAACTTGATAATAACAATTCTTAGGACATGTTTAACATTTTCTGGACAGAAACCCCTATTATTGTTGTGGCTTCTATATAAAAAAAACAACCTGGTGAGCATGACTGTCAATAGTGATTAAGCAAGGTAAAAATGTTACTTAGAATATGATATGCCAGAATTGTTTTGGAGTGGCTTCCCTTATTACTACTTGCCTTTTAGACCAGTGTATGCCAAGTGAGAAATATCAGCCACACTTATGCCTCTTGTTTTTACCTCGCTAATAAAAAGGTCTTTGTGTTGACAATTTTTTCAAGGGATTGTTGTAAGATATTGTAATGTGTATCGGGGCTTTTTAGTCCATATGTACCCAACAGATATTTACGTAAAATGAAACTAATTAAAGACTCGTTGGAAAATTTCTACATTTAAGAAAATAATGATGTAAAGAATTTGTTTAAAAAAATAAATAACAGTACACAGACCTTATGTAAATGGTGTGTGATTGATTAAAAGGGACTGCTATCCATACATTTGATACCTTATATACTCGTTTATAGATAGTCCAACTGCAAACTGCACAGAACCAGATCTGCCATTGCATAATGCATCAGCAGATCTGGGTTTATGCAGTTTGTTGGGAATAATCAGTTAAGCCAAACAACTTAGACCCTGATCTGCAGATGCATTATACTACAGCAGATCAGGATCTTTGCTGTTTGTAACAACTACACTTCTAATTAAGTATATACAGCCATCAGACATGGCCAAGGCAAAAGGGGACAAGAACATGGATACTGTGTGCTGCATGACATTGTTAACTTAACAGGCTTAGTGGAAAACTGAACAGAGAAAATTGGGATTGTTAATTCTCCATGATAAAGAGAAAAGCCCCGGAATGATTCAGCTCTCAGAAACCATTTCATGCAGAAGGAGATTATAATAATGGTATTGAATGAAAATCATTGTCCAGATTTATGAATAATTATTTCTGGTGGCAAAAGGGGCCTCCTATTTCCAATTATTGGATGGGATTTGTGTACAGGATCATTTTCAGATGTCAGAAGCACTAAGATATGATATGTTTACTTGTGCATGTAGACATCAATTTTGCCTGGTTCCAGCTTCTTTGATAGTATTTCATGTCTACAGTGATCCTAATAGAACAATGATAGAGATCAAGAGTCGCAGCAATTTGATTCTGTACCGACCATTTTGTGTATTGATCAGACAACCATTATCATTACTGTGTCATTTGTAAGTTTTATGTCAGACCATCATACATGGCTTCACTTCATCATTGTTGGTCTCTTACTTTTGTTCAATTACAAACTTTATAGCAAGCATCACACAAATCAGTTGGTTTATTGTTTTTGTTTGTTTGTTTGATTAGGATTTTTACTGTAGCTTTAAGAATTTTTCAGTCATATTGCTACGATGTCTGCAGCGCAGCAGTTCATAGTGATGTCTAGCACTGGGACATCAGGCCACAGACATGTAGCATGATGTCCCACCCAGTCACATTATCCTGACACAAAGGCCAACCAAGCCTAACACTTACCTCATAATGCTAAGCACCAAGCGAGGCAGCTGTTAGTACAATTTTTGTAATTATTATAATTTTTGTAAGTCTTTGGTATGACTCGGCCAGGGACTGAACCCACGACCTCCTACTTCTGCAGTGGATGCTCTAACCACTAGGCCACCAGAGCAGTTTATTGTTTTTGTATTTAGCTCTATCTTACTGACACCGATGTATGTATAACAATTTAACTTGGTGGGTATGTTCCTATTGGAGGGTGCTACTTACCATGGGCAAATATAGGTCACTGTGACCTACATTTCATACTCCAGTTATTACATTAGCCGTGTTCTTTCCAGAAATCGGGAAAGTGTGGTCCAGTGGACCCAATGAGTTTTCAAGTGTGATCGTTTAGAAAGAAAAAGGGCTGCAGATATTCATGCCTGTTTCTTGTTTGTTTAACAAATTTCAAACGAATATCTGCATCACTGACACTAGCATTGTGGATTTATTTTTTGTGCAATATTAAAATGAATCTTTAGTCAGGCTACAGCACAGTTTTAAAATTTCCTAAGTCTATCCTATGATCAGGATTCAGTTGATTTGTTGACAACGATACTGTGGTGTTATTAAACTCGGTGATTGATTAAAAGTATGTAACAATGTAACAATAACTATTTATTGCAGAACTGAAAAATCCACAACCTGAACCCCTGTGATTTTTATCAGCGTCACTGGTCATAAACCTTCTATACAGTCGTTTGAATTCCTCATGCTCATGGAACCATTCCCTTTTGAATAAAGTTTTAAAATTTAATAAATGTTTTTATCTTCTTTAGAAATTATGTAATGGTGGTTTCATTAAAGATTTCATGTTCTCTTCTTCACATTATCTGTCAGTGTACACTTGATTGGTGACCAGCTAGGCATTTTTATTAACCTGGAGGGAACTTTATTGTTCCAAAGATGAAAGTAAGGGTTATTGGTGCAATACTGTACAGTCTAAAATAAACTATGCATCAAGTTTTTGCAATTAGGTCATTTAGGTCAATTAAGTCAGTTTCTTTTGTACAATCATGAAACTACATGGGTCTTTTCATCTGGGGGGTTCTATTCACTATGGAAAAAGCAGGTTACATAAACCTACTTTTCAAGATTTTGCCTTAGTTCACTTTCTCTGGCACTGTTGTGTGTGTGTGTGTGTGTGTATATATATATATATATATATATATATATATATATATATATATATATATATATGAAATTTACTTATGCAGGTGTAAAAACAAATCACAGTGATTGACTTTCATTTTTGTTTTTCTTTCTATATAGATTTTGCCATCATTGTCTGCAGAAATGTTTTTGAGGGTGGTTGGTGGCAAAGCCAAACTGAAAGGGCTATATTTATATACTGCACAGTGGATTTTTTTTGCACAGCAAGAAACTATTGATATAATTTGCTTTTGTAACAAAGGTCATTTTAATTAAAATTGGGATGGCATACTGACTTGAAAATTTCATACAAACAGCAAAAACAGCACACAATGTGACACTTTAAACTAACAGGCTGAATAAGTTTTCTACTGTTGTTAAGGAGTGTATTTGCTTGTTTATTGTTTTTTTTTCTTTCTCCTTCTAATAAGTGTCTTTGTGCCAATATAGGCAGTAAATTAAGACCTTGAACAATAAATGTTTTGTGTATTTCACATTTCCATACACTGCACCCCACCTCATGCTCTACATGAGTGTCAGTTTGATGTATTTTATAAATTTCAAATCTTTAAACGGAAGGGTGAAAATAATACACATTTATGAATACGGAAGCCTGAAGAACAATCCATCACAGTCATCACAGTCATTGAAATGATTACGACCATTGGTATATCAAAATATTGTTCAGTACCTTTCTTGTTACCAGTCAGCAACTATAAAGATTGTCATTTATATAACAATGATGACCAGCTGATGTCCATAGCGATGAGCATATTGTTCAACATGCAGAGTAATTATTTAACTTAATGAGTTTTTAAGAAATATCATGCAGAAGTTTTTGAATACTCTTCCTCCCAGCAGCTGTTCATAGACTTAATTTAAATGTCCTTCAATGGATTTCCTTTCACAAAATCAAATGTAAGATGTGTGATCTATACATACGACTCTAATTACATGTACATGTTGTGGTCACTCGAAATACTAAAGCTAACTTGTATTTATGATTTAAATACAAAAAACATAACACATACTTGAAATTGTGTTTAATTTCAGAAGTAACTTTTTTTTTAGGAAACACCATATTTTGAATTATGCCATGATATTTCTCACACAAATGCAATATTTTGCTGCAAAGTCTTTTTTTTTTTGACAGGGTAGTGCAGGACAAGTTCACTGAAATTTAGATAAAATAACAAACAGAATATACTATTCAAGAAGCTTTAAAAGGTCATCATATTATAAATGATCCATTCAAAATGACTTTATTGTTATTTCATTTTCCATGCATATATATATATATATATATATATATATATATATATATATATATATATATATATATATATATATATATATATATATATATATATATATATATATATATACACACACACACACACACACATAGTAGAACCTGTCTTGAAAGACCACCCCTTATGCCAACAAATAATGGTCTCTCAAGACAGGTGGTCTCTCATAACAGGTCATAATACTACATAATATATCTGTGCAGGGATAATCTGGTCTCTCAAAACAGGTGGTCTCTCATAGCAGTTGTCTCTTAAGACACACACATATATATATATATATATATATATATATATATATATATATATATATATATATATATATATATATATAATTTTATTTTAATGCTTTCTTGCCTAACATGTTGGTATAAACCAATTACTAATCTCTTAGTTTGTCATACACATTTTGCTAAAATATTTACATGCGCAATAATTGTGTTACTTTGTAGACTTATCATGAACACATTTTAGAAATCTGTGTACATGTACAAATTTGAGTTTCGTTACATTTTAAATATCAGCCTGTATCAAGTCATTGGAAACTTCAGCTTTTGAGGTTTGGAAACCTTCATGTCCAAAGATAGCCATCATGTAAGACAGTCCTTACTTACTTTCTCATGGACATTGTCTATAAAAAGTATCATTAACAGGTGTTGCTTAACAACAAACACTAAAAGTCATGGAAGGAAAATAAATTATTAACTTTACTGCATGGTTGTACTTATTAGAAGTATAACATTATTAGCAGCAACGTGTAAATAAACCTCAGCGATAATAAACCTTGATAATAAACCTGGTGTTTCTTAGTAGGGAAATCATTTGGAAAGCAAACTGTAAAATGAGAATGTGAGAAAAGTGGGATGTTTCTTTATCAGGGAGTTTATTGATTTTTTTCAGCCCTTAAGTTTTCAACCAGTGCCAGCAGGAATTGAATTACATCAATTAATAATGCTTTCATTATTTGGCACTAATATGTTATTATATTACATTTTTCATCATGTATAACTTGGAGATGTGAAGTGCCTCTAAAGGTGGCAGGTTAATTCCAAGCAAACTTGTCACTGGTTTTTATAATCTCAAGGATTGAGATTGCATCCGCAATTACATTAACAATTTAATAATTTATTATACACTTATCTACATTTTTTATCTCTCTTCTGCATAACCCAATTTTAATGACATAACAGTACAATATGCATGGGAGATATTTTTCACCATGAAAATACTAGGCCAAGAACAATTTAAGTTCTCATTTAAAAGTATATCAAAATACAGCAAGAAGATCTCTTTGGCAAAGTGCATGAATATTAAAATTTCTTATTTTGTTTCATGGAACCTTGAGCTAAATTCTCAAGCAAATATAGACACGATTTTGCCATGGAAAGAAGCAATGGCTATTAACAGACATGTTGTCTATATATCTACAAAATTGATGTTAGCTACAATACTATACATTCTCAGCTATTTTTAAGGTAAATATCATTCATTCATTGATTTTGTTTCATTATTAATTTTACTTGCAAAACATGTATTTTTTGGATGGTAATGAGTCTATTCTTTGGATGGTAATGAGTCTATTCTTTGGGTGGTAATGAGTCTATTCTTTGGATGGTAATGAGTCTATTCTTTGGATGGTAATGAGTCTATTCTTTAGATGGTAATGAGTGTATTCTTTGGATGGTAATGAGTGTATTCTTTGGATGGTAATGAGTCTATTCTTTGGATGGTAATGAGTCTATTCTTTGGATGGTAATGAGTGTACTTTTTGGGTGATTATGAATGTACTCATTTGGATTTTTAATAGTGTACTTCTCAAATGGTTATAAGTTTACTCTTTTGATGGTAATGAAAGTTTCACTGAATAGTAATGAGTGTGCTCTTTCAGTTGTAATGGGTCTTATCTTTGGGTGGTAATGAGTCTATTCTTTGGATGGTAATGAGTGTACTCTGTGGATGGTAATAGGTCCCTTCTTTGGATGGTGAGGTATATATTCTTTTGATGGTACTCTTTGGTAGGTAATGTGTATACTCTTTGGATGGTAATGAGTGTACACTAAATAGTACACTGAAAAGTAATGAGTGTATTCAATGAATGAAATGAGTGTACACAGTATATAGTAATGAGTATAACCTATAAATAGCAATAAGTATGCACTGAATAGCAATGAGTGTACACTGAATAGCAATGAGTGTACACTGCATAGTAATAAGTATACACTGCATAGTAATAAGTGTACACTGAATAGTAATAAGTTTACACTGAATAGCAATGAGTGTACACTGAATAGCAATGAGTGTACACTGAATAGCAATGAGTATACACTGACTAGTAGTAAGTATACACTGACTAGTAATAAGTATACACTGCATAGTAATAAGTGTACACTGAATAGTAATAAGTGTACACTGAATAGCAATGTGTGTACACTGAATAAGTTTACACTGCATAGTAATAAGTTTACACTGAATAGTAATAAATATACACTGAATAGGAATGAGTGTACACTGAATAGTAATAAATGTACAATGCATAATAATAAGTGTACATTGAATAACAATGAGTGTAGTAATAAGTGTACACTGCATAGTAATAAGTGTACGATAGTAATAAGTATACACTGAATAATACTGAGTATATTCCATGAATGGAATGAGTGTACACAGTGTATAATAATGAGCAGTCTATAAATAGTAATGAGTGCACACTGAATAGTTCTGTCTAGTCTTTGAATGATAATGTACTCTGAATAGTAATGATTATTGTCTATGAATAGTAATGAGTGTAGTGCATGACAATGACCCTTGCCTGTGAATGGTACTGCATGTTTTATTCTGATCTTCAGGTTTAATTATAATTTTGTAAAGAGTTAATTTACACTTTGTTTTCTTCCAGTGTTCGATAAATGTACCAGGTTTTGATAGAGTACAGGATATTACAGTTTTTCCATTAACCATTTAGAAAGAGCATTAAAATATTTGTATACAGTATTACAAGATATGAAACAAAGCATTAAAATATTATTAATTATTATACAATATTACAAGAAATGAAACAAAGCATTAAAATATTATTAATTATTATACAATATTACAAGATATAAAACAAAGCATTAAAATATTATTAATTTTTATACAATATTACAAGATATGAAAGAAAGTCTTAAAATATTATTAAATATTATACAGTATTACAAGAAATGAAACAAAGCATTAAAATATTATTAATTATTATACAATATTACAAGATATGAAAGAAAGCATTAAAATATTATTAAATTTTATAATATATTACAAGATATGAAACAAAGCATTAAAATATTTTAAATTATTATACAGTATTACAAGATATGAAACAATGCATTAAAATATTAATTTTTATAAAATATTACAAGATATGAAAGAAAGCATTAAAATATTAATTATTATACAATATTACAAGATATGAAACAAAGCATTAAAATATTAATTATTATACAGTATTACAAGATATGAAACAAAGCATTAAAATATTATTAATTATTATACAGTATTACAAGATATAAAACAAAACACAAAATATTATTGTTCAGTATTACAAAATATGAAACAAAGCAATTAAATATTATTATACAGAAGAAACTTTGCAGAAAAAGTCATGTATTTCTGGACATGGACAACTTACATCCCAAATGGGCTATAAAAATCATGTTTAGATTATCATGCAGAGAAAAACATTTAATCCCAAACAACAACAAAAACAACAACAACAACAAATAAAACTGAGGGAATTAGTCACTTGATAATGTGCATGTGGAAAGGGGTGGTGATACATGGAATCCAACCTATTAAAAAGAGTGGTTTAGATGTTACTTATGGGAGTAAAAGAAAACTCAACTTTGTTCACAGAAGTATGTGCACAAAAACTGGCCTCCAAACTTAAAGAACAGTAGCCATTACCACAGCATGTTTATGCCGTAAAATAGCTCGTATCATGTGAGACAATTCTGAATTTGTCTATGTCTACTGTTCCAAATCAAATAATGCAAATATCCAGCCACAAATACATTACCTTAGATCTAGAATATCGTTATCCATAATTATCCCTTTACATATCCAACAATTTGAATGCTAAGAAGTGAAACTGATAGTTGTTGTTGTTGTTGTTGTAGGGTTTAACGCCATTTTTCAGCACACGATAGGCTATACATGGATTATTTTTATATGCAGCAAATGAAAAGTCAAAATGAATGAAATTAATTTACTTCTTAATCTGAATCTGCCATAATTAGAGGGTAGAGATGTACAGAAAATGAAACCATCACATGACGAATGAGATACAGCATGTACTTTATTATATCTATCAGCTGTTCTGTAAGCCTGACAAGCCTGACGATTTGGGTAAAGGTCATGTTTCTAATATTTTCAGTTACACAGTATTATTTTAATTACCACAAGCTGTGTACATGTGTATAAATTTTGGTAAATATTGAGGCTGTAACAGTATATTTCATGTCAGCAGTTCCATTCTAGACACTTACTGCGAATACCAACATTTTTGATTTCTTGGAAAAATTAAAAGAACAGATTTAATATTAAATTATTTCAAGTTCAGAAGACAGTCAACATTGCAATGAATCTTCGTTTCATTTGTTTGCCAAGTTGTTACAAATTACATCTAGCTTGTTTTGATCTATATCTATCTCACTTGTCTTATAGATTTTCTATAACAGGAAGCTGTGGATTGATTCTAAAGTCAAGGGTCATGCTCACCAGGGTCAAAATAATAAATCTAATTTGATTCCTGCACCCTGACAAGAAATTTAATAGATTCAGACCTGATTCAGACCTAGCATCACATACTTCAAACTTCACTTGCAAAACTTCAGACATGTTGAATAACAAGTTCCCCATAAAACATGTCACTCAAAAGGCCATGACTTGCTGATATTCAGTTCCACTTCAAACCATTAAGATTTTACAAATACTGGTACACAGGAAGAAAGACATTTGTTTATGTTTGTTGGTCAGAATCCAAGAATACAAATAAATGTCATTGCAGATTTTTTCACCCCATATCAGGTGGAAAGTTTTATCCAGTATAAAATAAACAGCTTTTAGGTTCACATTTCATGAAGCTATAAAAGTTCCCCCAGTTAGCATCTATTGAGAGCATTTTAAGCGGGCTAAAAAAACAACACTTTAAACACCATTACCAAGAAGTTGGCATCTTCACTATCATGGCTAATGTTACCTTTCTACGGAAAGCTTTTATAAAAAGATGCATTTTACATTAAATTTTCCTCTTAAATTTCAGAAATCAACCTTGCTATTTGGTTTGTACAGTGATAAAAAAGACTTTGCATATGTGAAACTCATCACTACTCAGTTCAAGGTCACGTATGTCTTTGTCAGTTGTTTGGCTTTTGGATTTAAATCGTAAGACACAATCGTGACATTGCAGCAATGGTTACAAAGATAGTACAAAGTTTTAGTTTTTGGGGCATTATTGAAATGCTTTGTAGTTATTTTCAAAGGTTTGATTTGAGACAGATTTGAATACAAAATCAGTGCTGATAGTTAATCTGCAGATAATCTTTAACCTGTCAGTTGTGGAGTATTTGCAGGAAGTTGAATATATAAAACATAAGTTAATTCTTATAGAGTGTGACATGTATTATCAAAACAGGTATCATTAGACTCCAAGAATTGCAATAGTCATATTGGTTTGCAGACCTGGTCTCAGACTTTATTAGAAATTTCAGTTGAAATTCTTTGTGGTTGAAACAATATGCGATTGGATTAAAGTCAAATTTTCAGTGCATCTGGTCGGACAGTAATCAGTTTTGGACATATTCTGGAGCCATATATGACACTTGTTGAATTATACATAAACATTGGGAGGAAATAATTTTCCTCTGCTGACTTTTTGCCAAATATTTCTGTACAATAGATTGGTATTTTAGCATACAGAAATATTGTATCAGGTATCCAATGCATGGAATACTGGCGATGATTTGTGTCTGGAAATGCAGACAATCAATGCCCAATGAAGGGCAGATTGGGCTTCTTCCAGACTGTTTGGTCATACCCTGACAGAAGGCCAGGAGAAAGTTATCAATTCTCTGAGAGAGCAAATAAGAAGACATGTTACTAAACTCTATTTCTGATATTTAGTTTTCTTGTCATTAATCAAAATATTGAGTTTCAAGATGATTTGAGAAGTTATTTCATTTATATCAGATGACAGTAATGAAGCCATCAGTCACATGGTTATACAGTGAAATGCCAATTAGTATGGAACAATGACTTAAACTTAAACAAGATTTGAAGATTCAGATTTTGCAAAATCAAAATTAGTATATGGTCAGCTTTTTTATGTGGGTTTTGTTTCATAACAGTCCTAATTTGTATTCATTTATGGCTGAAATTCTCAAACTGTACCTACAAACGTTGCAACAAAGAGAAAAGAGAGAGAAAATAAACATTACTTACAATTTATCTTTCATAGCATAGGCTATTTTATTAAATTAAAAGCTGATAAATTGTCTCAAAGTCTTATACTTACAATATGAAAGAACAAGTTTTCAGTTTTGCACATACATCTAATGAGATGCTGTATTATTTTCTTGGGACAGATTTAGTGTAGCAATAATGAATACAGTTATTTTGTTTGAAAGACTTGCCAGATTTAGCATAGCAATAATGAATACAGTTATTTTGTTTGATAGACTTGCCAGATTTAGCGTAGCAATAATGAATACAGTTATTTTGTTTGATAGACTTGTGAGAACATGTGGTATACACAGATGCTTAAATAAATTGTAGTCTTATTTATCCAGTAATAGTTTATCCCAATTATCCAGAATTAGTGTATCTTACTTATCCAAAGTTAGTCTCAGTTATCTAGAATCAATCTGTCTCAGTTATCCAGAATTAGTTTATCTCAGTTATCCAAAGTTAGTCTCAGTTATCTAGAATCAATCTGTCTCAGTTATCCAGAATTAGTTTATCTCAATTATCCAGAATTAGTCTCAGTAATCTAGAATCAATCTGTCTCACTTATCCAGAATTAGTTTATCTCGGTTATCCAGAATTAGTCTCAGTTATCTAGAATCAATCTGTCTCGCTTATCCAGAATTAGTTTATCTCAGTTATCCAGAATTAGTCTCAGTAATCTAGAATCAATCTGTCTCAATTATCCAGAAGTAGTTTATCTCAGTTCTCCCAACTTAGTCTCAGTAATCTAGAATCAGTCTCAGTTTTCCAAAATTACTTTATCCCAGTTAGCCAGAATTAGTTTATCTCAGTTAGCCAACATTAGTCTCAGTTATCTAGAATCAAACTGTCTCAGTTATCAAGAATTAGTTTATCTCAGTTAGCCAAATTTAGTCTCAGTTATTTAGAATCAATATGACTCAGTTATCCAAAATTAGTTTGTCGCTGTTATCCAAAATGAGTCTCAGTTATCCAGAATTAGTTTCATTTATCTATAATCAATCTGTCTCAGTTATCCAGAATTCATTTTTCTCATTTATCCAACATTAATCTCAGTTGTCTAGAATCAATATGTCTCATTTATCCAGAATTAATCCATCAGTTACCTAAAATCAGTATATCTCATTTATCCAAAATCAGTCTATCTCTCAAAAATCAGTCTTAAAAAATCAAAGTTATTCAAAATCAGTCTATGAGATTGTCACTATATACTATTTGATATTATGCTATGAATTAGTAGTGAGTTTACAACATTTTAAAGTCAACCAAATTATCTGAAAGTGTTTCTTTTCCAGTGACAGTTTGCCTTGAAATAGCAAGTTAGAATTATATAATAAAGCAGTGGTCTCAAACACGTGGCCTGCCAATCCATATCCTGTGGCTCGCAAAATGATTGGAACCACAAGGTGACATGAGAGATTACAAAGTTGGTGGGGCCCGTCCGTGACCAATGTTCCCTCTAAGCTGCATGCACCCACAGCTGCTTAGGCATTCCCGTACAGCAGAATTGTCAATCCAACGTTAAATTTTGCTCATCTACATAATGCTTGCACAATGCAGCAAGCAATGTGCACACATCTACTATTCTACTGCTTAAAGGGAACGTTGCCTGTGACCCATCGAAAATACCTTCATAAGGCCCTTGTAATAGAGGTCGAGTCCAATATGAGATATCAGGTTAGACTGTATATAAAAGATGACCAGTCCATGATTTAAGAAATCCACTTCATATGCCGTGTTTACTCATAAATTGGACCCTATTGTGATGGTGCCTGGCTAAGAAAGTTTTATGGAGTTTTTGCACAAGACCACTCCTTTACAGCATCTTGGTCAGCAAGGAAGGAACAAGTTCAGACAAGTTGAAGTTATTGGCTGAATTAAAAGAATGAAGTAGATCACATGATTTGGTTCAGAGAGACTGATAGGAATAACCATAAGAAGTAAATAAAAGTGGATGAGATGGTCTGATCTAAATAATGGAAAAGCAAATTCAATTAACAGAAGATGAGTACACTAATGCTAGACTTACCATAAAGTAGCTTCCTTCATGAAATTAAGACTTGTGAAAGGGATTGATGATGTCATGACATGGTGCATAATTATATTTGAACTACCATACATAAATGATTGATTTTCATATTTTTTTAAAAAAGAAAAAGCAATCATTATGGTAGGATAAATATTGGGCAAGTCTCACTCATCAATATAGTTTCCCCACTATCAAACTGATAACCATGTATGATCACTTGGCACTGTCCACATAAACCAGGTTGTATGATTATTTGGCACTGTCCATGATAACCAGGTTGTATGATCACTTGGCACTGTCCATGATAACCAGGTTGTATGATCACTTGGCACTGTCCATGATAACCAGGTTGTATGATCACTTGGCACTGTCCATGATAACCAGGTTGTATGATCACTTGGCACTGTCCATAATAACCAGGTTGTATGATCACTTGGCACTGTCCACAATAACCAGGCTGTATGATCATTTGGCACTGTCCATGATAACCAGGCTGTATGATCACTTGGCACTGTCTATGATAACCAGGTTGTATGATCACTTGGCACTGTCCATGAAAACCAGGCTGTATGATCACTTGGCACTGTCCATGATAACCATTTTGTATGATCATATGACCCTGTCCATGATAACCATGTTATATGATTATTTGGCACTGTCCATGATAACAATGTTATATGATTATTTGGCACTGTCCATGTTAACAATGCTGTATAATCTTATGACTGTGTCCATGATTATGTTGTACAATCATACAGCTCTGTTGATAATTATGTTATCAGATCAAATGACCTAGTCATTAATTATATTGTATAATTTGACCCTGTCAATTATAATGTTGTATGATCAGATGATATTGACTTGTGAAACATGCATGATAATGTTGTATAATCAGATGACATTGGCATGAGAAACATGCATGGTAATGTTGTATAATCAGATTACATTGACATGAGAAACATGCATGGTAATGTTGTATAATCAGATTACACTGACATGAGAAACATGCATGGTAATGTTGTATAATCAGATTACACTGACATGAGAAACATGCATGATAATATATAATCAGATGACACTGACATGAGAAACATGCATGATAATGTTGTATAATCAGATTACACTGACATGAGAAACATGCATGATAATGTTGTATAATCAGATTACACTGACATGAGAAACATGCATGATAATGTTGTATAATGATATGACATTGACTTGAGAAACATGCATGATAATGTTGTATAATCAGATTACACTGACATGAGAAACATGCATGATAATGTATAATCAGATGACACTGGCATGAGAAACATGCATGGTAATGTTGTATAATCAGATTACACTGACATGAGAAACATGCATGATAATGTTGTATAATCAGATTACACTGACATGAGAAACATGCACGATAATGTATAATCAGATGACACTGACATGAAAAACATACATGATAATGTTGTATAATCAGATGATGCTGACATGAGAAACATGCATGACAATGTTGTATAATTAGATGACACTGACATGATAAACATGCATGATAATGTTGTATAATGATATGACATTGACTTGAGAAACATGCATGGTGATGTATAATCAGATGACACTGACATGAGAAACATGCATGATAATGTTGTATAATCAGATGATGCTGACATGAGAAACATGCATGACAATGTTGTATAATTAGATGACACTGACATGATAAACATGCATGATAATGTTGTATAATGATATGACATTGACTTGAGAAACATGCATGGTGATGTATAATCAGATGACACTGACATGAGAAACATGCATGATAATGTTGTATAATCAGATGACACTGTTAATGGGTAGGTAAGATGCATGTTTCTGTTACTAGATCAGACAGCTCTCTCCATTATACATATACATGAATATATTGTATAATCACACAGCACTGTCCATGATTAATGCATGAATGTAAGGAAATAAAATAAGAATACCTCTCAATGCCATTGCTGACAAATTCAAAGAAATACAATCAGCAGTATAGATTATACATTGTTATGCAGTTCTGTTGTGCTATGGTCTGAATGCATGGGAGAGCAGACATTGGATTTTGTCCTCTCTCAATACACTTTTCACTCCTGTGAAAAAAAGCATTAAAATGTTCAGCAGACACTGGCCCAATTATTGTTGAGAGGTTTAGCTTGCAGGCATTATTGCATAAACCTAAATGAAACAAGGTATAGTACTTGATACACTTGCCATGTCCAGTTAGCCAAACTAAGATACAGAGTTTCCAAAATGCCAGATTTTGCCAGATAGTCCATTTAGAATTAATGTTTTTGCCTGGGTAGCCCAGTTAGAATTAAATGTCTTTACCAGGTAGTCCAGTTAGAATTAAATGTCTTTGCCAGGTAGTCCAGTTAGAATTAAATGTCTTTACCAGGTAGTTCAGTTAGAATTAAAGGTTTTTGCCTGGTTAATCCAGTTAGAATTAAATGTCTTTGCCTGGTTAGTCCAGTTTGAATTAAATGTCTTTGCCACATAGTCCAGTTTGAATCAAATGTCTTTGCCACATAGTCCAGTTAGAATTAAATGTTTTTGTCAGGTAGTCCAGTTAGAATTAAATGTTTTTATCAGGGTAGCCCAGTTAAAATTAAACGGCTTTGCCTGGGTAGTCCAGTTAGAATTAAAGGATTTTGTCAGGTAGTCCAGTTAGAATTAAAGGTTTTTGCCAGGTAGTCCAGTTAGAATTAAATGTTTTTGCCAGGGTAGCCCAGTTAGAATTAAAAGGCATTGACAGGTAGTCCAGTTAGAATAAAATCTTTTTGCCAGGTAGTCCAGTTAATGATACTTCTGGGCTGTTAATTGCTTGTTTTGTTTTTATGGGTTAACGCCATTTTTAATCACAATATAGGCTATACATGGCGGCCAGTATTAATGGTGGAGGAAGAACACGGAAAACCTCGGAAAGAACCACCGACCCACGAGAAGCTACTGGCAAGCTTTCTCACATAACTACATTAGCTGAATCTTAGACTTGAACCCACGCAGACAGAGGTGAGATGGCAGTGATATATTTATATTCGGGGGATTAAATTATTGGCTATATCTCCTTCCTTCCAATGCAGTCTCGTTCCGCCTTTGCCTCTTCTGCTTCCGACGGTTGGTATCAATTAATTAGCATAACATTGTGCAATAATGCGTGGGGACGTGGCACTATTCCGTCCCCCGAAACAATTAATTAGCCCTTTTGGGGCATTAAACAGACGTAAATGCCCAATGGGCGAAAACGTCTTAAATCCAATTAATCAATCAATATATATATATATATATTCATTCATTCATTCATTCATCCTTAGTGCTAAAAATGTCTGCCTCTTCAAAATAATCTGCTGTCACATAAAGTTCTTTGTTCTACTAACTACTCATAACAAACTGCGTTCACCCAAATAGGTTGGAACAAGCAACAGTAGACATGGGTATGTGCAGTTTGCAGCTAGGCTTGACTTTAAAATGAGTCTAAATGGAACCCAATAATCACCTCATTGTGATGCATGTGATGGAAAATTTTGTTAATTGATGGAATAGAGTGGAGTTGCATAGCATGACGACCTAATTTGTAAAATTATTTCATTTTTTTCATTACCATATATATTTGGAGTGCAGTTTTGCATAGCATATCGACCTAATTTGCAAAATTATTTCATTTTTTTTCATTACCATATATATTTGGAGTGCAGTTTTGCATAGCATATCGACCTAATTTGTAAAATTGCATTACCATATATACTTGGAATGCAGTTGCATAGCATACAAACATATTTTGTAGTATTATTTCATCTTTTCTCATTACCATATATACTTCCTAAATTGAGTCCAAGTGCAAACTGATCAGACCCAGATTTATCATTGAAGCTTGTTTGGAATAATCTAGATAACAGACACGTTGATTTGCCAGCATGTTATGTGACAGCAGATCAGGGTCTGTGTTGTTGATTTTTTAACTGAGTTTATTTATACTTTCTTTTTCTGAAGAAATAATACAAAAATGATTTACTAGTGACTAAAATGTGATCCAGAACCAAAAATTAAAAGGAATTGTCAGCATCATAGGATTATTTTTTCTTGGATTTCAAGAAACAAAATTTGGAAATTATATCAAGTAAGAAGGCTTAGAGAGCTGACTGGTTATCTATTCCAAAATATAGTCTTTATTGAATTGCCTAAATATGAGGTTTGTAGCTACCAGAAAACCCACACAAAACTGGTACCTAATAAACCAGTCAATTAATAGTGTTTGAAGCTCAGAATTGTACAGATACAAGTTTTATTAAAAAAAAAATAGCTGTTGTGGTATGTTTCAGTTTGACATAATTTGAAGTGGAAAAAAATCCCAGAGAAAATACATCTCTAATCTTATGGATTTTCCATTTTACATCTGTTGACAAGTGAAGACATGAATATAATTATTTGCATGCCAAAATGTGTTACATGATTTTAAAACCACTCTTAAAGACTGTTTAAATGGTAAAGAAGAGCTTGTGTTGCAGTCTTAACTGTGAAAGGCTGATTGTTCCCATATGCAAATCATTGAACCTGTCTTGAGAACACCCTGAAACACAAACATCAATTATGTAATAAACATACCATGGCTATTATATTGTAAATTCCTCCCCATTTAGAAAATCTAGGACCATATAGTTAATGTGTTGTTAGCCAACTTCAGATAATGTATAACTGCAAAGAGCAATCAATCATATATATGCATGGTATTGGAACAATAACTCATAATTTTTACCACTGGGTAATAGTGTATAGTGACATTCAAATGGGTATGTACATTAGAGACATTCAAATGGGTATGCATGGTAGAGACATTCAAATGGGTATGTATGGTAAAGACATTCAAATGGGTATGTATGGTAAAAATATTCAAAATAGGTATGTATGGTAAAGACATTCAAATGGATATGTATGGTAAAGTATCAGTAGCAGAACCTCTGTAAAAGCCAGTTTATTTCCATGTTGTGTCCTTGTGTTGTTGTTGTGTCCTTGTGCTGTTGTTGTTGTGCCCTTGTTGACATCAAACACAGAATCTGATAACCTTGCATGAAACTGACAGTCTATAACATCAAGGAGTACTGAACCAGGGGATGTTGGAATGAGAAGCAAACCAGAACTCTAATCAGTGCAATTATTGGGTCATAAATAACATCCCTTGAAACCAGCCCAGCTTGGATTATAGGGGAAAACTCCACAGTGATCTCCAAATTGCACTTAACTGTTTTATTCATAAAGACATCAAATGTTGTAAGCAGTGCTGGGGATTATTCAGTTAAAAAATTTTTTTTAATTGTGCCTGAAATATGCATCACCTTATATAATTGTCATTTTCACTCTCAGTTCTGCTATAAAAAAGTATATTTTGAAAAGAACCGAATTAAACAACTCCATTAATAAATATCCCGTACATAGGTTGTAAAATTATTTAAACATTTTATTTGTATTTATTTCATACTTGTATTTCATGTTTTATAGGATTCTTGAAGTTGCCTGAAAATTGATTGGCTGAATATTTGCTGCATCATATTTTGTCAGATTCATGAAGACATGAAACTTCTCTGTGGCCATTAATGTAATGTGTCATTTATTTTCAGGCTTCATGACTTTTTGGGCAAGTGATCTAAAAGCACTTGCTTTAACAGTGATCATTGCTAGCTCACCTTCATCTGGGTAGATTAGTCTTGGACTCAGCCAATGTAGCAATGTAATAAAGCTTTCCAGTAGCTTTCTTGTGTGTCAGTGGTTCTTTAGGGGGTGGGGTGGGGGGTGGGGGGGTTTTCCTGGGTTCTTCCTCCACCGGTTATACAGGCTGTTATGTACAGCCTCTCTTGCACCTAGAAATGGCATTTAACCCCAAATAACAAAATCATGTCCCATGTCATGAATGTTCAATTTTGTAATTAAAAATATATAAAAATATTTTTAAAAATTTTAAAAAATAAAAAGTAAAAAAATAAATGTAAATTGCCAGAAATAGATAACAGAACTCTTGTTTAACCATTGTTTATAAATAGTGTTAAAACAAGATGTGCACATGAACACACAAGTAGTTCCCTTTTTTAAACTTATGACATGTAAATTTTCTGTATCATGTGATATCCTTTTAACCAGTATAAATACTTGTTTCAAAGGCTTGTCATTATTTCATTATAACTTAGGATTCATGCACCATGTATGTGAGTGTGTGATTTGGATTCTTAATATAGCTTTAACATTTTTCAGTCCTAACACAAACCTCTTAATGCTGAGTGCCTAGCGAGGCAGCTGTTAGTACCATTTTTGTAAGTCTTTGGTATGACTTGGCACAGGATTGAACCCATGACCTCATATGCATCTGAAACACATGTTCTAACCACTAGGCCATCGGAGCGGTCTTTATGCACCATAAACTCCATGGATGTTTTTATTTAGTACTTAAACTTTATCGATGAAATTCTTATAATTTTATGCCACAGATATTATAATCAAAGTTAGCTTGTTATAAAACTGTTTGAATTTAACTTGAACTTTATTCATTTATGACCACTCCAGTGGCCAAAGTGGTTAGAGCATCAGCCTGGAATGCAGAAGGTTATGGGTTCGAACCCAGGCTAAATCATACAAAAAACTTTTAATATTGGTATTTGCAGTGGCCTTGCTTGGCACTCAGCATTAAGAGGTTAGTGCTCACACCTAGTCAGCCTAGTGTCAGGATAATGTGACTGGGTGGGACATCATGCTACATGTCTGCAGTGGCACATGCCCCAGCGATAGACATCACTATTAATTGCCACACTGCAGACATCGTAGTGATATATAACTGAGGAAAAAAATTAAATCTAAATTACACACATAAGGTTCCTTTATGAAGAATTTTTTTTTAAAATTTGATATCCAGGTACTGAATCATTTATGACTTAAAAGATTCATACAAAGAATGATTAAAGGGGCAGGCAGTATGGGCAACCACCTGGGGTGCCAAGCTGGTGGTTTAGGACAGGGATAGGGGTTGGATAGCAGAGGATAGTAAATATCACTTAAATTGAACACAATACATGGATGAATTTCCATGTACACTTCAAACTTATAATGTTGTCATCTTTCAACTTATTTTTTTAATTTCACTATTAAGCAAAACTTCTTCTCAGATTTGATAAATTTTGTTTATATTTCAGTTTAGATTTTTAGATAAAATGCTATGCCAGTTAGTAGGCATGTATTACATTGGCAATTTAAAATAAATGTCTCTCTGATTTGTAGATTTTAAGATTGTGTCAAAAATGTTTGAATTAGAAAAATTAAAAATTAGAAAACTAAAATAAGATTGTGTAACTTTCCTGTCTTGCATTTTTCTGCATTTTACAGTTAAATATCTACCTTTTGGTTGATGGGGCAATTTCAACTATTTTACCAGAATCGATTAAAGCGCATCATGTCAGATGTGTACAGATGCAGATATGCTGATTGTTAGGTTTGATATTAGGAACTATAGAATTGCTGTAAAATTTCAGTATGGGAAGTTTCCCATGGCTTCATGTTCAATTCCCTTGAATAGATGGGAAAATAAATGCCTCACATTTCAGGATAAAATATATCTTCTGGGTGATTTTTGTTGCCATCAGAATGTTTTATAATTGTAAAGGATAACCAAAAAAACGGTGTTATGTTAAACACCAGGCATTGTTGATGACACATTCATTGGCAGGCTTCAGGGATATCAATTGGTAAGGAAATAAAATAAAATAAATGTCTTAGATAGTCATTAAATTACCATATATTGACTTTAGACTGTGACTTATTGACTAAATGTGTATTCAGGTTTGACTGCATTTCATCAGTGTAATACAGAGCAGTGGTTCCCAACCTTATGACCATAAGGACTTAAAAAAAAATCAGAACCCCAAACACTAACAGTTATACTTTTAGGCTGTCTTGGAATTTCCCTGTGGCCACCATTGGGTCTGCAGCCCATAGGTTGGGAATATCCCCATGTCCATCATTGGGTCTGCAGCCCGCAGGTTGAGAATATCCCATTGGCCGTCATGAGGTCTGCAGCCTACAGGTTAAAAATAGCTCTGTGGCCATGATGGGGTCTGCACAGGTTGAGAACCAATGATGTAGAGTTTGCATTCAAAGGCTATTTAAACTTTAGCCAGTATTGTGTTTTCTCACTTACAAGTTGAATCCAACTGCAAAATGCACAGACCCAAATATGTCATTGAATAATAAGCTGGTGAGTCTGGGTTAGTGTAGTTACTATCTTGAAAATACTGAAAATGCTATTCCACCTAAATAGATGTTGATATAACCTTGGAGTTTTTACTTGAAGATTTTTGTGTGTGTGTTGATGCTGATCTGGTAAATCTTGTTATTGTAAATTATCCTGAACAGAAAATTATATCAGTATGATATTTTCACCAGAAGGCTTTGTACGGTCTTTGATTGGTCTTCAATAAATATTGCAATAACTAATACGATTGCCCTCTTGAAAATCATATCTCTATTCCTCTTTGATATCAACACTGGGTTTTCACCAGTCGATACATCCCAGCCAATAAGTGAGTATATAATAATACTTTTGATAATGTACAACAATTCAAGATATTGAATAATCCATTATCGTAAATGCAAATTTTATGTAATGCGGAGAACAATGTGGAATATACGTACCTTGGATATGGTTATCCTGTTAAAATATTTCCGATTACAACTAAAGTATGTACAGTGACATGTAGTAAGTCAGATTCTTTTCTTCTCTTTTTCATATTTATCTGATGGTGAATTTCAAAACCTTCAGGTAAGTCCATTTAGCATTTTTAAAAATCAATATTGCACATTTAAGAAATCTCTCTCTCTCTCTCTCTCTCTCTCTCTCTCTCTCTCTCTCTCTCTCTCTCTCTCTCTCTCTCTCGTCATTATGGACCAAGATATCACTGTGTATTTGTGGATCTGTGCTAAGATATAACTTAGTCATCATATTGTTGTACTAAGATATGACTTAGTCATCATAGATATGTACTAAGATATGACTTAATCATCATAGATATGTACTAAGATACAACCACTTAGTCATCATATACATGTACTAAGATATGACTTAGTCAACATAGATAAAAACTAAGATATAACTTAGTCATCATATACATGTACTAAGATATGACTCAGTTAACATAGATAAAAATTAAGATATGACTTAGTCATCATATACATGTACTAAGATATGACTTAGTCATCATAGATATGTACTAAGATACAACTTAGTCATCATAGATATGTACTAAGATACAACCACTTAGTCATCATATACATGTACTAAGATATGACTTAGTCAACATAGATAAAAACTAAGATATAACTTAGTCATCATAGATATGTACTAAGATATGACTTAATCATCATAGATATGTACTAAGATACAACCACTTAGTCATCATATACATGTACTAAGATATGACTTAGTTAACATAGATAAAAATTAAGATATGACTTAATCATCATATGTCTGTACTAAGATATGACTTAGTCATCATATATATGTACTAAGATATGACTTAGTCATCATATGTCTGTACTAAGATATGACTTAGTCATCATATATATGTACTAAGATATGACTTATCATAGATATGTACTAAGATACAACCACTTAGTCATCATATACATGTACTAAGATACGACTTAGATAACATAGATACAAATTAAGATATGACTTAGTCATCATATACATGTACTAAGATATGACTTAGTCATCTTAATTATGTACTAAGATATGACTTAGTCATCATATATATGTACAAAGATATGACTTTGTCATCATATACATGTACTAAGATATGACTTAGTCATCATATGTCTGTACTAAGATATGACTGTGTCATCATAGGTCTATATTAAGATATGACTTAGTCTTTACATATATGTACTAAGATATGACTTAGTCATCATATATATGTACTAAGATATGACTTAGTCATCATAGATATGTACTAAGATATGACTTGGTCATCATATACATCTACTAAGATATGACTCAATCAACATAGATAAAAACTAAGATATGACTTAGTCATCATATACATGTACTAAGATATGACTTAGTCATCTTAATTATGTACAAAGATACAACTTAGTCATCATAGATATGTACTAAGATATGATTTAGTCATCATATACATGTACTAAGATATGACTTAGTCAAGAGATAAAAACTAAGAAATGACTTAATCATCATATGTCTGTACTAAGATATGACTTAGTCATCATATATATGTACTAAGATATGACTTAGTCATCATATATATGTACTATAAGATATGACTTGGTCATCATATACATGTACTAAGATATGACTTAGTCATCATATATATGTACTATAAGATATGACTTAGTCATCATATGTCTGTACTAAGATATGACTGTGTCATCATAGGTCTATATTAAGATATGACTGTGTCATGAAAGCTGCTCAGGCATCCCCATGCAGCTGAATTATAAAATTTTTGCTCAATCCAATATTAAATTTTGCTCATCTCCATAATGCTTGTGCAGTGCATCGAGCACTGCGCACACACCTACCTTTCGCTTAGAGGGAACGTTGCATGAAAGGTCAATATTTTCAAGACATCACTGACAATGTTACTGTAACCCATTGCATATTCTTGATATCACATGACATCACTGACACAATGTTTCTGTAACCCATTGTATATTCTTGATATCACATGACATCAATGACACAATGTTACTGTAAGCCATTCCATATTGTTGAAATCACATGACATCAGTGACACAATGTTACTGTTTGTTTGTTTGATTAGGATTTGTAACATAGCTTTAAAATTTTTCATTCATATTGCTCTGATGTCTGCAGTGAGGCAGTTTATAGTGATGTCTTGCATTGGGGTATCATGCCGCAGACATGTAGCATGATGTCCCACCCAGTCACATTATCCTAACACCAGGCCAACCAGTCCTAACACTAACCTCTTAATGCTGAGCGCCAACGGAGGCAGCTGTTAGTACCGTTTGTGTAAGCCTTTGATATGACTCGGCTGGGGATTGAACCCACGATCTTCCGCTTCTACGGTGGATGCTCTAACCACTAGGCCACTGGAAAGGTTTCAGTGTTACTGTAACCCATGTCATATTGTTGATACCACATGACTTCACAACAGTGTCTGATTGCATATTGTTGATTTCAGCTGACTGAACTGACACAGTGTTGTTGTAACCCATTGTATATATTCCAGATATCATGTTCACTTGTGGAAGATGTATTCATCTCTGTCATTTAATAAATGCATCTTATAGGGTGTTGACAGAAAATATGAACATGAAACATTTGAAGTATCCTTTCAAATTTCTTACTTAAACCTGTATTAACTATATCAAAGGATTTACAGAAAAAAATGTTTCATCATGTGATAATAGGATCTTTACATTTGTTCCTTGTCAAAAAAATTATGAGACCCCTCAAGTTTTGCTTACTACTGTTTTCCATTTATTTAACATCTTCAGTAAATTTGATTTTGAATATGCACTCTTGCAATATTTTCTGTATTTCTTTATTTCATATGGCTTTGTTTTTTGTTAAAAATATATTGCAAAATATACTGCATGCAGTGTTAACGAAAAAAAAATCAAATAATTTTATGCCATGCCTATAACCTGCATTTCTGATCCATGTGTTCTCCATACAAGAATATTTGTAATCACATCATGATAATGTAGTGGTACATTTTTGTTTTCCTATATTGTCAATTATACTCAACCAATATTTCATTGCAAAAGGTAAACAATTTATATTGACTGCATATTAATTGGAAAATCTCAGAATTTGATTTCATTTGAAAAGATCGTTTAGCTGCTGAGAATCAGTTCATGTATGATACCTATAATTTTAAATTACCAAAGTCCCACTTTCAAGCCATCAAACAACAGATGTTTGGAACCAACATCTGAGATGAGGCCTTCCTACAGGGTTTCTTTGATCCATGATGACCTATGCTTACTTCCTGACCTCCTTTGCCCTGTAAATGAAAACTCTTTGTTTCAATGATAATTTCTGACTATCCCAAAATGGTGTCTGGCTACCAGGAGGCAGGCAATTATTGCTTCTGTACCATCAGTATCCTGTAACTTGGGTGGGAAATGTATTTCCATTAAATTATTAAAAAAAGGCCCCATTTGATATAACAAAGTCAAGTACATATATTATATTCCCAAATGCAAACAAACTAGAATACCCATGCAGAAGCAGGACTTTCTATACAAACCGGTAGACATTAGAGAAAAGTCAAAAGGAAGTTACATACTTTAAAAATATATTCCTAGAATACACTATGTGAAAACTGAAAGCCACGATGAGAGCCTTTTAAAATGATATTCCTAGGTATACACTGGTAATTTAGTAAAATGAAATTGTTTTTTTAATTTATGTGGATTTCAAGCATGAGATTATGGTTGAATTTATGTGGATTTATAGTACGAGGTTTGGTTTAACTTATGTGTTTGGATTTAAAACATGAGATTGTTGCATTTGTGCATGCTATTTAAAGCATGAGATTGTATTTAAATGTATGTGATTAAAAAGAAGGGGATTGTGATGGAATTTATGTGTGTATATTAAAGCATGAGATTATAGTTGTATTTATGTGGATTTAAAGCATAGATTATATTTGTATTTATGTGGATTTAAAGCATGATATTCTGGTTGAATTTATGTGGATTCAGAGATGAGGCTGTGGTTGTATTTATTGGGGGGTGATTGTGTGTGTGTGTGTGTGTGTGTGTGTGTGTGTGTGTGTGTGTGTGTGTGTGTGTGTGTGTGTGTGTGTGTGTGATTTGGATTTTTAACGTAGCTTTAACAATTTTTCAGTCATATCGTATTTATTTGGATTTATAGTCTGAGATTCTGATAGTATATATGTGTGTGGATTAATTTGAAGCATGAGATTGTGGTTGAATTTATGTGTATGGATTAAACGATTAGATTGGATTATAATTTATTGGATTTTGAAGCATTAGGTTGTGGTTGCTTATATGTGGATTTACAGAACAAGACTGGTTGAATGTGTGTGTGTAGATTTAAAGCATGATATTGTGGTTGAATTTATGTGGATTTCAAGCATGATATTGTGGTTGAATTTATATGGATTTCAAGCATGAATTTGTTTGAATTTATGTGGATTTCAAGCATGATATTGTGTTTGAATTTATGTGGATTTGAAGCATGATATTGTGGTTGAATTTATGTGGATTTCAAGCATGAATTTGTTTGAATTTATGTGGATTTAAGGCATACATATTGTCATAGAACTATTGTAAATTAAAAAGTGCAATTGTGGTTAATTTTCAGCTGAATTAATTTTATGACAGATTTTTTGTTCAGATTTCTACCATATGTACTTGTTGATCAATTGAGTTGAAGGGCAAATAACATAGACCATGATCTGCCATTGTGTACTGCACCAGTATCCTGATTACACCCAGTATCCTGATTACACCCAGTATCCTGATTAGACCCAGTATCCTGATTACACCCAGTATCCTGATTACACCCAGTATCCTGATTACACCCAGTATCCTGATTAAACCCAGTATCCTGATTAGACCCAGTATCCTGATTAGACCCAGTATCCTGATTAGACCCAGATCTGTTGCTACATTATGTGATCAGTTATGAGTCTGTGCAGTTTGCAGTTGTTCTCAACTTTTAAGCAAGTATATATGGTAGCCAGCATTGGTTCCCCATATTTCAGTTAAGATGCATTAAATGCCTGAAATATTCACTTTATATGATTATTATTTTACTTGTTTAATTATTATCATATATTTAATATGCTATATTTTGTTACATCACAAATCTTTATTTCTAATTATGTAAATTCAGATTTATTCTGCAAACAATGTAAAACTCTATGAAGTGTGTCTGTACAGAGTGACCTCCAGACAAAATCCCAGAGATGAAGTTAGTAGGTCTTAGCAGAGAATAGCTTTGCAAACGACTGTTGTCCATCATGCATCCATCTTTTAGCCATTTTCTTGTCGCTACTTCACCTAAAGTATGCAGAGGATTGTATTGAAACTATGCACATACATTCATCGCACAATCTAGTTGACCTTGAAAAAAAATGGGGACAGCAACCATAGTGTCCATCTTATTATTGTTACACCTTCTGCAAGGATGGTCATATCAACTTTGGCTTTTCACTACAAGAGTTCTTATGATGTCTCGTTGGTTCTAAAAGAAAACAGCCATGGCTGCCATCTTCCAAATTTGCTCTTGCTACTCGAACTGAATGGATATTCATATCAAATTGGGTTTTTCACTAAAAGACTGATTTTGACTCTGGTTGGTCCTAAATGGTGCCTGTCTATATTGTTCACTATGGCTTAGGCAGCTAGCATTCAAAGACAGGAAAGATATAAAATGCCAGTTTAGATCACAAGCACCTTACAGACATTTGGTAAATTTGTTAGCTGAAGAGAAACAAATTATTGAAAAATATGCATTTTTTTAAACATTTCATCTTAATTGTATGCATCAGTTGCTGAATCATACTAAATGCAGTAATTCTGTCCTAAAATTCTGCTTGCATCTCATTCACATTGTAATATATTGAAATGTGTGCTAATTAGAGCACTCTCAGACATGGAAAACATTTTTTTATGCCTTGATAGAAAGAATAGAAGAAAAAGAAATTTGGTTCTCTAAGTCAGACCCTGCCAAGAAGGTCTAATAATACCTTATTATTATAACTTTATACTTAATTGAAGTCCTCCTCCTGGTTTGTAGTCATCCCAGATCTGGCATAACCTAAGTGGCTGCCATAAGGAAATGGCTACAACTGTACCCAGATCATTGTATTATTATGTTTCTCTGGTTTAAGCAATGTTTACCTCTGGGATGGATTGATTTCTGGGATGGATGGATTGATTATGACTATTATTGTACTATGACTAACAGACTTGCCAGATGCTTTGTTTGCTTTTAACTCTATTGGTCATATGCCAGATGAGCTTATTGCAGTAGTTCTGAACACCACCCAAAACCTGGTGCCATGCTGTTTTGAGTGGGTCATTGAAATCAACCTTAATAATGTCAAATTTCCTACCCATGTGGTTTTTAAGCATTTGATGGGTTGTGAGGCTAATAATACATACCTAATCTTGGTCACCACCCAAAAAGGTTAAGAACCATTGGCTTATGGCATGGCCTGTTGTTCATTATTCAATGTCCAGCATCTGTTTGTCCATGTCTGTTTGCACAAATTTGTTATTGCTACTGTTCCGAAACTTCATGGAGGATTACCAGATTTTTTCCAAGGTCTTTTTGGTATTGAATGGAAATGGTATTTCTCATGCAGATATTCAATATGGTCACCATTGCAGCCATTTTATAAACCATAGTATTACCAATTCTCTTGAATGGATGGTCAAATTAACATGGGGTTTTCACTAGAAGACTTTTTATGCCTTGTAAAATGATGCCAATCCAGTATTACTGTGATATAGGCAATGGTTTCAATACTCAGCAGTTAAAAATGTTCTTACCTGACAAATTCCTGAAAATTCTTTTTGGCTGTTAAAGCATCAGCCTATTTGGGTGACTCTTGGTATTTTTGGCACATTAGCACTTTAAAGGTTACTTTATACTGAGACAACTAAAATAAAGTGCCTTGTTGGACAATACACTTTAAAGCTAGCCAGTCGGGACTCATCCATTGGCATGAATTAAATTTGTTGATGGTTGGTCATATTGGTCTGCAAAGGCCTTCTAATAATGTCTAGTTTGTTTTAAATAAAAATGATGCCAGAAATGCCCTCCATAGTTGAAAATCATATTGCTGAGGAATATAAAAGATGGTTTAAACACTAAAAGTCTTTTAAAAAAAGAATTGGTCGTATGTTGAATTCCTGGAAATTCATTTCAGATAGTAAGGCATGTTAATTTTGTACATACATGTACCTTATTTGTGCATTTTTAGTTAAATGTTTTCACAGTAAACATAGTGCTTTCAGGGCTTGAAATTAACTTTTTAAGTAAAAGCAGCATTTTCATAGGTGTAATACTTTTTGTCAATACCCATTGGCTGTTTTAAATATTTTCAGCCAATAAATGTCAGGTATTTTCAGTATATTTACTAATTTTAGTACAAAGTATTACAAAAAATTTCTAGTTCATTTTTTTTCAGCTAGCAATTTACTGGCACATCAGAATTGTAAGTTGCAAAATACTAGCTTGGTTGTTTCAGTTTGGTTCTAGTTATTCATGGAATCATGAACTTGGTGGAGAGATACCTCTTGATGAGTACTACACCCTTATCACTAAAGTAGGTCACTGTGATTTGTATTTCATATTTAAATGACTTTGACCCCAATTAATTCTGTTTTAAGTTTCTCAAGCTCTGCCTGTGCTAAAATCATTAAACTAGATGGTTGCATGAATCTCTCTTGGCAAAGCACTGTCAAAACCAAATGAAGGTCACTGAGACCCATATTTTATATTTGACAGGCTCAGGTTTCAATTTTTTGCATCTAACTCATGACTACATGTTCTTTTATCCTGTATACATACTGTTTTTTTTTTATATACATATGGTTAGACCTAGAATGATGAACTGCCACAATGGGATCCATTTTGATGAGTATATTGCACCCTTGGCACAGAAGTAGAGCAATCTGACGCATATTTCATGCTTCACTGATGGGAGTTCAGTTTTATTTTTGTTAATTTCTTGAGCTGTTAATCATCAAACTAGGACTGTTTGCAACTGTATTATTCCCACAAAGCCAGAAGAAGGTTGCTATTACCTACATTTTACATTTTACTGGCACTGGTTAGGTTTTAGTGTTTTGACCATGACCACGTGAATGTTTGTCTCCTATATGCATGTTTTTATACATATTGCTGAGAAGATGCATCTTGACGAGTACTACACTCTCAATACAAAAGTTTGATCCATATCGCATTCTTCCTTGACTTTGGTTACATTTTGTGCTTTTACTGCTCATGCTTTAAAAACCAAATGGATTGATTTTGAACACATCTATTAGAGCCTTAGTACCACAGTGGTTACTATGCAGTTGATATGGCGCAGTTTGCCAGTAGCTTCTCATGGGTCGGTGGTTCTTTCAAGGGGTTTCCAGGTTCTTCCTTCACCATTAATACTGGCAGCCATGTATAGCCTATCTTGTGCTAAAAATGGCGTTAAACCCTCATCCCCCCACCCCCCACCCCCAAACATATTAATGGTAGTTCTGGTTATGTTTTTGCATTTAGTTCCAGACCATACAAGTTTTTGGAATGATGTCAACATATTATCATACGTAGAATCATGAAACTTTATGAGAGAATGCATTTTGATAAGTTCTACAATCTGATTGCACTGAGGTCTCAGTGACCTATATTTCAAATTTAGGTGACTGTTGAAATTTTATGTTTAAAGTTCATATAATTAATTTGTGCTGTTTATGTTTTAATAATAAACTTGATAATTGGATGCATTTCAGTTAGTATTACACCCTGAGGGAAATCAAGGTCACTGTGACCTACATTTTACATTTTGTTATCATAGGTTAAGACTTTGTATTTTTTGTATGATTACATAGATTTCTTATCAGTGTATACATCCTTGAATAAACAGAAAACTCTTTTGGACCAATGTAAATAGAAGTAGAAATTAATTGATTAATTTATACATGTTAGATCTTCAGAAAATGGCTTTCCAGTAAATGTCAACAACACTAACTATTAATGCTGTTTTGCTTTAAGTTAGTGTGTCTCCATTAATGACATTGTCCGCAAATTTTCTTTTTCTCTTTAATTGATTTTGAATGATATAAAAAATATCTTAAAACATGTTTTTTATGGCATGTTAACTTGAGCTTCAAATATTCCATCAGCCAATGACAGAAAAACTCCCTCAACATTATTTTTAGTCAGATTGTATTAGGAAGCTGAAAGCTTCATTTACAGTTAATGAAATGAAGCCTAAAATTAGAATTTGAATGATTAGTGCATGCAACAGTTACTGCTGATACAGTGTTTTTGATTATGCAAAAAGATACCACTCTAGATTCCATCTTGAATTGATATCAGATGTTCAGTTTCTAGAACAGTGTACCTGCAGTGTAAAATAGGCAAGTTTCTGGAACAGTGAACCTGCAAGTGTAAATTTAATAGGCAAGATTCTGGATCAGTAAACATGCAGTGTACAATAGGCAGAATATTGTACAGTCACATCAAGAAATCTATTATAGATACAAGTTTCACTTTTACATTGTATATACATTGAAATCTGCTTTAATGTACACTGTATATAATTAAGATGTAATTATGGGTGGGTGGGGGAATATAACCATTAGATTTACTTTCATACATCAACTGTACATAAAGGATGCACTGTTGTGATACCTTCGGTATATCTATGTTGACTGGTTGCATTGTTATTAATAAAGTTGCATCATCCACTCTAGGTCATTCTGAGTATCAGAGAAAAGTTAGGTTTTTGTATATTTCTTAATAAGTAAATTTTTTGTTTTCACTCACTTTGAAATGCAAACATTTCAAAATGTTAAGATATACGAGTATTTGCACAGAATATCATTGGGGACAGTTTAACATACTATTGAAATATATTGGGCCTGAACTTGTGTGGTGAAGAATGCGTGAACTTGTGAAGGCATTCTATGCCGATGAACAAAGGTGCAACATTTTTCATACTCCCTTTTTTTGTTGTTGTAGATTTTAACGCCATTTTTCGGCACACGATAGGCTATACATGGCGGCCAGTATTATTGGTGGAGGAAGAATCGGGAAACCCCCCGGAAACAACCACCGACCCATGAGAAGCTACTGGCAAGCTTTCTTACATAACACTCATACTCCTTTAATAAAATTTTTGTTATATACCTAAAAGCAAGCGTATTAATCATTCTGTAATAGGAATAAACACAACTGAAACAAAATATTTTTTTCAGTTTTTTTGAACATTACATATCATTCTTTGTATGAATGAAACAGTAGACATATGCAGTAATACATGTTACTTTGGAAGGTTGCAGATACATTGGATAATTCTCATTAGCTGTGAATAAAAAATAGTTTGGTAAAGATGATGAAATGTTGTGTAGCCAAAAATACACTGATAAATATTATTATTAGAAAAAACCCAGACACTATCGATGAAAAAGTTATGAAAAGATGAATTTAAAGAATTCTGTCAAAATGTTGTTGTAAATGTCTTTATTTAATGTTGCTGTCATGGTGGTGGGTAAGTTTAAAATGTCCAGTGTGTGTCGTGATTATTGTTAATGTATTCAGACCCATCAGCGTTTGATAATACCCACAAATAAAAATACTGATTCACTTTGTATGTGCTTGTGTTTCCTTAAATCCCTATTATAAATTGTTAATTAAAGTGGATTATAAAGTGGACTATTTGCAAAAAGAGAGGTTGTTTATTGATACGTGTATATTGTATCAAAGTTCAGATTGACTCCTCCCATCCTAACAGCAGTAATAACTAGCAGTTCATTTTCACTAATTTTAGAAATCAGTTTTGTCCCCTTGATATCTAAGTCTTTTAATATATTTCATTTCAATTTGTTTAACTAGAAAGAATGATGTTAATCTAGCATCATGTAGAATGGCTGCCATCATTGTTGGCCTAATATTATAAAAGGGCGTCAGATTTTTTACGCTGTGAGCAGTCTGTGCTTCCATGGCCAATTATTATTAGCTGTAGCCAGAAGACGTTCATCGAATGCAGACATGGTTACCATCTAAAAACATGGTGAATAACGTTATGTAGCTACAGTATATACGACTGGATATTGACCTGTCTCGAACAACATTCAGCTTAAGTATATACTAATATGTAATGCAGTATTATTTTGCCACATAATGTTAGTGTATTGCATCTCCAGGATGCCTATAGGTTGAGATATATTTTGGCAACATAATGTTAGTGTATTGCATCTCCAGGATGCCTGGGTTGAGGTATATTTTGGCAACATCATGTTTGTGTATTGCATCTCCAGGATGCCTTGAACAATTTACTAATTCCAAGCAGTATTCTTGACAAAAATCTTCACTGACTGACTCTTTGGAAATGTGGAAAACTAATTTTGTAAACTTGGAAGGAAAAACCAGACAAGTTTATTCATGTGGAATAATATGTTGAGTGTGTTATCAGATGAACTCATCATCCACAGTTGGCTTCAGTCAGTGTTTGTGTTATAGCAGCAGATCAGTTTTCATATTAAGGCCATTATAGATGACAGGAACTATGTGCAGCATATACTATCAAACAGACCCATCAGACTCTGTACTCCAGATAGGCAAGGAGGGGCAATTTTCTTCAGAAAATGAGGAAATTCCCCAAACCTTCTCTGCATGGGGTGGGAAGATAGTTTCCTGGTTAAGTTGGATTAAATACTGGTATTTCTCTAGTTGAGTTCCTTAATGAATCTGTTAATGAGATTACAAAATTCATTTTGTCAGGTGATGTAGACATGGAGAATATACACAAATGTTTGACACCTTGCTGAAGTTTTGTTTCACAATATTCAGCTGCATGTATTTAAGAAGGTTATTCAGTACCATTTACAATATGTTTAATACACTTGGATGAAAAGAATCAAAGTAGAATTACTTGTATGTTTGTGTAATTTTATAAAATCTTCTTTCATTCAGTTAAACAGTGTTGCATAACAAACAGTAAATTATTTTAATAGGAAATAGGTAATTGAGCAATCAATAAATAGTTTATTTATTAATTAATTCATTAATTCATTAATTAATAAAACTATACCTATGGAATATTATTTTCATGTTAATAATTAGTCAGATCAGCAAAATGTACAAAATAAATGACATACAGTTGCAAAAATACATGTAAATATACAATTTAAATGATATAAATTTGCATACATTCATGTAAAATTTAAATTTAAATGACAAATTTGCATAAATACATGTATAATCTAAGTTTAAATGACAAATGTTAAGAAATACATGTAAAATCTGTAATTTAAAAGACATGAATTTGTATAAATTCATGTAAAATTTACAATTTCAATGATGCATATTTGCATAACTAGGTGAAAAATCTACATAATAAATGGCAAATTTGAATAAATACATGTAAAATCTATAATTTAAGGACATAATAATGTTTACATTTATGTAAAATTTAAAAAAGGCACGGTGTGCATATTTTAAATGTAAACTCTACAATTTAAGTGACTAATTTGCATAAAATTAATGTAAAAATTGCAAAATAAAGTGCATATATTTTAATAAATTCATGTAAAACTTAGTTTAATGAGCATACATTTACATAAATTTGCATAAAATTTACATTTTAATGAGCATACATTTACATAAATTTGTGCAAAATGACAAGTTTAATGGGCATACATTTACATAAATTCATGAAAAGTCTACAAAATAAAGGGCATACATTTGCAGTTAATGTGTTGTCAGAATGGATGGGACCAAGTCACATTAAAAAAAAAAAACTCTTATTTTCATATTTGAATTAAAAGTTATAAACCTGAAGATTTAATTTATTGAAACAATTATGCAGCTGTTGAAAAGGGCCTGAGGTAAAAATTGGATAAATAGAAAGACAAAATGGGTGACTCACTTCAGATTCAGTCAAAAATAATTGTCAGGTCTGATATTTAAAAAAATCCAATAAAAAACAACTAAAGCCAAGAATCAGAACTATCTACACAAATTTTCCTTGAAGCAAAATTTGGATTCTTCATATTTAAATGTAATCTATTAGATTTTTAATAATTTATATTTAACTTTATCTGAATTTCCTGTTTATATAAATAGTGAAATATTTTTTTTAGCATGCCTCAGTTCTAAAGAGGAACAGTTTCTTTCTAGAAAGAATATGAAGTCAGCAACTCTAAATTTATATCCTCAACTCCATATCCATAAATGTTTTGTTGACCTTTTCTCATGCTGTTGTACTTAAGGTAAGATATTTTTCTCTATTAAGAAATAACTTCCTTTCAGTAGATATTTAATCATTTTATTACTGATCCATATGAAACGCTGTTTACTCCAGTAAATTTTACATACACTGTGTAAGACTTGGGGCTTTGGAAATTTGGAAACTCTGCATGCTGTTTACAAGATTTTGTATTCACTGTGTCATGGACTTGGACCATTGGGGGTTGGCAACCTACAACACACAGTGCCACAAGGTGGGCATGTAAAGAGATTTTGTGTGACATGTGGAGGGCAATTTTAAAAGTGTTACTCTCTTACTGCTGGCACGCGCTGGTTCATTTTGTAATTAATCCAGAAAAAAAAGTTTAACACTATGTAAAAAAAGTTTAACACTTGTAAAAAAAGTTTAACACTATGTAAAAAAAGTTTAACACTATGTAAAAAAAGTTTAACACTATGTAAAATAGGTTGCCAATCACTGTATTACATATCCTGTCAAACATGGACCATTGGAAACTCAGCATGCTGTTTACAGGCTATAACATACATTGTCAGACTTGGACCATTGGAAACTCAGCATTCTGTTTACAGGCTATTACATACATTGTCAGACTTGGACCATTGGAAACTCAGCATTCTGTTTACAGGCTATTACATACATTGTCAGACTTGGACCATTGGAAACTCAGCATGCTGTTTACAGGCTATTACATACATTGTCAGACTTGGACCATTGTAAACTCAGCATGCTGTTTAAAAGAATTTTCATAAAAATTCTTTGATAAAATGAAAACCTACTGTTCTGGGTTTTAAAGGGGTAAAAATAGTATTCCAGGTTATGAATGCCTTGAATTAGCTGTTGCGATCCAGCAGTGGCATAGCAACTACCCAAGCAATTGAGGTGGAGCCCAAGCCCAGTAGGCAAGGCCATGTGATCCAGTAGGAACTGTGTCAAGGGCCTATGAAAACACCATTTTACTGAAAAGTTTACATAAAGAGGTAGTGAAGTCAATATCTGTCGTTTTATCAAAGAAGTACATGGGGCCAGCAGTGACCTTAATCAGGCCCTGCCATTAGGGACCACAATTCCCATCAAGCAACTTTCTTATTGGAAGGAAGCCCCATTATTAAGTGTTTTTATTCCACTGCCTACCAAATTTGCAAAGAGATGATGATCACTGGATAAAGAAAGAATAATTGAATTTAATTGTGGGTTGTTGTTTTTTTTGCTGTTTTTTACCTGTAATTTTCTTCACAACTTTAGAGAGGCATCAATCACCTAAATTTAAATTTTAGTTTTGGACTGACTTCAATTAATACATTGAAACTTAAGTTCTTTTGACTTAATGGGAGGTTTGTTTTTATTCCAGAATCATATTAATCCGGATAATCATTGATAAAATAATGAATATTAGATACACCTATGTCTAATGTATATATACCCATGTCTGATTTATATATACGCCCATGTCTAATTTACATATACCAGTGTAATCCCATATATATATATATATATATATATATATATATATATATATATATATATATATATATATATATATATGGGATTACACTGGTATATGTAAATTATTATATATATATGGGATTAGATGGTATATAACCATGTCTAATTTGTATATACACATGTCTAATTGATTAGATTAGATGTCTAATTTGTATATACACGTCTAATTGATTAGATTATATGTCTAATTTGTATATACACATGTCTAATTGATACATATCGTGTCTAATTTATATACACCCATCTAATTTATATATACCCATGATTTATAGCTACACATGTCTAATTAATATTAAAAAAACTCTCCCATAGCATCCTGTGCTTTGATATCAGGGTATGTTGTATTTTATTGTTAGCAATGTTAAATTGTACAGAATATCACATCTGCAGGAGATACCTAGGGTCATGTAGCTATAAATTTTATTTAATGTTTTATAAATTTAAAAAAAAAATTATAGTAGTTTTAAATAAACATGTACTGGCATTGGATATTGTTTTATCATATTATTCAACTTCCTAGCAGAATTACTTGCTGTTCCCCAATAATCCCATTGGCTTGACAATTCCCTCTGTTGCAGTGCAGAAATAGATTTAATAACAGATCAAATAGACTACAAACCTTCCCATGTGAATTTGCATTCTAATTGAATCTGTATTTTGTGTCCAGACATCCCAGTAAATCATTAAATCCATGTTAAATGGCCATATTGATATTTTACGGAGCTCAAGGATAAAATTTTCTTATTAAATTTAACTTAGGGTGACAGTGTTCATATTTTACCATGTTTTACTCATCAACAGCATCAAATGAAGCTACCAGATAAAATGTGTTGTTACAGCAAAGGGATTTTATACTCCCATCTTAAATTTGGCATATTGTGTTATGTCATTGGCTATATGTCATGTTATCCATTTCCTAACATTTACTTCTCCAGTCAATAACTTTGTTAGACTCAGAGATTTTAATGAAATTTTAATGACTAGGATATGCAATTTGTACCAGTAGCTATGCTCCCTGCCATAATGTCAAACCAGTAGCCATGTTCCCTGACACAAGGTCAAATCAATAGTTATGTCCCCAGCCACAAGGTCATGGTCACAGAAAAGAAAATGTAATTGCTTCCGATCAGGAGAATAAATTTAGAACCATAGGGGATATTTTAATGAAACTTTGGCCAATTATATAATGCTGTATGAATGGTGGGTATGTCGTGTTCCATAACTAAACCTATGACCTTAATGTCAAGGTACCATACGCATAAGGCGAGTCCAACTAATGCACCGGGTCTTTGCAGATTTCCAGAATTAATTGGTTGAACAAAAAACATAGACGCCGATTTGCAGGCACAATATGCTACAATAGATCAGATTTTTGCTGTATGCAGTTTGCTGTTTGACGCAATGTATGTTTGAGTATATACAGTAATGTAATGAGAAATGTAATTCACTGACTTGTATCATTCTTCAGTTTGTTTCATTAAATTATACATTAATGAAACTTTAGAGAAATATATATCAAATATATATAATGTGTCACATTTAGCCGCACACCCTGCCTCAAGTTCAAAGAGCATCACACACCCAACTTCAAGGTCAAAGTTAGTGCATGGGATATTATAAATTTGTGACATCTATCTGTATACGAGTAAAACTTCTGAAACTGGAAGGCCATTTAATGAAATTTTAGACTGTTTCACATATTCAGTTACACTTCTTGCTGCAAGATCAAGGTCACAAGATTTCTGCGAGTCATTTGCACATTCCTCATCTAGGCTGTCAGATTATTACCCCTTCAAATATGTTGATGAAATTTTGTCCAAGTCCATATCCAAAAAGGTCCCATCATGAGCTTAAAGGTCACAAATGGATAAGGTAATGAGACATGACATTTGCCATTTGTGGAGTTATTTTGATGCTGATTCTATTGAAGTCCCAATGGATTGCATTCTGTGTATTTTGTTAACATACACTTCATTTCATCCCTTTAATTTATGGTGAATAGCTAGTCATTATATTAAATTTATGTTGAATAAATGGCTCACACAAACTGCTGCTAAAATCAAATAAAATTCATCAGTTTTCTTTGTTCTTCCAAGTAATTATATAAATTGTTACAATATGTCCTGTTTATATCACAGATCAAACAAACTTCTATGTTTTGTGGCTCAGGTTTTCTCCCCCCAGAAAGTCAAATTGGTTGAAAAATGACAATAAAACTGGATCCGTCTCACATACAATTTGTACTAAACTATTTAAATTGGAGAATGTCTGGTCTTGAAATTCTTGAGGTGACAGATATAATATATAGTCTTGTCCATTATCTGTTTCAAATTAAGATATTTAAAGAAATAGTTCAAATTTGTTTAGAATGATTTCATTAATGACTTGTTACAATTCCTTAATTTTGTTTAGTATGTATCTAGTTATATCATTTAAAGAGTGATGCAATGTTTGTGAAACTAATAACTAACTTGATGAAAATGATATATTTTGGTAATTGGATGAGCGAATTTATTCCAGAGGCTAAAATATTTAGAAATTTACAATATCCATCAAGTTCAGAAGGGCAAAAGTGCAGCTATTGAAATTGTACTATTGTTTTAGTAGCTGATTGACTGGTCATGACTCCATTCCATTCTTTTCTTTTTTAATTTATAAACCTGCCATAAATTGGAGCTTATTAAGTTATTAATTTTGTTTACAAATAAAAACTCAAGCTGTCCATATCAACACTAATAAAACTTGTGCAAATGGTGTTAACATAGCAAGAACCATACAAATTTAAGTCAAAGGTCAAGATCACTGTGAAGTAAAGAAGAAAAATGGTTTATGCACAGGAACTTGAGTTGTCATAACTCTGTTAATTTGCAAGCTCAAAGGTCATGGTCACTGTGACATTAAGAAGAAAATTAGTTTCTGCACAATAACTTGAGTTGTCCACAATCTGCAGTTACCAAACTTTGTGGAAAGCTTACACTTGTTGTTGTTGTTGTTGTAGTAGGGTTTAACGCCAATTTTCAGCACATGATAGGCTATACATGGCGGCCAGTATTATTGGTGGAAGTAGAACCTGGGGAAACCCCCGGAAAGAACCACCGACCCACGAGAAGCTACTGGCAAGCTTTCTCACATACCCACATTAGCCAAATCTTAGACTCGAACCCACGCAGACAGAGGTGAGATGGCAGAGATCCGTAATGGATAGAGCTTCAGACCACTCAGACACTCAGGGCCCCCTTACACTTGTACTAATGAAGAAGCCTAATGACACTGAATTCAAAAGGTCAAAACCCAAGGTCAATGAATAAAAGACAAAAAAGTCTCTTCACAATAACACTTGTACAGATCCAAACCAAACTTCATAGATGGCTTGGAGCAAGGAAGAAACTTGTTGATTTGGGTGTCAAAAGGTAAAGGTCATTGACAGAAAGAAAATGAGTTAGTTTATGTGCGCAACTATGAATTATCTTCACAGAGGACTATTTAATATGGGACTTCACAGAGGACTGTTTAATATGGGACTTCACAGAGGACTGTTTAATATGGGACTTCACAGAGGACTGTTTAATATGGGACTTCACAGAGGACTGTTTAATATGGGACTTCACAGTAGACTATTTAATATAGGACTCCTCAGAGGACTGTTTAATAGCATAGTACACTTCTTTTCAGTTAATTAGCTAATTTTGATAAAAGGATATCTAAGAATTAAAAACAAGATTTTGACGTAGACTGACATAAAAGAGGGCACATTAAAGGAATTTTAAAATAAATGCTTGCAAGTGATCTGTTTTTCAGTTTTCATACTAACACATGGAACTATTTCCATGAAAAATGCAATTTATTGGGACAGCATTTGGAGAATAAACTCAGAAACAAAGAAGTCTCTCAAGGTGCAAACCAAAAAAAACATCATCATATTCATGTAATAAAATGAAGAAGAAAAAAATGTTTTTTTTTGAAGTGTGGATATTTTGAAAATAATTTTTATGAAGAGAAAGGGAATACTTTCAGACTCCAAATAATTTACTTTATGATTGGTTTAGGCTAAGTAAAATTGACTTGAGACGTTTTAATCTTCCTTTTTCAACAAGTTTGTTTTTATACCAAGTGCCAATTTAATGCAGTGGGAATCAAATTAACATTAGCTGAAAACAACAGGGATTGGAGTAATATCTTTCTGGGGATTTCTTGTCATCTCCAATGTTGCTTTTATACACAGATACCATTTGGCATGACCAGCTCTCTTTCCAGAAGTGTCTGTAAAGTGCCCATTCCAATTCTTCTGTAATACCTCAATACTGGTGTGCAATTTACTTATGTTCGTGACGCTGTCAATAGGGAACAGTCTTTATTCTGGAAAAGTTGTAAGAAGTGTCTACAAATAGTGTTCATATTAATTGTAGTAAAATTGGATCCATGCACATCAAAACCGAGGATCAAACCTGGATCCAGTGACATTCAGAATAAGAGCATTAACTCTGTACAATACAGACCAACTTCGCTTTCTACAGAGAAACCTGTCAATAAAGGACACTCAAATGATGTCCTTTATAGCAGGCATGTCCAACTCGAACCCTTCAGTCTGCATGTGGCTCAATCCTTCATTTTTTTTCTGCCCTCCGCCATGTAGGCAGTCTTTTTGAAAATATGCATTTTAATTAAAACACATTTTATTTTAATTAATACACATTTTAATTAATATGCATGTTAATTAATGCACATCTTAAATAATATGCATAATTAGTGATAAAGAACTGTTTTTGCTTATGTTACCTGCAATCTTAAACATTTTATCTGTCTTGGCACACAGCCAAAAAGGGTTGGCTGCCCCAGCATTATAGAGATATCCTTTATGTATTGGTAAATGTGTGTGTGTGTGTGTGTGTGTGTGCAGATCTTTAACATAGCTTTAAAAGAAATTCAGTCACATTGTTACAACTTCTGCAGTGTGGCAGTTTATAGTGATATCTTGCAATCAGGCATCATGCCACAGACATGAAGCATATTGTTGTTGTTGTTGTTGTTGTTGTTGTTGTAGGGTTTGACACCATTTTTCAGCACACGATAAGCTATACATGGCGGTCAGTAATAATGGTGGAGGAAGAACCCGAGAAAACCCTTGGAAAAAACTACCAATCCACGAGAAGCTACTGGCAAGCTTTTTCCTATAGATTGGCCAAATCTGAGACAAACCCACACAGACAGGTGGGATGGCAGTGATCCACACTTTAGACCACTTGGCCACGACGTGTAGCATGATGTCCCAACCTATTGCATTATCCACAAACCAGGCCAACCAGTCCTAACACTAACCTCTTAATGTTGATCACCAAGTGAGGCAGCTGCAGGTACCATTTTTTATAATTCTAGGGTATGACTCAGCTAGGGTTTGAACCCACAACCTCCAATAATCTAAGGCAGACACTCTATCCACTTATGCCATCTGAGCAGTAAGTGAAATCTGTAAACAAACTATTCAAATGGTATTTATGAATATTGTTGTGTAATGAAATCACATTTCTATTTTGTTGGGAAAGTCTAATTACAAGAAAAACTTGGCTTTTTATCAGACCCTCTTTAGTCCGGATCTTACAGAGCCAAGCAAGCGTCTGATTGAATGAGACCTCATGCAGTAACCAGCAACTGAATAATCTACTACTACAGGTGTAATTTATATCCAAATATAAGGGTATCTCAACATAGCTTAAGATTTAGTCATTCTTCATATCCAGATAAATTTCTATTGGCATGAAATGAATCTCATGAAACGACGACAGTGCTTGATTATAAGATGACTCAGCAACAAAGACCCTGATCTGATGTGGCATGATGTACCAGCTGATCAGGGTGTATGTTTTTGGTTTTGTTGATTAGTACTAACAAACGGCCCAGACCCAGAGCTGCCAGCACATTATGTGATGGCAGATCAGGGTCTGTGCAGTTTTGCACTTGGTCTCAAGCTTTAAGTAAGTATATAAAGTACATTAATACTTTTAATCCATGTTGAATTTAATTCCCCCAGAGAGCCCCCTGTTCCACATCCTCACTAACCGCTCCGGTGGCCTAGTGGTTAGAGCGTCCGCCCCGGAAGCGGGAGGTCGTCGGTTCGATCCCCGGCCGAGTCATACCAAAGACTTACAAAAATGGTACTAACAGCTGCCTCGCTTGACGCTCAGCACTAAGAGGTAAGTGTTAGGACTGGTCGGCCTGGTGTCAGGATAATGTGACTGGGTGAGACATCATGCTACATGTCTGCGGCATGATGTCTCGGTGCTAGACATCACTATAAACTGCCTCAATGCAGACATCGTAGCGATATGACTGAAAAATTGTTAAAAGCTACGTTAAAAAAATCCTAATCAAACTAACCACATCCTCACTATGAAAGAAGCTGATGCTCAGATGTAATGTGAATTAATTATATACTACTACTACTACTACATGAAGCAAGTGCATTATTACCATGTTATCATATATACTCGTATATTTAAGTCAAGTCCTAGACCTCAATCTCCTGTCACATTATGCACTGGCAGATCTTGGTCTGTTTTGTTTGTTCAACTGATTATTCCTAAAGAACTGTATAGACCATAATCTACCTGCTTATTATTGAATCTGGGTCAGTGGAGTTTGCTGCCATGTGTGACTTGTATGTGTGTACATAGAGTAGTAATAATTGTTTACCACACACACACCCACATCATCTACTTGAACCTAGATATGCATACAACAGATAAACAAGCCAGCAGATCAGGTTCTGTGTTGTTCCCCAACAGTATTATTAATAGATGAATGATAACTGATTTTAATCTTCTAGCTTGGTACATAATCACAATCTGGGACTGCTGTCATTGGAGACATTTATGTCCATACATATGAAGATCATAAAGGAAAGCAACAGAGATAGAGTTTCAACTTTAGAATCAGTAAGCTATTTAGAGGATATTTTATGATTTGTGTTGGTTGCCCTCCTACAATTCATAATACAAAGTGTATAGCCTAATTAATCTTTATAGCTAAATAATTAAACATCTGTTTATGATGACTAAGCTTGGTGAACCAAATATTTGGATGATTATGATCATAAAAGCCAGGGCAACAAATTCCAAATTGGCCACTTGTTCTGCAGGCTTTGGTTTGATTAGGTATTCTACAACACTTCTTGTACAAGTTTCTTATTTAGTCTGAGAAAACTGGAGTGGAGTGCCATGCATAAGGTCACACCATGGTAGCTGACCCAAGCTGATCCAATGCTAGGATTTGAACCTGCACCCTTTTGGTCATGTGTACAAATTTATATATATATATTAAATGGCCTAGTGGTTCGAGCATCCACCGTGGAAGCAGGAGGTCATGAGTGTAACAGAATTGTTACCAAGTGGTTGGTGGATGAAATGAACAACACAAACACAATATGTGAAAGATGATGGAAATTTATGAAATAAATTATTAATGAAAAATAATGATGTATCAACACAATAACTCATGCGTTCAACCCACAATCACACTTCACAACCATTCACAATTTGAAAATAAATAAATATTAATACAAAATAAACACAGATCCAAGGAATCTCCTGGACTACACAAATGTTTCATATAAAATGGAACCTTTACAAAAGTTATATTATCGCACAACAAATACAAACATCAAATTACATTATCGCACGTATGGATTGCGACAACAAGTACTAACATCTACATGTATTAAATCAAGTTACTAACTGTTATTGAGATTCATGTAATCCCTTGGAATCCTACAGATTCAAAGTAACTACATGTAAATATAACAATGTATTCAATTGTCACCACAATTGAAACACACACATGCGTCTCGACCCTGTACAACCGTACGATTCACCAACTGTTGAACTGCACAGCTTCTCTGAATACCTAGGGTTGGCCCAATACTTTTATCAGCCGCTTGCCCTTCACGGATCCACTACAGTTATATGTACAGACAGCATACAGCATCTACTAGAACCACCGGTCCCAAACACTTAGATACTACCCCGGACGTTTACACCTCTAGACAGCTCCGACACTCGGACATTTAGACTTCTAGATTTCCGGATATTTACACATCTCGACAGACGTAGACGGACAGACAATCCGACAGACAGACAGTCAGATACCTCAATTTGATCGCACAATTAAACAGCATAATCACAGCACAATCACGGCACAATCAATCACATTCAGCCCTTTTTGCTGGAGCAATCAATCACATTCAGCTACAATTCAGCCACATTCAGCTACAATTCAGCCCATTGGCTGGAGAAAGAATGACGAGCTATCTCTCCTTTGACAAGATACTTTTGACTCGTCATCTTTTTAGAAATATTCTGCCTTATATGTCCCCAAATAGGTGAGCAGAATTCACGGCAAAATTCCCGTGCACCCCGTGATTATAATGTTCCTGACTTTAAGTGATTTGTAATGCAAATCGCTACACGTCGCTTACCTTGAAAAACACTTATTCACCCCAGGTAACGCATGTACGACGAAACAAACCAAAAAAAAGGGTGAAATTAGTTTGTATTCAAGAAGAAATAAATTCAATTTTCGCCTTATTCTGTGACAACGAGTTTGATCCCCATCCAAGTCATACCAAAGACTTACAAAAATGGTACTAACAGCTGCCTTGCTTGGTGCTCAGCATTATGAGGTTAGTATTAGGACTGGTCGGCCTGGTGTCAGGACAGTCTCATTCAGTGAATATTTATTCTCAGACACAGTCTCATTTTATGAATATTCAGTCTCAGATACACACTATCTCATTTTATGAATATTTAGTCTCAGACAATCTCAACTTGTGAATATTCAGTCTCAGACACATAGTTTCATTTTATGAATATTCTGTCTCGAACACACACTGTCGCATTCTATGAATATTGTCTCAGACACAGTCTCATTTTTCTTACTACACATTGACACACTGCCTAATTTTTTAAAATACATTCATAGTTACATAATCCCTCATTTTTTTTTATTATCCACTCAGAAACCTACCTTTTGAATATACAGTCTCAAAACATACTGTCTCATTCTGTGAATATGGAATCTCAGATACAACCTCTCATTCTATGAATATACATTGTTTGATACATACTATCTCTTTGAATTTGTAATCTCAGATACATACTGTGTCATTCTGTGAGTATACAGTTTAGGGTTATTGGTATAATCAAGTTTTTTCTAGTAGCAAGAGGAAAGAGTTCAAATGTGGGTCTTAACATTACCTTCTTAATTTGCATTTACTGTTTCATAAATGCTGGATGATCACTCAGATTTTGCGAAAGGACTCCCAACTCTTTCCCCAGCAGAATTATTGGGGTGTGGTGTGGTGTGACAGGACAAAAAGATACTCTTGCTCCTATACTGTTGCTCACTTGCTTTTGGACTGCATTGAAGGTAGTCTGTATTTCCAGTAAAATGACAGCAGATTTGGCAAAAAGTATGATAGTCAATTAAAATACAATTTAAAAAACCATGGTATTTTTCCATATTTTATTCTTCAGCCTGCAGTATTTTCAGTTGTAATTTAGATTTTAAAAACATCTGAAGCCTTACATACAGGATTTTGAAGAACCATCATCTACTCATTTATAAGATGATCATCCTTTACCGTATGTACCCATGTATAAGATCAGTCCCACTACAAACTGATTGACTCAGATAATTACATAATGTGTCTGCAGCAGATTTGCATCTGTGAAGTTTGTTAGGAGTAATCAGTTGAACAAACAATATAGACCTCGATTGGCAGGTGCTTTATGCAGATGATCCATGTTGTTTGCAATTTTACCTAAGTGGGAAGTAATAAAATGTATCAATAACAGCATTGGAGTTAATAACTGGATGAATGAAAATTATTGTTTTGTAATTTCTGTATGTGTGACAGAACTGAGTAAAATGGATAAATATGTACTAGAGGGCGGCAAGTATATCAAGTAGAAGTGAAAATAGCCAATATTGTTGTGATGTCTTTAAATTATGGAAAAGAATCTTATTTTGAAAAGTTAAGGTAAATTGAAACTATTTTGCATATTTCTGCCTGATAGACTTTAATGAAATGAGAGTTCGATGGTATTAGTATGTGCTTAGTCCTGTAATTTACGAAAAAAGATTTTTTTAAATCAGAGACTGTATGGGAAGAGAATTGTGTGGCCATGTCAACTTTTGAATGGACAAAGGTGTAATGAAATCCCTTGACCATCAGCCACTACCTTCTCATTTGGAGCAATATATCAACTACACTACAAAGGCAGTGACTTTGGAGCCCAGTTTGACTAATTTGTCAGAGGGTTTGGTCACTGTTTAGTCAGAAATGGTCAGGTGTCAATCTTTGTTGATAATTACTGTACTTATGGAGGAGTAATGTAATAGATGCTGGCATGGTTGATAACAAATTGCTTTCTTATACAGGTGCATCATTTGTAAGTCCTGGTTAAACAGATGCAAATGGAATGAAAAATCAAATTACATTAAGAAGCTGTGGTAGTCTGAATGACTGTAATTAGAATCTAGGATAAATTTCACCCTCCAGGCAAAAAAATCATTCCAACCTGGTCATTCCAATATTATCACTAGGTGAAAGATACCATCTTATTAGGCAGAAATTTCATCTAATAGGCGGTAATTTGTCCCAATGCTTTTGCAGCCAAGGCTTACCATTTTGAGAGAAAATGAACAAATTAAAGAACATCATTTCAGTAGCTAATTGCTAAATTTAAAATTCTGCAAGATATTTATTATTTTTTTTGGGGGAGGGGGTATCAATTTAACAGGTTTCTTTAAAAAAAACATCATGAGTATCCTAATTTATGCTGTATTTCTAATCTATTTACCATATGTATTTGCTAATAAGATCTATCAAACTGCAAACAAAGATTCTGATCTACATAGGTCATGCAGATCAGGGTTTGCGCTATTTGTTCTACTGAATACTTGTAAGAAACTGCAGACCCAGATCTGCTGGTACATCGTATGACAAAATATCTGGGTCCATGCACTTTGACTAAACCTGTAAGCGAGTATATATATATGGTATTATATGTAAGTTACAGTGCTTTTTTTTTGTACATGTATGTCCATGCCAGTTCTGGGAATTTCTTTAAAATATTAGACAAGAACATGGAATTTTGTACTTATTGTTATGAAAATGGTGTCATTTGACAAAATAGGGAATATGCAATACTTAACTCTCCATCATGAAAAATAATAATAATAATAATAATAATAATAATAATAATAATAATAATAATAATAATTATAATAAATTATAAATTCTGTCTTTCATCTCTGTTTCTGTTTCTACATGAAAAGAAAGTACTTACCAATTAAACTTGTGGAAAAATGTTTATTAACCTTGAGATAAAAATGAATAACAGTTCTTTATACAAGAGACAAAAATGTATTAAGACATGTAAAATCTGTATGGTATTATTTTATTTATAACAGACATATGATTGTATAGAATATTTTTCAGTTTTGTATAAAACTAGCCACATTAGTAGGGCTGACACTTGAACCCATGTGGAAAAAGTGTGATGAGTGATCTTTTAACACCACGTGGCCACACAGAATTCCCATAACAGTTTTGACATATATAGTCATGTAATTGTTGAGTATTAGGGGGGTATTACATTTTTGTAAGATGCTTATTAGCACTGTTAAGAGGCAGTGACCTACTTTTTATTTTCTTCTGATCATAGGTTCTTTTTTTTAAAGATTTATTTGCATCAGTTTCAAGTAAATCTTTTATGACTAATACAAAGCATAAGAAATTTTGCCAAAATTCTTTGGATGCGAATTGATTACCAATAAGATTCCTGCTATAGAAGACATATTTCATTTCTGATTGCAGCCTGAATTCACATGACAATATGAATGATTGATTAGAAGTCCTATTATTGTGTGTAGTAAATACATATGTAGTAATTGTAATTGTATAGTAGTAATTGGTCTGCTATTGACACCTTCCTAGTCAGCTGTAAGAAAAATCTCACTTGTCAACACTAAATTGTGCTGTAATTTAGTATTACATTGGTAATTTTACCACTTACGCCAGTCAGATGTGTGTTCTCAAATGAAGTTATGGTACAATTGCATCATGAGAGCTGACAAAAAGGAAAAAAAATTTTGCCACACAGTCACATGACTTGTGATTTGGAAATGTACTGTATATACTCACTTATAAGACAAGGCGAACTGCAAACTACACAGATCCAGATCTGCCATCGCAGAATGCATCAGCAGATCTCAGCAGATCTGGGTCTGCGCAGAATAATCAGTAGAACTAACAACAGAGACCCTGATCTGCAGTCTCATTATACTATGGCAGATCAAGATCTTTGATTCTTGCAGTTTGACTCTTCTTATAAGCGAATATTTATAAGTGGTGGGTAGAAGAAACGCAAGACAACATTATTGACTACAGTAATAATTACTAATTTTCCTTTAAAAATGCCGCATGATGGTGGTGCTTGAACAAACATATTAATCAAAATCTAACCTTTACATTAAATGTAGCGATTAGTCAGCATTTTGTATTACTGCTGTCATAAACTCTGTTGTGGCACAGCATGGGCACTATGATAAAATTTTATTTTCAAGCACGATTACTGCTATACCTTCTATAATTATGATACTCTTCATCTCGATTGAGACCAGTTGTCACAATATTGCGAGTGGGGTCTCTTACGAAAACAGTGAAAACCATGTATCTTTTGTTAAATTTCATGTCACTTGCACACTATGCTAGAAAACTTATGATTAATGATACACGTTCATGGAATTTAAAAGAACTGCATCAGCATCATTAGTGTATTAGTTAACATATTATACAGTCCAAATGAGAATTAAATAAAGTTGCTGTCCAGGACAGCATTTTGCTTTTTTACATTACTTACAGAAATTGTATTAGGTAATAGGCACCTGTAAGTACTTGATTATAACTCGGATTCATCTGAACAGACCCAGATCTGTGGATGTATAATGTGCCGGGAGATCTGGATCTGCTTAGTTTGTTGAGACAAATCAGTAGATGAAGCAACATTCACCTTGATCTGCAATCTTATTATGCAATCTCGGTCTGTATAGCTTCTTGGGACAAACCAGAAAAGAACCAATATACCCTGATTTGCAGGCTTATAATGAAATCAGGATCTGAATAATTTGTTTGGACAAATCAGTAAAAGAAACAACATACACCCAGATTTGCAGGCTTATTAATTCAGGTCTTTGTTTTGTTAAGTTGGATCTAGCTTTGTGTGAGTATATAACATGGATGAAGTTTTCTCTCCTTCAGTTTATAACAATTGACAATTATACCAGTGGTCTGCTGAAGTTCAAGGTGAAAAGTATATCCAGTAGACTGGTACAGTGTATTATCATATTCATATTTTGATTTACAGTATTTTATGGGTATCCTTACACCCTTAATAGGTATGATTCTGTAATAGCTTTGGTTTTCTGTTGGAGAAAAACAACAACATATATATATGGATATATTTTCTCATTTTCTCAAATGTTTTTGTGTTTTCTAATTTCATGGTATTTTTTGTGTGGTTTTTTTTAGTTTTCTTTCTTGTTTTGTTTTTTTGTAATCATGTCATTCTATATGTTGTAAAGTGCTTAGAGCTTTTAAAGATTATAACATGCAAGAAGACAAGGGTCTGTGTATATTTTAATATTGATTACTCATAGCATGGACTCAGATCTTCCAGTGCATTATGCAATTGCAGATCACAGTTTGTGGACTTTCAACCTTTAAGTTATTATATACAAATATCCTGATTACTAGATGACAGTTTTGAATATCATATTACCAGTAGTATAAATACAGAAATTAAATCGATATCTGCTGTGTTTAATTTGGTTATGAATTGTTTCTGCATGGCAGTCTAAAATATTTTAGTGCAGTTCTCTAATCTTTCTCACAACCAGTCTGATGGCCTAAGTGGTTAGAGAATCCACCTTGAATATGGAAGGTTGCGGGTTTGAACCCCAGAAAAATCATGCCATAGACTTATAAAACATGGTACTAACAGCTGCCTCGCTTGGCACTCAACATTAAGAGATTAGTGTTAGGACTGGTCAGCCTGTTGTCAGGATAATATGACCGGAGGGCACATGATGCTATATGTCTGCTGCATGATGCCACAGTTCTTGACATCACTATAAACTAACACACTGTAGAATTTTAGCGATATTACAGCAAAAATTGTTAAATCTACATTTAACATTCAAACCACATGCACATTCTCTTTCCTTTTCCTCCACTTTTACTTTTACTACAATTTGTAACGCTGCAACTGCTGTTACCCTCGTTAGTCAGGCAATTTTCATATGAGAATATATAAATACCTCCCAGAACTAATTGTATATACAGCAGATATCTTACTAAAGTAATTACTTATAAATTTTTTCCATGTATGTTGCTGCTGGTAATACCATTCAGTAGATATCACTGCTATAAAGACTACAGTAGTAATTACATGGCTTCAGATATATATAAAAATTGCAGTAAAATTGTGCCAGACAGTCTCATTCTCCCAGTGTACCAGTAATATGGCAAGAACTCAATTAAACTAACATTAAATCCCTCTGATGGTACTTGTTCTGACAAATGGTGGTACAGACAGATATATTTATGGTCAGTCCAATCTGGTAGTTACTGAAACAAGTAAGGATGCTGACTGGAGGAAAACTTACAGGAGAGTAAGGAAGAATTAATCAAATATATACATGTACATAGGTACAGAGAACAAACTTCAGAAATGTTGATATTCAGGATTTTCAATTTGAAATAGAAAATGTAGTCTTCATTTCTTCATCTTCCTTTTGATGCCTCAGAGGCTTTCTATTCTAAACATGATTTGACTTAACTGTCTTTAAATGCCACATATTCCTAATAATTCATTTCCATGATTGTCAATGTCTATGTTAACTTTCAGGACCTTGTAGACTTTAGTCTTAAAACTATTGACACAACTATCAGATTCCTTAAAACAATATGGCCAGTTGATGCTTTTGTTTTGAGGCTGCCAGCCCAGTGTCCGACACTGATTGCCAAGTGATGACTTAGCAAAAGATGGGTTCGGCATACATGAAGTTACTAAGAAATTGCATTTTACTCTTTTCACCAGCTCATGTAGTACACCATATGTGAACTCCCTTATTTGTGTCACATGTTCATATAGTACACCATATATGAACTCTTATTTGTGTCACATGTTCATAAAGTACACCAATGTGTATATATATATATATATATATATATATATATATATATATATATATATATATGAACTCCCTTATTTGTGTTACATGCTCATATTGTACACCATATATGAACTCCCTTATTTGTGTCACATGTTCATATTGTACATCGTATATGAACTCCCTTGTGTCTTAAGCTCATTTAAGACACCTTATATTGACTCCCTTGTGTCACGTGGATTTTAATGGTAATAGGTTTAAGAGTAGTCTCACAGTTGATTAGGTGATACAGGACTACTATGTGGTGCCTTGATTCTTGGGAAAGACTGTTGGTGGTCACAATAATAAACTGGGTAGATGTGTTGACTTGAGGCTGTACCCCATAATTAAAGTAATTAATGGCTGTACCCCATAATTAAAGTAATTAATGGCTGTACCCCATAATTAAAGTAATTAATGGCTGTACTCCATAATTAAAGAAATTAATGGCTGTACCCCATAATTAAAGTAATTAATGGCTGTACTCCATAATTAAAGAAATTAATGGCTGTAGCCCATAATTAAAGTAATTAATGTCTGTACCCCATAATTAAAGTAATTAATGGCTGTACCCCATAATTAAAGAAATTAATGGCTGTACCCCATAATTAAAGTAATGAATGGCTGTACCCCATAATTAAAGAAATTAATGGCTGTATCCCATAATTAAAGTAATTAATGGCTGTACCCCATAATTAAAGTAATTAATGGCTGTACCCCATAATTAAAGTAATTAATGGCTGTACCACATAATTAATGTAATTAATGGGACACAAGTGTATATTATTCATCCACTGGGAACTTGGCACCTATATGTTATATGTTGACTAGTCAGGAAATTTTACCCAGCATTCCTAGCCACATTTTTTGATATCACATGTTAAGAAAGTGCATTTCTATAGATAATGGTCACCAGTGTGTATTGTTTGTACATGCACTATTTCAGTGATACTGTTAAGAATGTAGAAATGTATCTTTGTATAAATAAAACTGAAAAAGTTTTATCAAGGCAAAATTTCACTGATTTTAACTTTGAAGAAACCCAAACTTTTATGCTGTAATGACCCTTACAAGTAACTATGTGTTTAAAATCATATTTTGTTCATGTTGCAGCATTACAGCTAGATGAAAATTGTTAAAAAGACTATTTATGGACAGTTAAGTAATGTCTAACTGAAAAGTAATGTACTTACTTAAACGTCAACTGCAAGCAACAAAGATCCTGATCTGCCATAAAATATTGTGCCTGCAGATCAGGGTCTTTCTTCTTTGTCTACTGATTATTCCAAACAAACTGCACAGACACAGATGGCTATCCATGTACAGCATTATGAGATCTTAAGTAATATTTTCATAGCACTACACTGAGATCTTCTAATATGTTCAGAGCAATGGACTGTGACATCTTGATGTTTTATTTTCCAAATCACTACACTGAAATGTTATGATATTTATTTATTCAATACTGGACTGATATAAAATACTTTAAGATCTGAATACATTATCTAGAATTAGGTTTTTTTCTTCATCTCTATGAACTGATGTCAAATGCAAATATTTGTCAATTTGGGGTTTAATAAAATTTCAGATGTTAGTAAGTTGAAAATTGTGTTAAATATGCACTCTGAAGTGTCTGAAATAATTCTTGATACATTTATCAGCAGGTGTATTCAGATCGTTTGAAAGCCCTTGCAAAGTCTTTTAGCACTCAAATTGACTTTTGAAAAACTGGTTAGTCAAATTAACGCACACATAAAATATTATAATGTAAAATCTTTGCACAAGAAATTTATTATTTTGTGAGGAATTAGACCTAAACGAAGAACTCTGTGTTATCAAAAACTGTTAAATTCTTCTGCATTTTGTCAGATAGTATGTCTATAGAGATGATTCAGGGAATGTTTTCCTGGGATTTTAATTGGGTCATTTTTAAATTAAATTGCTTTTCTATTTGATCAGCTGAACCCTTTGTCTGCATTCAAAAACTTTCATTGATAATGTACTTATGCATATTGTTTTGTTTATGAGATGAATAGTAAATAATTCTGGTAGAATGAGGTAATAGTGAAAAAATTTGCCCTAGGCTGCCCACAACAAAATCTTTATTATGATGACCCTAACCAATGAAAAGGATGTTTTGATGGGAACTTTGCCTCCCCCTCCCAACAGCTGTGGGCGTTGCTTGGGTGGTTGCTACACAACTGTTCATAAAATAAATAGTAATTGTTTGTTTTTTTGGTGGGGTGTACAAAGCTATAAGTTTAAACTCAAAACTGTTATAGTACTTAGAGTCCATTAATATGTAGGGCATAACCGACTTTTGATCCAGAAATCGGATTCCACCGGATAGTATGAACTTCCGATTAATCGGACTCGAACATGGCAGGAACGACCGATTCGGATAATAAAAATAATAAAGTTGAATTTCTATAGCACCGTGTCTAACACTGCGTGTCATTCGATAGTGCGTTAATAAAGTTAAATAAGAAGTCAGAAAAGTCCAATATGGTCAACACAACCATGCTGTGAGACAATCTATTTGAACTGGCGGGTGAAAACCGGAAATGAAGCCGGATATGGTAAAGTACTAAGTAACATGCTAGACAGGGCAAAACCAGATACCAGAAACCTGGAAACAGAATATGAAATTTTTTAGAAAAAAAAAATACGGATTTAGCATTTTCGATTAATTGAATTGTATCCGGAATCGGAAAAATTTCATGCCCAAAATCCGGAATCGGAAATCAGTAGAAAAATGCTAATCGGTTATGCCCTATTAATATTACAGTATTTAGAGTCTGCACTGATACAGTACATAGAGTCAACATTGATACAGTACTTAGAGTCTGTATTGATACAGTACTTAGAGTCTGCATAGATACAGTACTAGAGTTTGTATTGGTTCAGTACCTGAAAGTCAATTTTGATATAGTTCTTGAAAGTCAACAGTGATACAGTACTTAGAGTCAACTGTGATACAGTACTTAATATCATAAAGTGTGTACATTGAGCTTGATCTGAATGCTTAAAAAAAGGTTTAAAAAATGTTGATTCAAATGTGAATGGGAAATGTAATTATATATTTTTAAAAAAACAAGTGTCTGATTAAGTTTTGTCTGTGCTATCAAGGATTTTTCTGAATTTCATCTGCTGAGTACGATGGCCAGTGAAATCCAAATTGGAAATTGGAGCTGGACAAATTTCCAAGAATGCACAGTATTTTGACATCTATGAAATATGGCAGTATTGTGGAAATGAATTTGCTTGAATTAATCTGTATCAATTGCAACAAATGACTGTTTTCTTATTGATTTTGGACCCAAACCATAGATATTGCTCAAACCACAGAGATTACACATTGCAGGCCACAAATTATATCACAAGTACATGCTGCCATATGAATTTTAGGCACTCCACATGGCATTTTACTCTCTATTGCTAATTGGGGAGTGTGGGGTGCCCTCTGGGGCTGCCCAGATTCTGGGCACCTGTACTCTATAATGATTGTTATTTTCACTAATGGTGGGTGTTTAGTAAGCAACATGTAAAGTTAGGAGTATATAGAGACAGTCTGTTTCATAGATGTTTCTTTATTTCCATAACAAGCCTTTAATGATTGTAACAGGGAGGACATCAGAAAACAACTGTAATATATGGCAAACTTTTGCAAGGTTGCCCATTAATAAAACTGAAAAGTGTTCAAACTGAGAATGTATTTGCATAGTCGATGTTGTCATTGATGTTGATGTTGTTCTGGGTGTAATGCATTTTGTTAAGTCTCCTAAAAAGATTCAAAACCTGAAGCAAGAAGATAAAATTACAAGAGGGATAAAATTCACATCAAATGGTTGATAACACTACATGAATCTTACACTCATGAATTCTACTAAACAATTGAAACACCAAGCTAACATGAATCTTACATGAATTCTACTAAACAATTGAAACACCAAGCTAACATGAATCTTACATGAATTCTACTAAACAATTGAAACACCAAGCTAACACGAATCTTACACACATAAATTCTACTAAACAACTGATACACCCAGCTAACATGAATCTTACACACATGAATTCTACTGAACAGTTGAAACACCAAGCTAAATTGAATCTTGCATGAATTCTATAAACAATTGAAACACCTAGCTAACATGAATCTTAGACACATAAATTCTACTAAACAACTGACACACCCAGCTAACATGAATCTTACACACATGAATTCTACTGAACAATTGAAACACCCAACTAACATTAATGAATCTTACACACATGAATTCTACTAAATAACTGAAACACCTAGCTAACATGAATGACACACATGACATTTACTAAACAACAGAAACACCAAGCTAACATGAATCTTACATGAATTCTACTAAACAACTGAAACACCTGGCTAACATGAATCTTACACACATGAATTCTACTAAACAACAGAAACACCTGGCTAACATGAATCTTACACACATGCATTCAAAAAAACAACAGAAACACCCAGCTAACATGAATCTTACACACATGAATTCTACTAAACAACTGAAACACTTATTTAACATGAATCTTACACACATGAAACCTAAGTTGTGCAGACCTTCAGGTTCATGTATTAACTTAAAACAGGTACACATTGTGAAGAATGCTCCCTCTAAGCTGCACGCGTGCGCAGCAGTGCTCAGGCATCCCCACGCAGCTGAATTGTCAATTTTGCTCAATCCAACATTAAATTTTGCTAGTCTCCGTAATGCTTGCGCAGTGCAGCGAGCACTGCGTGCACATCTACCATTCGCTTAGAGGGAACATTGATTGTGAACAGCCTATGTTGTGCAGACCTTCAGGTTCATGTATTAACTTAAAATAGGTACACATTGTGAACAGCCTAAGTTCTAAATGCTTTTAGATAAATGTATTGACTGAAAACGTCATGCCTTTCACTGCCATCTTTCTTAAAATATAAAACTCTGGGTGGGTGTGAATACACTGTCTAAACATGCATTTAGGTTGTATGTAACTTATCTAGAACCGTACAGAAATAATTCAATGATAAACTTTAACTTTGTAGAGACTTTGTAAAAAGGCTGATGAATAGCATGTCATTGATACCCAGTGAAATTCAATTCTTTCCCATCTTATGTGTTTCTTCTTGTTTTGTGCTAATCAATGTAAGGTTAATTAAGTACAGAAATATGTTAAGATCTTGAAAACATTCTATAAATACCATTAATGTGTTCCATGATGTGTGTGTATGTATGTATGTATGTATGTATGTATGTATGTATGTATGTATGTATGTATGTATGTATCTGTCTGTCTGTTTGTCTGTCTTTTTCTTCTTCTTTCTTTCTTTCTTTATCTGTGGTTCCATGTATTGGGAGAGACAAGGTATTGTTGGTTTGTGAAAAACATCAGCAAACTTTGGAAAATGAATAACTCCTATTACACTTTTAATTATTTCAGGTCCATGTAGTAAACTGAAAAAAAAAATCTCTCAGAACTGCATTTTAAAGATCTGTCTCCAGCTGTATAAATGTTTGTTTTTTTTCTAAATGTACATAATAATATTGGTTGTGTTTTAATTGCTGTTTAGATAATTAGCAATCGTTGAATTAATGAGACTTATATTACAGTACCATCAATGATTTCTGGTAATCGAAAAAGAAGTCTGGTAATCGAAAAAAGAAGTCTAAAGCATTGGCTTATCAGACAGCATGAAATACACCATTATCCCATCCCCTACCCCCCCTCCCCTGCATGTGAGCCAAGAATTTGTTCAAAATATTCAGTCTTGAAATGAGAAAATATAGTGTCTATCTCTTAGTACATAGAGAACCTCAGCCTAGCTGAAAATATTGCTGTAACTTAACAGTAGTGGAATGAAATGAATGCTTCCTTAATGGGATCTTAATTGAAAGATGAATCCGTCAAGGACACTTAACTAATATTGACAGAAGATAAAAGTTCACAAGAAATACTTTTTGGATTAGGATGATTTCATACACCTAAAAATCTCCACTGATAAATTAAGCTCTGGAAGAATTGGACATTTTTCAATGAAAGATTAAACATTTACTCTTAGACTTAGGCACAAGTTAATTATCTGTAGATTGAACCAGTATGCTTCATTTTAACCGATATGAATCAAATTGAAGGTTTGTTATTCTGTATAATTTGGATGAATTAAAAATACCCTTGGTCACGTTATTATATATTTTTCGTATCAGAACCACAGTAGCTGGTTAGAACAACCATACTCATTATCCATCCTGACTATCCCAGCATCGTTCTCTTAGTGCGTCCTCTGGAAAGGCTATTGTTCCCATTCCCTTGGCATGAAATAAGCAGTAATGAGTTAAAAGTACTATTATAACCCACAAAAAATCAAATACAGAAATTTGTATTAGGTAGAATTTTGTATTTCTGTACTTTACAGTTTCATAGTTTTGGGGGACCCCGAGTGGCAGAGTGGTCTAAAGCGCTCTCCGTTACAGATCACTGCCATCTCATCTCTGTCTGCGTGGGTTCGAGTCTCGGATTCGGCCAGTGGGGGTATGTGAGAAAGCTTGCCAGTAGCTTCTCGTGGGTCGGGGGGTTTTCCCGGGTTCTCCCTCCACCATTAATACTGGCCGCCATGTATAGCCTATTGTGTGCTGAAAAATGGCGTTAAACCCTACAACTACAGCTTAGTCAAGAGCGGTCAAGAGATCAGCATAATCAATGTCCCTTAATTAATGTCACTATTATTTGTCTTTATAAATGTAATAATCAGTCCTGGCTGGAGTTGACCTCTTTACAAATCTGAAATCATATTCCAGTATTCCGAACAATTTTGAACCATTTAAGGCTGCATTACAGTTTTTCTGTTTTATAGGATCACTTTGTGCAGGGTTTCTGCATGAATTATCATCATGGTGAGTGTGGGGGGATGTCTAATTAGATTCAGATTGATACTGAGGGAACTTTAGCCCCCCAGATTGAATCTCATGAGCATTTAGATACAAGCTAAGGAGCATAGTTCTGTCAAATAAATTTCATGCTTGGTAAGTCTAGTTTCTGCATGAATTCCTATGTTTGATGGTCCAGTCTCAGAGGGTTTGGGAGCCAGTCCAGTGTCAGAATGGTTAATGGTTGATTGGCTGAGTATGATGATAAATCCAAGGAAACTTTGAGAGGTAGTTCAGGGTCAGTCTGGTTCTTGCTAAACCCATCTATATGGTGTCAATTGCCTCTATATAGCTCAAAGGATACTGCCTACCAATTATGCTGATATATTGGTCAGAAATTATCAATAGATAAAATTATACACATGTACTATTTATATTATTCTAGATCACCTAAGCAACTAGTTTCTAAACAATTCTTAACCTTCAGCTTGACATTACTGAGAGAGACAAACATACACACAGACAGCTTCATATTCTGGATCCTCATCATTTGAAAATTTACTAAAATTGTGTTATTATTTTAGCTGACATTCATGTGATTGTTTGTTGTAACTAAAATTGTGTTATTATTTTAGCTGACATTCATGTGATTGTTTGTTGTATAAGGCTCCCCCCCCCTGATTGTTTGTTGTATAAGGCTCCCCCCAGTGATTGTTTGTTGTATAAGGCTTCACCCCCCTCCAATAAGTGTTACCTGTGTGCTGACCATCCCTGTTTTTTAGTTCCTGACCCTAGCACTTCTTTCCCCCAGAGTTAAAAACCCCCAACAAATTCCTGAAATTGATTTCTGCATCTAACTGAGCTGGTCTAGCACAGTACTTGAAGCCCTTAGAACATTATATATATACACACACACACACACACACACACACAGAGTCGGTTCTGCTTATATGCATGGCCTCGGAACCGATGTTATTATATGCCATTAGGGGGCGTATGCACTAAACTGGTGTTCATGTTATGGCATGTAATCTGGCGCAACATGCATACTGATACCCATTATTTCTCCGAAACAAACCCCCATTTGGCCTAGTTCATTTAAATGTGACGCGATTTGCTCTGGTATCGTATAGAGGTCAGTTTTGTCAGTAGATCAAGGAGCAGACTTGTGGTCAGTGCTCCAGTCTTAATCTATAGAATTTAATGACCATACTGGATCAGATTCTTAGCGAAGGCGATGTGAGTTTGTGTTACAGCTAAAGAGTGTTAAAGCCGTTGACCATGCTTGGTTAATTATTATGGTTGTCTACTATCGCGCCTCCTGGTGATCAACAGAGAATCAGAGAGCTAATGCCGTCTTGGTAATATTTATGGTTATCTACTATAGTGCCTCCTGGTGACCAAAGAAGATTTAATTGCTGTGATGGTGATATTAACAGACCTCATTAATCGACATTGTTCGCCAGTGTTCAGAATCGGTTTCTTTTCATTTTGAAAGAAACAATTTTGAACAATGCAGTTATCAGAAGCAACTTAACACATAATAATGCATGTTTGGACCAGAAAAATGTATGCCATTATGCGAAATATGCATATAGATGATATTCAATTGTCTGACATTGATATCCATTGAAAACAATGGTAACAAATTGGGACTGGCACAATGCTATTGCTATGCAATAAAGCGGAATATGCAGTTATACGATGTGCACATATCTGGAGCCGACTCTGTGTGTGTGTGTGTGTGTCTCTCTCTCTCTCTCTCTCTCTCTCTCTCTCTCTCTCTCTCTCTCTCTCTCTCTCTATATATATATATATATATATATATATATATATATATATATATATATATATATATATATATATATATATATATTACTCATTTTAAAAAAACAATTATAAAACCATTGCAATAGCAAAGACTCAAAGGGGGGGAGGTATGGGCCTAACTGGTTACTGGTTCAATATATTGTTGTCCCCTGATGACTAAACACTGCTAGTCATCCCTAGGTCATGACCCTTGAGGTCATTGCTTCTATATATAAAAATGATGGACAGCAATTGGAATACTTGTATGAGGTGTTTGACAGACCAGATCACAGTTTAGTCATTGGACCCATTGTGTGTGTATTTTTAATAACTATGTGTTTCATGAACATTCTACACAGTCTAATGATCACAGGTCTTACAAACATGTTGAACAATGTGAAGGTTTTTGAAAGTTTTAGCTAATGTACAGTGAGTTCAAGAATACATATTCAAGATATATATATATATATATATATATATATATATATATATATATATATATATATATATATATATATATATATATATATATATATATATATATATATGGCCCAAATAGAAATGAAAACCACATTTCCTGAATGTTTTATTGTCATTGGATTGCGTTAGGAATAATATTCTAAGTCTAAATATTCTTTGTGAAATTGAATATTACCTTTGTGTTACAAATCTAAAAGTGTGTGTATGTATGTGTGTATGTAGGTAGGTAGGTAGGTAGGCAGGTGGGTAGGTAGGTAGCCCCCCTCCTCCTAGTCTAAAATGCTCACCATTATGGATCATTGCCATCTCAACTCTCTCTGCATGGGTTTGAGGTCTCAGATTAGGCTAATATTGTTTTGTTCATATTGATATGGAGTTTTCAAGCATCATCTCTAGTTGGTCCTTAATTACATCAAGGCATCCAACTTAAAAATCATCTTGTTGTCTCTTCAATTTATACTGAAGGTTTATTCATGTTGGACATACCCTAAAACATAAAATATGACAGCCATCTTGAAAATCTTGTATCACTGTGCATTGGAAAAGATGGCCCTGTTCAAATGGGAATTTCCTGAAAAGATTTCTTTTGATGTCTGGTTCTTCTTAAATGAAACTGATGCTTCTCAAACATCCAGTATGACTGACAAAGCAGATATCAGGGAAATCATTTTATCACTAATCCTTTTGAATGGATGGTTATATCTGCATGGGGTTTTCACAAAATCACTTAAGACCTCTACTTTATACTAAATTATACAT